>CM030178.1:10051918-10323598 GCA_017639675.1 Aplochiton taeniatus
TTAATATTATAAATTGTTGACATGTTTAAATGTAATCCAAAATGACTGTATGCAAATAGTAACATGTAATCTCTTTTGCATAAAGAAAACATGTATTCACTTGCTTGGACTACTGATAAAACGTTCAAACGAAGATGCCCCAATTCACAAGGGTTATTAAAATATGCATAAAAATACATAACCCCTTTCTATTCAAAAGGATTTAGTACCAAAATGTTTGATGACTTTGCCTTGATGGATAGGGACACCGGGACACAGGAAGAATACAAAAGTATGTGTGTGACACTTGCAGTGTCATCCCAAAAATGTAAGATGTCATGAAAATCATGGATGATGAGGAAAAAAAGGGACTTCTTGTATAGCATACTCTGGGGTGTGTGTTTGCAATCGTTGCAATATGTCCATGATTCTTTATCCACCACCACAAATCCACTAATTTCTCCATTTTGACACGGATGTTTTGTTTTTAGTTTTAGTCTATACTGAATTCAAGTCCTAACTGAAATTGTCCCTGCAGCTTTCTTTATAGTTGTCTATCATATTTTTATTCTGGGGAAATATCATGTCTCAAACTTGTTTGGTTCATACTGAAAGCCCCTGAAGCTAATGTTTTGTATTCCATGACATCAATATTTGACAGACTGCAGGTGGATGAAGCCTCCAGTCAATGAGACCTCAGTTTGCAGGATTCCACGAGGTTTCAGCACAGTCAACCTACTCAACATCTGAGAAGTTCTATGTATTAAAAAGGCAGAGATGGAAACCAGCATGAATTTTCAAGTGCAATTTTTCATTCCCTCTCACCCTCTCAGTTTCCATAATAATCACCCACTTCAGTAGATTGTACAGCACCCGCCTACTAAAATGCTAACTTATGTTTGCCCATATGGAGCTGTGCATAATGTACAAGACAATATTCAGTGTGTGGGAGATGTTTTGGCTGTGTTGCACAGTTTGCATTTGATTTTTTTGTTTTCTGTGAGCTTTATGCATTTTGGTGTAAGCTGAGGCAAAGCTGCTCAGAAGCAAGGAGGGGGAGTAAGAGTGGGATGTTAAGTAAAACATGGAAAAGATAACACTAAGAGTGTTTGAAGTGTGGTACAGAAACATAATAGTGATGCAATCTCTATCCATTGTAATTCAACTTTCTGTGTCTTAGCATTGCTGTCTTGACGACAGGTGACAGGAACAAGTACACCATATAATCACCCTGAGAGAAATAAGATGGTAAGAGACAAACAGCACGGTGTATTTGTTGTAGTTGTTTGTTGTAAGTGTGGTATTACAGTGGGTGTCAGAATGCGGTCACGCGTTTAAACAGCAAACTATGGAAATACTCTATGTGTGTTGTACAGTGAGTTTCCTAGTACAGCCTGAGAGCATCGATACAGCTGGTCTACCCTTAATTTACTTGCTGGTCCCCTAGGGCAGCAGAGCTTTAATTAATTTGGTTTTGGGGATATAATGAAATTGCTCTGCTCATAAGGCCCAGGTGGAAATTGATTTAAGGTGGGGGGGCCTCCACCAGCATGCAAGACTAAGAACTGTTGAAGGTACTGTATAAGTTGTGGTGGTGGGTATTCAAGTCGTTGTCCTTGGCCCAGCACACCACTAGGAACACAAATTATTCATTCTTTACATCATATGATCTCTTTGTAGACCAAGAGAGTCAGGAGCATCTGTACAACAATGCCTTGTGTTAAAGTTATGGACCAATAGTGTAATCAAACAAACTGCAGCTAAGTTGTAATAATGCTGAACTGGAATAGTAGATTTCTTTTAATTTCACTTGATTTCAGTTTTTCGTTTGCCCACTTTCAGCTTCAAAGTGTATTCACAGCAGGTCCAGGTCAGCTGTGTGCCCTTCATACACTCCAGAGACACAGGAAATGAAAGACCTTTGTGAACCTAACATAACTCCTGAAAGCAAAAGAGTGAAATGAATTGTCCCTGTGGCTTAAACAGGCTCGATGAGTGGAGTGCAACAGGACATCAACCCCAATGCCCTTAGGGAATAATGAAACACAAATCTTCATCTCAGATTTAGTGTAGCCATTGGTTTTTCGTGTAACAGACATGGAGGGACTTCCAAGCTATTACTTTGCAGTTCAGTGTTAGCTTTTCCATTTTGAACGGCTTTGATATCAGCGACTCTGAGCTGTTATGATCTATTGAATAACTACCAATTATTTTCTGTACAAGTTCATGTGTTCCAAAAGTTGAAACACAGACTGAAATTTTGAAAGGTTTCTGATATTCTGAATTCTGAAAGTCTCTGGAAAGTATTGGTGTTCTGTACATTTTTAAATAATTTTTTTACACAAACAAACTCTGAGTGGTATAAGCTTGCATCCCTCCTCTTGCAGTTCACCATGTTGGCATGGCAACCATACCAAATGAAAATGCAGTGGAGAAAAGCAATAAAGGCAAATTTGCCACAACGTAAAGACGAAGAAAATGGCCTTTTGTCAACGCAATTTAGAATCCAGAGAGGAATGCAAGTTCTAACCAAGAATGCATTAAAGAAAACCACACAAAGACAAAGAAACACACACACACACACACACACACACACGCACGCACACACTCGCGCACACACACGCACACACACGCACACGCACACACACACACACACAGGTTCTAATCAGTATTCATATAGAAACGTGCAAACACTTTATGTGACCTGACCTTTCCTTTGCCTCAATTTATAAGTGCCTATTCAAACATCCAAGAGAGGTATTCAAATAAACTGTGCTCTATGTGTGCAACAAGTGACAGGCAGCATGACAACGGTATTCTGTTGTTCCGTTTGTTGATGCTACTTTGCCACCACAACAGGCCTCTTCAGCCCCTGGCAGAAGCTCCTCCATGAAAGGAAAAAAGCTATTATGGTGTGCATCTTGCTATAGAACTAGTCCACTGGGTCCTCTACAATCTGCCAGCTGCTTTTGAGAGACACCACAGCTCAAGTAGACATTACCTGTTTGGCTACAGTTATATTGGCCTATGGAGCGACTCCAGATCAGGGTTAAATCACATTTGCATTTTAATTTTGCGTTCTGTTCTATGGCTTCACGTTCTTTACTGCTTTGTGCTTGTTTAATGGTCCTTGGTGAAATGAATGCACAAGTTTGCAATAAACAGAGGACTTTATTATGCAAATGTGGGCCCAACATTACAAGCCAAGACTTACAATAACATCCTTGGGGATAGTTTTATGACATATAATCTGAGGTATTCAACATGAAACAAGACTGGTAGGAGATATCACTATTATTGGATTGATGGATCCTCATCCTGCTATAATACAGAATAGGCTACATATGTGAGCCTGAACTCCATTTTTCATAAATACAGACAGGCCTGTTTCTTTTACTTGCATATATTCTTTTTTTTTTTACTTCAGGTGTATTCTGTGTCTGTGTGTGCGTATGTGTGCGTGTGTGCGTGTGTGTGTGTGTGTGTGTGTGTGTGTGTGTGCAATGCATGTATGTATATATATATATATATATATATATATATATATGTATTCTTATAAGTCTGCACACTTGCATATATTATTTACAGTTTTATAATATAAAAGACTGATATCATTGGCTAATATCAACCATCTACTTTTGAAATGTCCCACTAATTGTTTGATACAGTACATGATCAAACCCATATTGAGCTTTTCGTGGTTTCTAATTAAAATTGAAAATAAACCAAATAAAAAACCACAAACCATGAAATAGATTTTGTCCAGTCAGCTGTACAACACCATCTCCTCTAGATTTGAATGTGTTTAAAGGTTATTTTTTTAACATAAATAATATGTTCAAGTTTGTTAAGGCATGCTCAAGAAAACGTAGTGAACCTGCCCATATGACTGCGCTGTATCATTTATCTGCAGGGAATACATCATTCATGCTTCAACAGAATGGACTGAACTGTTAACTTGGGAAATCTATTATACGGTAACATATAACTTATAAGGTAACATATAAATTAGTGAAAGTTTTCAACATGATTCTTAAATCCTGTACAGTCATCAGGAAGAGACTGACAACGCAAATATAAATAACAATTTTGTGAGAGCAACCAGGCTCCAGAGGCCTGAGAATAGGTAGCACTTATCTTTGGGTAATTATTCAGCTGATAGATAGGCAATCCAAAGTTACACAACAAACCAGAGAATGGAGTATTACATATGTATCTTGCCGCCTTCAAGCTTGGCTGTGAGAAAGACCAAAACAATTGCCAGCAACCATTAGCTGCTGGTTGAAACTAAGAAGAATGTATTCTAGAATTATTTTGTTCTTTTTTATAGTAAAACTACAGAATCTCTGCACCTGATAGGATATAATGAGGGCAGGCTGAGAGGGAGATTTACTGTACAGTGTTAAGAACATGGCTAGTCTAAGCAGGACTGAACCTTTTGTTTATTCCTTCATGGCAGCTGAGCACAATGGAGACCATGCGTAACTTCTACGTAGAATTTAAAATCTGGTGCATAGCAAACCCTGTAATAAAGGACCAAATACCCTAGAATAATTTAGGACCAACATACATACATTACTTCCTCATCTCAATTATAATCCAATATGATCAACCAAATGACTATATGATAATATAACTGTACTATGCATACATCTACAGTTTTGTTGATTTTCTGTTGGGAATTATTATAAATACAGCAACATTCTGAAGACCTTACCACATCAGCCAGCAATGAATAGCAATAGTGGGATTCATGAGATGCAATAAAAGACAGGAGTCTTCAGTGACATTGCAATAACCAAGAATCAAAGCACAGAGAAAGGACAGACATGACTTCTGCTGTTTTGCCTCCAACCCTAATAACACAGCGGAAAGGTCAGATTTGTTTTTGTTTTTAATCTTTGAAATGTCACACATCCAGACAAAGCTATGCTATCATTTGGGCCAAAACTATGTCTGCAAGTAGGTTGAGAACTGCACCAACAGCAAAGGACATCTGATTACAAATTTTCTTCTGCCAGACAGTGGGCATCTGTTTGACTTTTGATTCATTGAACCTGTGACATATGGATTGTGGACAGGGTTTTCTCATTTCTTTTTGAGTAGCAGTGGCCACCTTTTATCTCTGTGTGCACTATCCTAGTGCCTAAAATGGACCCCTTGCTTGCTCCTCTTTTGGCCTTTTAGATACAGCCACTCACCAAACAGCATGCTAATCTCTGAGCAGAGGAGAGGAGGGTTGCGGGGAGGCTGGCCCTCTGTTTTGGTGCAATGCTGGAGGTTGTCCTGTGAGTCTTCTTCTGGTCTCCCAGTAGGAGGTGGCTCTGCAGCACACAGCTGATTGATATCCCTTGTGCATGGGGGAGCCGTCCGCAGAACTCAATTCCTTTTCTTTATTTATTTCTTCCCCTGTTATGCTGCTGATGCAGCAATGGGCCAGTTGGAGAGTATTTAAAAGACAGATGGTAATCTCAAACCTGCTCTCTCTCTCTACTGTGCACCACCTTGCCGGCTCCCTCCCTCACATCCTCAAATCACTCAAAACTATTCCCTTAACATGTCGCTAGATCTTTCTCTTCCTTTCTTTTGCTCCTGTCCTTGCTTTGCTCTACAGTAGGAGCGCTACTTGACTTAAAACAGTTTATTTATATCCCTTATTCTCTTCACTCTTACCACTTTAAACAAGCCAAAACTACTCTCTTCCGTTAGAGATAAGTGGAGCTCCAGTGATTTGTCTCTGTCCTGCCACCAGGCTCCATTCCTGCTGGATATTAAAGAGGCAACACCTATGCTGCTTGTCAGCTGAGGCATTTATCAACATTTAATAGGATCTTCAACTGACAGACCTCCACCTTCAGAAGCAGAGGAAGGCATTGGAGATGCAGGGTAGCACAAAGATAAAAAATCAAAAGCATTTAAATATCTCTGAAATGGCCACATTGGTCCAAGGTAAATGGACAGACATGTAGTTACCAGACTAATAACAGTGAACTAAAATGAGCTGCAGCAGAGTTGGATCAGAGAGAAAGGGGTCCTCATTTCAAACATTCCTTTTTGTTCATATTTGGGGCACTCTTTGTTACTGAGTATGCTTGGTTGTATTTTTTCACGCTGACTCTAGAAACTCCGTCACAACCAGTTCCATATGTTGCATCTCAGAAAATGTCCATCATTCTTCTGCCTTAAGTCATTTGGAAATGTTTCAACAGGTTACCCTTCAGCACCTGGTCCAAAACCACTTTATGTTTTCCAGTAATTGTTTTTTACACTATTTTGAATTAAACGGAACTTTGAGCTATGAAAGTAAGATTTTGTGGGCATTTCAATTTTAGCAATAACACATGCCAGAATACAGCTACCTGGTTTGAGTTTAAATTAAATGACTCGTAAAGTGACATAATTATGTTTCAAGCATATCGATATAATTGTTTATAAGGATGCCACACACCTAAGCTCATATTATTTAATCTCATTGCAATTGTTATTTTTACTTCATGGTATTTTATTTCTTGCTTTGTGTGTTTGCCTTATGTAAAGCACATTCCATTGACTATGTGTATTAACTTTATTTTAGTCATTCCATGCTCATCGGAAAGGATCCACCACTAAATTTGGTGCAAATCTGGCCTGCTATTGAGAACTAACTAGAGACCAGTTAAAGAGGTTAAAGAAGGTCACCTTATTGGTGCGAGGACGCCTCCACACAGATCATACCATCCAAAGCCCTCGTCTCTGATGCACATTGAGAGTAATCACTGGCCATGGAAGCAAACATACAGGCTGAAAGTGGGAGATTAGGCAATCCTGTCGACACACCAATGAGTTTAAACATGACCTCTGCTGCTCGGGGAGTCAGAGGTTGGACATGACAAGACTTAGAAGAGAAACCATGGACAAATTAAATACCCCACTGCCCTCGACTTGCATTAACAAAACAGTGAAATTCTCTGCAGTTGGAAAAACCTCTCCAAACTAGTAAATAAAGCCAATGATAAACATCAACTCGGTGTTGCAGGTGAGTTTGCTGGCAACTTGTTTGCAAATTTAGCATGGTTTGACCATATGGATATAAATGCCTCTTAATAATCAAGTAATTACTAAACACTTACACTGTGGAAAAGTAATAACATTTTGATTGCTTTCTACTGTTGTGCAATGCGGGCCTCAAAACACTGTTGTAACGTTGTCAAATAGACTACTAAAACACATATTTTGAGAGAGAAATTAATACATATTGAAATTGTCAAACTATGAAATGAAATAACTGTGTAGTTGAAAGAAAGTACACCCTCCCTCATTTTCTTCTTTATTTTATTTACTTATTTTTTGCATAGTTTTTATTCTGAATGATATCAAAACGTTAACCAAACCTATGTTTACAAAATTAGCTTTTCAGTGGTCATATACTGTAGCTCTCCTAAATGTTATCCGAAACCAGTGCAACCACTCCACTAAAAATGATATAACAAACTATCTCGGGGCGCTGTATGGTTTTGCACTATGGTGAATGGGTTATGGGTTACAATCTTCCAATCATTCTGATAAGCTCTAAAACAAGCAAAGATCTAAAACAAGTTACAGTGGGAGTACAATGATCCAGATAGCCTACTGCATCTAAGAGATAGAGGTCTAGAGGAATGCAGGCATCGTGAGGGTGACAAAGAAAAAGTAAAACATGATTGAATATGCAACAGGAGGAAAGATTGTGGTATACGGACGTTCTTTCCTATACATAGATCCCAACAACTTCCTCCTCACCCTGGACTCCCTAAGGAGAGAATAGACACAGGGAATAAAGTGTGTGTTGAAGACTCAGCTGGTATGGCTCCAGATACTAGGTTGGACAACAACAGATGGTCTGGCCTGTTGAAATAGGAAAAAACTATGCATTTCTACACTAATTAGGCATGGCTAAGGGATCAATTGTTCTGTGCAAAAATTGGAAATTAACATTCCATGCTAAACATTCTGAGGAGAGGGAATTATGATAAACACTAGATTATCATAGAAGAAACTTACACACAAAAAACTGCTGTAGTCAAAAGCTTAAAGTGTCACATTATCGTCCAACAAAGACGAAAGGTCGGTGAGGGTTATTTGTTTTGAAAAAGACATTGTTATGCCTAGAGTGTGGTCTGGACAGTTGTCACTGTCAATGTAGCGTGTTTTTGCTAGCCCCTCCCTAACTTGCTGACATTTTCATTCTGGACTGCACTCTAATAGCTCTGCATTATTGTGCACAAATCCCCTGCTGATCAGAACGCTTTTATCGACTCGTTTTGACTTCTAAGCCTTTCTCTTGCATTGCCAGACAGAGAACACAATGCAAACCATGATCTGGGTTAATTAAGCTGGTAAAATCCTTTATGTTGCTGGGACTTTGAGTAACATTTGAAGTTAGCAGCTTGCAAGCCTATACAATGTCAACTCGCCATGTTGTTATGTCCAAGTTTTAATTGCATGCAAATAAGAATGACCTTCAGTTCAGTATGTGAAGCAACAACGTTGGATCATCACATAGATCACCAAGCAGTACCAATTAAAGACTCTCTCTTGAGTTCCTCTGTTGCCATTTAAAAGCTTGTTGAAAGCGATGGTTATGAGCCAACTCTATCCCACCAGCTTTAGGTTTCTCCCCTCTATACATGTACATTCTGTCAACAGTCAAAGAAGGCACTCACTGCCAACAGCCCCCCCCCCCCCCCCCCCCCCCCCCCCCCCCCCCCCCCCCCGCCCAAGGTTCATTAAAGTCTCAGTGTTTCTATAACTTATTAACTTATTTTAACTTTGTATTTTAGCGGTCATTTTATGTTTTATGATTCAATTATGCTGAAGTAGCTCGTGCCCTGTAGATAATGTTATCAATTCATGGATTACTTTGGCTTAAACGGCAACATCATAGCACAGTCCAGCACAGTACACATCAGATTATAACTGTATTTCAAAATCAACACAGATATATTTAACAAACTGCTGTGTATTGGCTTTCTGTCATTTGTTTCGTACAAATTGTATTCAATGATTGTATTGTAATTGAATGCATAACATGTCATCATAAGTTCTTGATTATTTGTATACCTCAGAAGTGTTCACCAGTGTTGGCCTCTAGTGTTCACATTAGAATTTATTATTTATCAATTTTAACTTTTTCACCCATGATACGAGTGCCTGGGGACTTTTTGTCTGAATGATGTATTAATTCCTGTTATACATCCATTACTAAGGAGGAGTAATTGTCAAATGAGAGAGCAATTCTGGCATAGAAAAGAACATCAATTCCCATGCAGAACATATCACAGAGGATGTATTTATATACTGTTCAAAAATCATTGGAACAGCTCAGAATTGCTATTGATTCACTTTCCTTCTTGTCTACCACACCTATAATGTTCTTTCGAGTAACTGCCCCAGGATAAATTAAGTTGCATAAAATGCAGAGAAATCATTTAAAGGTGTTTCTTTTTTTGTGTGTGCTTTATTTAAATGTATTCATATGTTATTGTAGTAAAGGGATTGTGATTCAGTCAAACCGTGGAAGTGGCCTCAAAGAAAATCTTGTCCTTTTGGGGAAAATTGATTTGAATACATATTCCAAAACCTTTAAAAGAAAATGCCACAAAGGAATGTTAGCACTTAAAAGTTTTTAAACACAATATACAAACTGTGCTCAATAAAATGTTCTGTTCAAACATCTATGTGCTATTGTGAGCAAAGCCATACTCCTTATCAACCCATGTCAGTCTCTTGTGTAAATATTTACCCTGGAACTTACAGCCACAAAAGAATGCCAATTCTAAGCCAGGGACCTTCACGCATCAGGGAGGGAGTGTGTGCCCCACCACAGAGTATTATTTAACAAGCAGTAAATTTATGCAGCATCTGCTTTTCATCTTGTTTCGTTTTTATGCATTGAAACGAATATCACCACACTTAGCTCCTACCTACAGTAATTTATATCCTTGTTTGAGGATTTGGGGTTGTGCTAAAGTTTTTGTTCGGTATAATGCACACCATTGTTCATTGGAACAGTGGGTTGATGAACAACTTTAAGCCAATTGTCAGAAGTGACAAAAGAATGTGACTCACAACTGTAGGTGGGTGTCAGTCTGGTTAAACTGCAATACCAGCTCTTCAGATGCCCTCAAATATATAGTGCCCCTTTAAAATGCCTACTCTTTGGAGGACTCTTGAGATCTACTAAATGCACTGCACCGTTATCTTGATAATGGGTACTTTATTTGAAGTGTGCATGTCATTAATCTTTTATCACATTTATGGTCAACAGCTATTTTGACCTGAAAACGTACGCTCTACTTGAGAAATTCGAAGCAAAACTGTTAGCATGTTTGCTTACCATAGAATTATAGTCATGCAATGAATAAACGTACCCTCTTCTAGAAGTTAAAAGGAAGGACAGAACAATCCTTTTTTTGTTTGTTTTTTGTAATTAGTCTCTGAAATGAATTGACTGTCATAAACATAAAACACTTCACATCTACTCTGATACTTTGGGCCTAGGGTATGATGATTAGACTGCCTCTTGTGCTGTTGAGTACAAAACTTGAGTTCGCCCATCTGGGCAGGCATGATAAATGCAGCATCTTCTATTGCACAGGGAAACAACTCTAGAATACGTTGCACAACATTAACATCCTCCCTACTTATACAGACACACACATCAAGTAGTCTACATCGAATCTTCAATGCCTAGTAATAACCTGACCGTCTGGAAAACAATTACATAAGTGTTGGGGGCCATTTAGAGTGCTTAGTGACTCTTTTCTGCGTTAGCCTGAAACTCACAAAGCAAGTATCTATAGCCACTAAAAACAAACATTGTGAACAGAAGCCCTAATCAGAAATGATGTGACAGTTCCAGGATTGTTATCAAACCTGCTTCTTTGTGATTTAGATACCACGCCACCGCTGTCAACCCCGGTGCCATCTATCAGCCTATGTCGATTCACAGAGCTGTGAGTGCTGAACCTCAACGATTGCTTCCATCCATTCCTTGTTTTCCCTCAGACACTTCCATTTAGATTTTGTCAAGATACACTCTGCACAGTATATGTATTGTTTCAGAGAGATAGGCATATGGGCTACTCTTCTTTTTCTATCTTCCCTGACTCTTTGTAAACACCTTACCATCTTTTAGAGATCGCAACTGGAGCATGTTACAAGTACGTTGGGGATTTGAAGGTTGAGATTATTGGATCTTTACATATAAGGGCGTTCGTTTTCATTCAGATGGACAGTGCACGGCAAATGCAAATGCAGTCATAAATCGGATCTCAGATATTAATATTCTAAAACCAAAGATCCATTATCACTTTCAACTTAGACCATGTTACTATGTAGTATGGTTGATCAACAAAAACATACTATTGACTTAGCAACAGTTAATAATAGTTATTTTCAGCTAGATTAAAAGGCATACGTCAGACCACTTTAGTGTAAAACCTTTTGTGGTTCCCTCTTCCTATCAAAAAGGCTGAGCAAATAATTCGTTTTCCCTATCAACATACTTTGTGTACAATAGGTCAACGGTATTGATGTTCCGGGCCACTCATACGCAACTAATCAACAACATATTTTAGTTAGCGAGACTGAAAAGCTACTTCATTATTTCAAAAGTTCTGTTTGAAAAGCATGTTAAAACATCTTGCTTTCATTAAAAACAACTCAGCAGGTGTGTAATCAAATGTTGAAAATCAAGAAAAGAACATTATTTTAAAAGAGAGGTATAGATACAGACGGGCTCAGAGCCATTTAGAGTCTTTTGAGAGCTAATTCCAGAACGCAAAGGGGGGCTCTTGACAAGGTGAATGCTTTTTTCAAATGTAACTAAAGGGTGTTATATATGATATAGAAATATAGTCTAAGAGCATAAAATTTGTCTGCTATTACTAGCCCAAAGCTTAATTCAGTTAGCTGTCTCCCCGGAGACGTTAGTATGGAGACATAAAGCACATCATACTGTGTAACCCAGGGCACTAATGTTATTAGACCATGGATTTTAGAGCAAACAATCAATTAAAATCATGTATCATAAAGGTCTAACAAAAGGTCAATGGCAGAGTGAACGAGTGGAAAAGAAAAACGCCTGTTTTAAACAAGTCATAGAAGACAGCAGCAAGGATCATTTAACTTGTATTCACATCTGGAAGAAAAACCTGCAACCTGAGCATGACATGTCAACCATCACATTTTATATGTGGAGTTAGCGGTGGTAAGATCTCTTCTAATCTGAAACCTTACAGAAAAAGTCTGTCATACCTGTTCAGCAGCTTCAGCTATTAGTGTAATTCCCTTTAAAAAAAACATTGGTAAGTTTAAATATCACTATGGTGTGACCACTTTCATGTTATCAGACGCTATGAGACAGAGCCTGGCTGTGTCTGAACAAGCTATTTGAGGTTAAAGGTGGATGGAATTCATTTTCCTGTTGCAGCTATGAGCTTTGGCAGGAGGACAACCTTCAGATAGGGTGATCGTGCTTCCCACTCACCTCAGCCAGGCTTCAGTCTATTCTCAAGCAGCTCATGATGAATATGTCCTAATAGCAAGCAGGGTAGCTGATTAGTCAAGCAGGTTGCATTTCTGTAGTTTGATGAAGAGGAGTGGAATGTTTTTTTTTTGGATGACCTACACAAAGGTCATAAGCCATCTTAGAAGGCACAGTAAAGCTGTTACTGTTTGTTTATCAATGCCCAGCAGAGACTTGGCAAGCAGTTTTCCACCATAGTTATGGGTCTGTATTGAAGGTAACTGCAACTGTTGTGAATCTGCAGAACTGTTTTTGTGAATGTGCCCAGATGAATACAAAACTGCATGCTAGTGCAATACAATAGTCCTTTGTGTGGAACTAAATGTGCCTTTTTGTTAGGAGTTGAATAACGTGTTGCCTTCCAATGGCATCCAGAGAAGAAAAAAGAAAAAAGCAGGCTTTTGAGTGACAAGACAACAAGGCAAACAGTTGATGCTGGAAGCATAAAACATTTAGTACAGAAATTGTCATCTGAACAAATATCAACATATCATTTTTTTATCTGGAATTACATTACTTGTAGATTGCATGCAAATAGAAAAAAAATAACTTCAATGTGTCATTGCAGGTTTGTCACCAGTTATTTATTCACCTGTATTTCAAATTAAAATAAAAACATTCTCTAAGTTGTGTTAACGAGCGACATACTGCAGGTTTAAAAGCCTGAATAATTTCACACGATCCTGGGTCAATGTAGACGTTAGTAATATGCATTCTCACTGACTGAAGCTAGGGAGCAACATTCAGAATCTTTTAGACATACATTTCACACTTTTCTAAGCTAATATAATCTATTTGGTTTCAAATTAAGATGCAGGGCAATTATTTGACTACAGTATTACCTATTGACAGTGGCTTATATGTCGGTATGTTCTCCAATCAACCAAATAATTACTTTTAATTATAGTTATATACGAGCAGGTATTGCATTGGCCATTTTAATTCACACTGACTGAAATGCTTTTGTTGAAGTCTTGAGATGATTACAAGCCTCATAAGTTATTGATTTTCGAAGATCTTTCCCCAGGACATAAAAGGAGAGACATGAAAATACAAAAATGAAAAGTGCGTGTGGAACCAAATACCTGGCAGCACAGGGAAGATGAACGGGAAAATGAGATGGAGGGAGGAGTTGGCTGGCTGTCACTTGGCACAAAGAGAAGAATTTTTAATAACGCTGCACAAAGCTGATCCCTCTAGCAAGTCCAATCTTTAATTACAGCACATGGGAGCACACTGCTCGATATTACCTCAGCAACCTTGATACAAATCATTATCTGAAAAAGCCAATGGAACGTTTTAAAAGGAACAGAGCGACTAGGACAGCACTGTATGGCCAGCCATGGAAACATGATGTAGGAGCAAGGAGGAGGCTGTTTCAGAACCAGGATCCTGAAAATTGACGAGGACAAGAGAGGGAATTGATAGTTAGAGGACAAGAAGCAGCCAAGGGGGTGATTATTACTATCTCTGCTACTTGATTTAGGACCATCTAAGTGTATAATATAACACATTGAATTCATCATATCACAGATACTGAAGACATGGACCAATTTATGCTTTCATATAATTCTTCTTGATCTCTCTTGGAAAATACTTTGCTTGATGAAGATCTTAATATACTTTTCTATTTTTAACATGTGCTTACTTAAAAGAAAAAGACAGAGAGGAATATAGAGGGAGGGACGAAACATATTAAAATCTGTGTTGTGAGGAGGAGAGAGAGAGTCAGAAGGTTAAACAGAGGTTTATACACTCCTAGACTACATAAAAGAGCTACATTACAGTATAAATATCTGTAAAAAAAAATAAAAAGAAGCATATTACAATTTAAAATACACACGCGCACACATTGACATTAACTATAATTTGGTACACACACATGGTTACAGCACAGACAAAGAGTATGATACCCACAACTATGATTAGCACTGTAACATCTCCACAGAATCTTTATCATAGATATTTTAACTCTGAATCTGGTAGCTCAGGAAGCAATTCATTGCTTTTAATGTTTTAAATGAAAAATAAAACTGCTTTGGTCTGCCTCTCAAAATTTAAAGTTTCCCCATTCTGTTCAGATCACAGTTGTGCATACATGATACATGGGGATCAATTCCATGGATTCACTTGATAACATGAATACCCAGGGGCTGCAATTGACATTGTGAATCCATCAAGCATGAAGAAGATATTTCATGACAAAAAGTCTCAATTTAAGACTAAGCCTTGTGGTACAAGTTGTCACAACAACTTAAAAAAGACACACCCAAAGACAAGGTCCTGTTGGTGGTGGACAAATGCAGAGGAGCAGGTGGGCACATGCAGTATCAAATCAAGAAATTATCAATATGGATGGAACTTGCCTGGCCCCTAATGGAACGAGATGTGATTGCAGCTTACAGCACGCACTGTTTTCAGAATCACATTGGAATGTAAAAAATCTAACGTGTCAAATAAAGATTCTGGCAACTGACCACAAAGACCACAAGTTTACTTTCAGTAAAATACCAATAGTCTCTTGTGATGTTCCTGCCCCTACACCCTTGTGTCTGTCCTATGTGTCCTGTTATAATCTTTTGTTTTTGTATATTCAAATTGTATATTCTATGCCATGTAATGTGAACTTGCTTGTGTAGAAAGGTGTCTCCAAATGAAATGCATTATTATTCATATTTAAATGTATGAAAATGTAAAATACTGAAGTCAGCCTAATGCCTGTTAATAGCAGTAAACAAAATGGGGACATAATTCAATTTTCTTCAGATTATTTGTCCTGGAGGTAAAACTTGGGAATCAAATAGTAGCCATTCAAATCTTGCTCCCAACTGCAATGTTAAAACATTAACATATCTAAAACATACAGTATCTGTACACTGAAGGCTATGGACATTGATCAGTTGAAATGCTTCATCTTAATGTAAAACTGGTTACAGAAAGGGATTGTTTTATTTTGATTGAATTCATGGACAGAGGACACAACAGCAACATAAGTAAATTTAGTAAGTTTAGACTTTATTAAGTTACACAACTTAATGTTTGTTTTACCACATAATATTAATACAGTCATCATCACACTGGTTGTCTTTTGAAATGAAACAACATTCTGATCCATTCTTTAGCTTTGCGTCAAGGTACACTAGAACCAAAAAAAAAAAAAATCCAAGGTTTTGATAAAAGGGAGAACAGAGTCAGTGCAGGATATATTTGAATCAGTAGCCGCAAGGTCAACAGTTATTGGGTAAATGTTTAGGTCATGGGATTTTTTTTCCAAAGGTTTTGTAGCATGGGCAATGAGACCCTGTTTATCGAATACAACATTAATAAGAATCGTATAATAATGACAACATTTCCTAAAAAACATTTAGAGACTCCGTTTCTGTCTACCTAACAGCCTTCAAAGCAACAGTGTAAAGAAAGCGCGTGACATTAAACTGCACTTACTATGATACAAGCATTGAAATACTGATGCATAAAAAGAGCATAAATGCATTTATATCATTTGCATTGTGGTAGCAAAGCATTCAGTATTTAGTGCTATTTGGTAGACAGAAAGTGGTCTTGAAGAGACATACAGCCAAATATATCACATATAAGGAGGCAGTGCAAGGCTACACTTCCACAAACATTCATATCTTCATTACACACTAACAGCTATACACATTTAGAGACATGCATCAATGAACATACATCCTCAACCCTACATAAACAAATACACAAACAGTACATCACCACACTCAGACAGGCCTTTTGTAAGTAAAGAAATCAATGGCAGAAAACAATTCACACAGTGCATTGACATCATGGTTTGTGAAAAGGCAAAAGCTGAAGTTTCAGCCCTTAAAATACAAAAGAAACACTGTCAAAACAGTAAAGAGACATCATAGTAATCCGGGGCACATCATGTCATCCGCCTCTAACAGTGCTCAGAGTGCAAACCTCATACTAGACAATGCCGGTATTCTGATATACTGTATAAGATATAGAAAATTTGGCTGGCTAATGGTCAAGAGGTCTCAGTTCTCATTCAATGCCTGAGAATTAAGGGAAAATGCATTTAATAAAATACCTGGAGCAGAAATGGATAGGTGCAAATGGCCATTGTTCTTAGCATGGAATGCAGCATTCCAAAAATGAATTAGCTCATTTAGATTAAAATGATAAATTAGCTGCCCCCAAACATTAACATTAAATAGGGAAGTCAAATAAAACTAAAACATTGAAAAACACGCCATGAACTTTTGAAATACTAACTGCATACCCAATCAACAACTGTTTTTACATTTTTGGAAAGTCAAATATATATTACAATGTGAGTTTTGAAAAACAATCGAATAATAAATGGTGACAAGGGATAAAAAATACATCTTCTAAACTCTTTACCCTCTGAAGATTTATATTTTTTTATGGACAGTCAAAACACTATACTGTACAGACAAGGAGATTCCTCTTTTTTCATGTTAGCTCCAAAGTAATACATTTCCAGTTTAATGTAGCTTGGTAGGCCACAAAAGAACAATAAAGTATAGTAGATCGCTGTTGTTAAAACAATGACTTTTGTACAACTTAAACAGTTAGATTATTTGTATTGTCTTTTTAAAGCAATGTAGATTCATTTATACTCCATTATCGTTTGTTTTTATCTGAGTGGTTCCATCCTAGTCTCCTTTTTCCTCGAGCTGCACTCGTACGCGCTTGCGTACGTAGAAGGCAGTGAGAGCGCTGCAGCAGGCAGTGAAGATGAAGATCGCCACGGCATCATGAGCCAGGTCGCCATGGAGACGCTCGTACAGGGTTCGACGCTCAGTAAAGTCTATTCGTAGTGCTTCAATCTGCACTAGGGTGCAGAGTACAAGGAACACGTGAAAGATCTGGTGGCCTTGTCCAAAAAAGTCGCACTTTCCTGGAAGCCAGCGCTCTGGATGCGGGTATGCAAAGAAATAAGCGCTAATCAGGAAGAACAGCACCTGGTAGCTGTGGTAGGCTACAGCTGGGTCGGAGCAGCCTTCTTGGTAGCAGCTGTAGATGCGATGGACCACAGGGCTGATGTCCAGACAGTAGGCCAGACCTGAGGGCACCACCTGGAATAGCTTGTGGGCAAATTTAGGAAGCCCAGGAGCAGCGTATTTCCCATAGCAACAGCTGAAGCATGAGAGCCATGCGAGGAATGCCGCAGCGGGTAGGAAAGCCCCTCGCACCCGTGCATGCCAACCCTCCTCTATAGCGTAGTAGAAGTGGGCCAGGGCACTGCCATACTGGTACACAGCCACACCGACATAGTCTAAGAAAAAGAAGGTGTAGTGGGAGAGCTCGGACTTAGCAGAGAGTAGGTGGGCAAGGGCGCTGCAAGACAGGTAGGTGAAGGCGGCCAGGAGGACAATGAAGAGGGGCTGAGCATGGGGGTCTCGCAGGAAATCAACTGTCTCTGACATCTCCTGGCACTTGACTAAAATTATGAAGGCTGCCACCAGGTGGGTCCACACATTGAGAGCTTCATTGTGCCTCTGGAAGAGAGTGAGGAAGTAGTAGCGCCAGCTCTGATCTGGCTGCCTGTAGCCAGTGATGATGTGGGGCTCACGGAACACCCAAGGAACGTCGGTGGCCTTCACAGTGCATGGTAGCGTAGGAAAGGCCGATTCCAACAGCTGAGGGATCTGATGTAACTGCTGAGCATTAATAAACAGCCGACCAATCTGCTCCATCACAACTGTCGCCATAGTAAACTGGAGGCCAGAGAAGAGGGTAGAGCATGAGACACAATCAGTCAATCATTTCGTCAATAATATCAATCTGTCTGGCAACAGCTGCAACATTTAAGTGCATTTGAGAGGATGTATGATATAATGCCTAATCCATATATGCATTATCTCTTGGTGGCTATAATATTTTATATAACTATGAAGATAAATAGAGGTTTAATTTATCTAAAACATAAAAAGCATGGTTTTATGAATAAACGAAACATGCAATTCCTACAAAACTGCAAGCAATGAGTCTATTGAAAACTATATTGACTGTGTCCCACTAATTCAATAAACTACTGAGGTACAGTATACACTGTCGTAAAATGAGGGTTAACACGACCTCACTTTCTATCAGCGTGAAACGATAAGGGAAATGATTACGTAACATAACCCCATACAGCGTGCCCCACCCTCCTTTCTACATTGGTTGAAAGCTTTTAAAATATTCATCGGGGACGAATTGCTCCTATGGACAAATCATTTTGACTCTAAAATAGGGAAATAAATCACCAAATTATTGCGCATACAATAGAATTTAAATCGAGAAAAGACCATTTGACTTCAGTTAAGTTTGTGAAAAAAAAGGGCTGGGGGGGGATATGTCAATATATACCCCGATGATCACGTTTTGTAATAGCTGGTACTGTATATATGGGGGCCCTGTAAATAATCTATCCCAGAAGTCCATAAATGCCCACATAGGACATTACAAACGTTTCAGGTTGACAAACGGCATTCAGTAAGCAATTAGGCGTTAACTAGTAATGCCTGGCCGCAGTTTTTTTTGTAGCACATGCACCCTTAACATTTTTGACCACAGCCCATTTCATGTTAACGCTGAGGGGGAAACATTTCAGGGTGTTAAAAATGGAAATTGCATACCTTTGAAAAGCAAAATTAGATTTTATCCTTCAATTTCGAGTTTGTCAGATTGTACAAAAATAATCTCAAGAGGAATTGCATTGTCCGAGGATATAAAATGGAAAAGGATGGTATGGGTTATTCTGTCATGCGGGAGGCGCGCCTGTCGGCTTTTCCCAGCCGACTGACGTAGGCGGAGATAGGCTACAGTAGCCAATCAACAGTTAGCTGTTGCATTCCTTCGGTGTTTGACAGACTGGTCGAGCCAATAGCATGGGCTGTAAAAGATGTATGCCCACCTCGTCTCCTCCTGATAAAAAATTCCAGTATCGGCTCATCATCATAGCACAAACAAGGCCCAATCAAGTGTAAACCTAGTTTGGGAAAATGCCCAGCAATGTATGCTTTTATTCTTATAGGTTGGCATTGCGTGTAGGCTTCAGTCAGATTTTTGTCTGGGACTTTATCTATTTTACATTGAGATATCGGTAAACTTGTATTGGTTTGTAGGACTAGTTAGATGTTAAAACCAACATGTGGAAGCAACTTTGCTGCAATGCAAGTATCATACTGAGCAAACTGAAAACCTGTTTTGACACTTATTATTTGTTCTAAGTAGGCCTATTCTAATAACTCAAAGTTGGCAAAACTCACTTATAGTACACCTAGTTGCAAATATCTTAAGTACTCAGCATAAAAGTAACACAATGTTCCTTTGTGAAACAGTGTGGGCATGTCAGTGAAAGAACTATATTGTTGCTTCGCTGAATAAGAAACAGCACTTGTGGTGTCTACTCAGGGTTTGTTATTTTTTTATAATTAAAATGTCTTTAGAGACTTTTTCACATTTAATCAGAGCAAATCAGGTATTAAAAGCTGAATCAAATTCAAAAGAAATTGTATACCACATCTTCTGACCTCTTTAGGGATACAATTATGTCTCCATTATTTTAAACTTTTAGCTTGATGTTTATACATGAAAATGATATCAACTTATGTGTGTGTATAGATCAGTGAATAAACAAATGCATCACCTATTTTGAACCCTAACCCTATCATAAACAAGGTGCCAACAGTAATTGGGCTATAGCTACACATGATATAACACTGACATGTCAGTGGAGCAACTCAGTACCATGGGACCAGTGGGCTAACAATGTGATAACCCCATCGGTTTCCACTTAACTGACAAAGATCGGTCTGTGTGTAACATAGCTGAGTATACCCATGCAGATTCCTCTCGGCACAGATGGCAATGTGTGATAGTGTTAGGACACAATTGATAGAAAGGGTGGGTGCACATACTGTATGTGCATTTGTTAGAATTCCAAGTCACTACAAGCGATAAGCAGAGACAGAATCAGTCAGTCAACAGGGACTTAACAGATCAAGAATTCGCTTTAAGTTGCATACTGTGGCTCCACATTGAGATCACAATCTCAGGGAAGTTTTCAAAATGATATGAACTCCAGGTACAAATTTCTAAATCACAATAAAATGAACTCGAGGGAAAATACAAAAATACAAGTAACATAGGTACTCACTAGGTATCAGCAACAGATATATCTCTATGGTTAGAAATCTATGGAACGTCTGCAATCTTGCACCACTCAGATCAGTTGTAGTAAAATGCTGGTAGTGAGAATGTTTCCAAAACACCTACGAAAAAGTCATACTACAAAAATGTATCATATATTAATTTAAGAGAAAACACAAAAGTAGTTATATTAAGTTAACAACGTCCTTTAATTTGAGTTATGTAGTCTTAAAATGTGTCCTTGCCATGTCAATTGGATGACAAATTTGACTGCGCAAGCATTAAGTAGAACATTCCATTTATTATTCAATTTCAATACTTTACAGAAAATGATTAAGAACTGTATCTTTTTATTAAGCTCAGAACAGCAGTTTAACTCATATGTACAAGACAGATTTACTTGCACTATGCAATTCACAACAAGACCTACAGAAGATGCTTCCCCAAGGAGTTAAAACACTGCTTATTAGAAATGTCATACAAAAATGTGGTGAGTAATGATCACTGCACACCGAAAGTAACAATTGATAATGTTCAAAACAATGTGAACCAAACTATGAACTTATCCAACAAATAATATCTATGGAAAGCAAACAAAATATACACCTTTAGACTTATAAAAGAAAATCTAATTTATTTAATAGAAACAAAACGTGTCAGTTTTCTTCTTTTGTAACATCTTTGTTCTTTCGTACTTCCTCAAGCTTTTTGTCCTGAAATATAAAAAGTATTAGTTGATGTCATATATTGCAGTCAGTGTTATGCTGATAAAAGATAGAGATAAGAACATTCACCTTCTCCTTAAATTTCTCATTGAGTGCTGCCATTCGTGCTGTACGATTCTCTTGGGTTGCTTCCATCTTCTGATTGAGCTTCTCCTCTGCCATCTTGCTGAAGTTATTATTTTCCTCCATAGCCTTCAGGAGCACTTCTTTCTCATGCTCTCGCTTCTCAGCTAATTGCTTCAGGACCTGGGCCTCATGACTCTGTCAAAGATCAGAACTCATTCATTCACCCACTCATCTTAGATTAAAAAAATATATATATATATATTATGAAGTTAATACTAAGAATGCAGTCGGTTATTTGGCCATAAAAGTTTGACACCTTGCGTCTTTCCTCTGCCGCCTCAAGCTTCTTTTGTATTTCCTCCAAAGACATTTCCTTCTTCTTTGGGGTGGACAGTGGGAATTCCCCCTTGGCGTCTGGGGCAGGAGGACACAAGATGACCTCAAAAGCTTGACCTGATGCACGCTTGTCCAACTCCTTGATCTGGATGTCTGTAAATCAAGGTTGTATAACAGTATTGACAACCAGTAGGACAAATTCTGAGTTAAAACGAATTCACAATTTGTTAAGATACATTTCAATTTGACAAAATACTATAAGTGCCTGTCATAATTACTAAACTTACCTCCAGAGGACGCCATTGCAGCACTTTGTTATTCCTGATAAGCAATACAGACATTAGTGTCAAGCAACAACCTTTGGAATTGCATGGTTATGGATATCAAATCCGGCAATATATTAACCTCATGTTATTTTAAGGCATGTGTGGGGTGAAAAATAGGTTGGTGTATAAATGATGGAGCCAAAGCTATGAAGAGAAAACACACACACACACATATATATGCCCATATAGATAATTTGGGGGTAGCAAATCTAGCTAGTTGAATCAGTGATTTAAAGGTTGCTATCGGATTAATTTGGTACCGGTTACCTTCCCTAATAATGGAGAGAAAACGCCTCATCCCCCACGCCCCAATTGCAGCTATGTTCAGACAATGGAGATGCACCGAGCAACATCTGAATTTACGCAGCCTACAATGAGCAGAGGAAATGTAAAAGTATTTCTCATGCCATGTGGCAAACTGCAGTTCTAAACTAATATTAGCAGCATTAGTTACGTTCAATCGACACAATTTTCTTTAATTTGGCCATTCATTTCAGCAGAAACAGCTTGAAAGATCTTAAATAGCAAGCTAACATAACGGTCTTCAATCAAGTCAAACCCCGCCACACGGCACAATTAGGTAGAAAACATGCTCATTTGACTCAGAATTAATGTTAACTATTCTTATCTAGCAATATTACAGTTCCCTCACAAAATAAACTAACGTTTAGTGAATCCCAGTATAAAAATGAGACTGCGTCTCATCCACAGCCTGGGGGAAAAAACACAAAATCACCAATATCCCAGAGAACTGCTCAGTTATCGTTACCCAGCTAACTTTCTACGTTAGCTAATGTGACGCATTTTTCTCTCAATATAATATGCTGCCATGACTGAGCCTACACCTGCGTATACGTTAGCTAGCTAGCTAATTGATGACAAAGACATTTTGGAGAATTGGACTAAAATTGCGAGTAAATTGAATGAACCCCCACTAAAAACGTGTGGAGCGATATACAATTTTGTTAAGAATCATTAAGGTATGCAATGTCGTATTTTGTACTTACAATTCAGCACTCGGGTTTTGGATGTAGTAACAGTATTCGTCTATTTATTTGTTGTCTGTTTCAGAACCGTTCGCGCAAAAAGGACTGAAGCTCAACGTCACAACTTGTTCTGTTCAACCATTGGTTTATATCTTCAAATAAACCAATCAGACGACTGTGTATTTGATGCCCACAAAACAAAGGCGCGAGAGGAACATATATGGCTCCAGTTGTCCAGTTGGAGAGTTGGGTTGATACTTTTTCATAATTGCAACAACACCACTTGTCGCAATAAATGTGTCAACAAACAACAAAGCTATTCGGTTAAACGCTTCGAATTGCAAATTTTTATGATATTCCTCAGTAGCCTAGACTATGGCACATTTTTGTAGGCCTTTGCATAGGCCCAAATAATTAACTTTGGGACTACTGTTAATTGATCACCTTGTTCATGAAGCACATTTTTTAAATAAGTAAAAGCTGTTGTTGTGCAGTTTGTCAGCAGTTGTCCACTAACAGTCTTTAAAAAAAGTCTATTAAAGGTTATGCAGCAGATACACATTTTTTTTTAAAGAATGTCCAAAATAAACTATTTACCCTAGATAAAATATGGTCTCTTGTGCTTTGAAAGTAAGCACAGGTTAGACTACTGGACGTTCCAGATATCGCCTGCCCTGTATATGAGCACTTATTTTTGACACAATGAATCCCTTCATTTTGCACCGTATTCTTATGAAACAGCCAAATATTTCACAGAAAAAAATGGAAGACTTTGGCTCCCCTAACAATTGTATTTAGTTAGTTTACTGAAGGGGCAGAAAACCGCCAGCCTTCCATTGGGGACAGTGATGAAAGAGCAGCAAGTGATCTAGAGTGAAGTTGTAATCCCGCCAGCCACTTCCAACAAACTGCACAATAGACAGACAAATATCAGTTGCCCAACCGTTGCTGGGCCAAAGAAAACCGTCAACCCCACTTCAAAAGATCTTATTATGAGGGGGTGCAGAAAGCATTCTAAAATAAAAAATATATATCTGATCAATTGATCTGGAAACTGCTCACTGTTCACACTTATATCATCACTGTGGACACGTAACAGCTGAATGTCTACCACCTACCCTACATGTCTACCCAGAGGGTGACGATACTTTCCCACATCAGGGATGTGCAGTTAAAGTCTATGCTCTAGTCTAGTCTAAGTGCTCCGTCCTTTCATTTAAATAAATCATAGATGTTACATTATGTAGCCTACCCCCAATAGCAGCAGCAGTCTAGTGAGAAGTCTGGATTTACTTCAAAGGGCTCTTACATCTCCTATCGGTCCTGACATTTCCCAGTCTCCCTATTTCTTGTCCTGAGTTCTATTTCTTCTGTGTTTGTTCATCACCTTTATCTTCTCTCAGTCCGAAACAGAAATGCTGTGTGCTTTTCTCAATAGCAGAATAACCTGGCTAGTTTAGAATACAAATGTGGAATATCCCCCCTCCCTTTCTCTTTCCTCATTGCTCCCTACCCTGTAAGCTAGACAACTGGCACGCTCAGTAGCATGTGCATGTCTGAGCTATGCCCATATTTTCTGCTCTGAAAGCCTGTAGGCACATTCAATTTGCTGTAATCAATATGTTATCACGGGTGACATAATTTCAAGTTAATGATCCTTTACAGCATTACGTACTATTCTGATCTACACATAACATACGAATCAAGCATTAAGAGCTTCTATCAACCCAAATGCACTGAAATGCTTAGACTAAGGTTGGTCCAACTTATTCTAGTTATCGTCATACTGAGATGAATAGACATTGCATCCTTTTTTGACCAGATATATTGAAATATTTCACTGAATATTAGGGCCGTTCATAGCAACAGTGGTGTCACTAGTTGTTCAGCAACTAACAATTTTTTAAAATATGTTTTCAATATTTAATACTTTTACTGTGTGAAGGCATGTACCACTGTGTGGTTACTATGGTAATCAAGCCTTGTATTTTTAGCTCAGGGTACCCCTGTGTGGGGAGCCTATTGCATTCAGCAATGTCAGTTCAGCTGGGCGATAAAGCAAATAAGAATAAAATCATTCAAAGGTGCTCTTAAATAAAATAGTATATAGGCCACATTAAAATTAAGCTTTATCTATGATATCAAACTTATTGTCATATGATTTAGGCCATGCCACCTTCAGTACCCCTCATATATGAAATTGGTTTATATAATTTCTGATATAATTGTGTCTGTGTATGGGCCACTGTCTCAGTGTCTGCTTAAATAAGTGGGTACATAGATCTATGCTTTCTTACAAATAGATTTAGAATGAGTTTCCAATGCCAAATTGGTGCTTTATTTCCATGCTGACTGTGAGCTGTTTGTTCAATAGGTGGCGATGGCAATGAGGCAGACAGTTAGAGGAAGAGTACAAAAATGATTATTTAATCTGCAAACTTTGTTGCCTGCAATTGACAAGTATTCGAGAGGGTCTTACTTTGATTACATTAGACCTCTAATCCTGACCACCTGATGTAATTATGTGACCAAAACCCTCCAGCATTGAAAATGAAACTGTCAAAAAACTAAAGCACAACTGACTACGAGGCCAAGTGATATGTATCAGATAGATGGTACAAAAACAAAACCCCAAAAACCTTTTTATCAACTTTTCTTATTTCTTATTTCTCATGCCAATCAATCCAAAATTTTTATCAAAACCTTAAAATACTGGAGCTTAAAGGTTGGTCTGAGAGTCATCAAACAATTTTTTCTTGCTGACTGATTAGATGCATATAGCAGTATGGGGTGCTACTGAGATGCTGGGATTGGCTGTATTTTTTTTTGTTGTCATATGACAGACAATCATGATAACACTTAGATTTTTCTTCTTCCCCTTTTTTGGAATGGCCACTTTTGGTAAGTCTATTATGACTGATGAAAGATATGGAGGACACAGAATATGCGCTTATTTACTCAGTTATTGATTCAATATAATAATAAGGCCTCTTTCTCTGCCAACACTCTTTTGAATGAGACACCACCTGGTTTATCAAGCCAATGGAAGGTTTCTCCTAAAATACAATAAAAGAAACAATGTATCCATTTTGTAAAATCTTATTGTCAAAGTATTTCATAATGAATGATGGGCTGTTGAGAAATAATCACAATACTCAAGATGTGTATGAAATAACTTCTATGCACATAACATATTTGGAAAAAAACATCATGTCTGCTACAGTATGTTACAGTAAGTGTGAATGGTAGCGACACTCAACACATTTACAAAATACTTAGATTTCTTTGGCTTAAAGAAAAACTGTTAATCTTAAATTATAGCCATTGGTTTACTGTATAGAATGCATTACTTTGTTTAGTCCATGTCTGTACTTAATCTAAGAGGACCCATTGGGATCTTAACTCAGATCTGCCTGCTATACAAACATTTTAACATGTATTTTGGTCTGTTAGATCCATGACATTCTCATTGGCCCCTAACAGGAGCTTATTAAGTGGCAATTTTAAACGATGGCTTTCTTTTCCATATTTTTTTTTTGCTTCAGCCTTTGAACCATACAGTGCCTCTAATCATGCTGTTCCATGTTTCCTGACATTTTTGACTCTGAAATATAATACACTTTCATCATATGGCCAACTATGCCTCTGTCCCATCTGAACTTGCAGTGGGGGTTGAGGAGGGATCATCTGTACTTGGCGACTGGGGCCCACTTGGACCATCTGAGAGATATTGGAAAGAGAAGGTGATTGAGTGTGTTAGTCTGTAAATTCTTGTAAAATTATACATATGTTGGTGGTAAGAGTTTAGCACCTGTCAGAGACAATCCAGCCAGTTTGAGTGAAATATCAGTTGGGTTAATTCCAACTGGTGAGCCCAGGACATCAGGAAGAGCATTTCTACGACCAGAGCGGCCTGATGAAGCAAAGTCAAGTACAGGCACCTCGGTCATCTCTGTGTCTCCCTCCAACCTGTAAGAATTCACCCAAAAAAGTGAACATTTTAAAGAATAGCACGAGAAACTCTCAGATAATCTAATCAATCTTAATTTAAATTAAGTCAGGCATAGTAAAATGAAAAGACATGTAGAGTACTAGATGGGTGCCCAGATCAGATTGGTTGTTTATTTTCTGTAACTATCAAAACACCAGGAGCTTGGCATACCTCTAGATGGCACTAAAGCATCAAGAATATACAAAATCACAAACCTGTTGAATTGTAACTATTTCCTGTTTATAATGTGAAGCATTAAAACACTAAGTTTGATTACCTACCTTTTTGTGCAACTAAATAACTTACTGTATGTCAATGTTGGTCATACATTTCCAACTTTAAATCGCAATGTAGTGTGCATACAAATGAGACCGGATATAAACACACTAATGGTGCTGTGCTATTCATATTATTTTGTGAGGGACCATATTTTGCAATCTAACAAGTGTTGGGCTTAGTTTATATCCGACCTTGTTAAATTCAGAGCTTAAAGTATTTTCCATCTCTTTTCCTATCCGATAATTTGTATTGAGCGGATGTTAGGCGGGTCTACAAATAATCGTGCCATGCAAGAAACTGTACAGTCACAAAATAGTTGTGTACATATTTGTATAAAAAAACCCATCACAACACCTAAAATAATTATCAACTAATAGCGGTGATTATAATGGTAACCTGTGCCTTGTTTTTCCTTCCGTTCTTGTGACACAGAGAGCAATCATGTTTAATACTGATCAGGGAGCTCAGAGAAAGTTAGGGTTTGGCTCCCAAACCCTCTTTCATGCTGTCAGCATGGATGTTGCCATACATATTGTATGAGATGGAGGATTATGAGGTAGAAGGAGTTTTATTGTGGATCATCAAACCCTGTGTATACCTACATGAATTACTTGCACTCCTTTGCGTCATGGCTGGTTTCCTTTCTGTCCCTCTCCTCTTTTAATTTTCCATGCTAGTTTTAGGCAATCAAGGTTGTTTTATGTTGACTATATACGTAAATGCAAAGCTTCATGGTTCTTTGATGTTTTGAATCTAGGAAATGCACTAGCAGCATAAAGTAATTGCGTACAACATTATTTTTAAGTGGATGACAGTTTAGTTGACTTGTTTCAGGTATTAAGCTACAATTGATGTGTAATTGGGAGACTATTAACGATATGCATCATTACACTTATATACATTATGTAAAAAAAATATACAGAGTCTAAGCCATAGAGTTTATATTATGTAAGAGTAAATTATTTGAGTCTATTGGAGAAGAGACCGTGTTGATGCATGACTTACAGGACTTGTTCAGTGTGTCGAGAAATGAAGCAACCTTAGAGTGACATTGTAAATGAAAAGAGGCAGCAGTGCACTCGGGGCTCAACATCTTAGGCTCCTTACATTCGTGTGCACATACTCGCCATTATATAAATAACCCCAGGAGGCTGATTCGACTTTGATAGTGCCCAAACATTAAGGTAGCAACTTAACGTCAATGTACCTAGCTGATATAGTTACTACTACCATTAGTTCACAACAGGAAAATAATAAGAATACATTCTTGATTTTGTTCAACTTTTATACTGGTCACACTGGTGCGACAACATATTGGCCTAGGGCTCATTGTACGTTTATTCAACACATGATCAGACAATTCCCTCCACTTATTTAAGTGATTTAAAATTGTTGTTAGCCAGCAACCCTTACCTCTCAAAAATGTTGGCAAGTCTCGATAAAAAAAAAATGTTAGCCTTCTGATAATCGTATTTCAATTAGAACATTTGGAACGTAAATCAAAAATCGCAACATCAGTGCAGATAGATACTGTATCTTAGCTGCTTGCCCCATTTAGTGTGAAGTAGAGCATGTGGTAGAGGGTAGAACCATGTCTAAACCATGCAGGGGTGTTTAAAAATCAGAACGACAAATATCCATATTGATTGGCTTACCGAGAAAAAGAAAGAGAGCATGTAGATCATCATTATCAATCTATCATGTTTTGCAAATATGATTAATTAAGAAGATCGAAATACGACTGTTAGTTAATGTTTGCTTTTGTATGATTAACAGGGTCAATTGACTGAAATTGTGCTATTAAATTATATTATATTATATGCTATCATATTTCAGTGACTAAATGCTGCCAGTTCTGCCAAAAACGTTGCGCTGTCCAGGGTCCTGACTCCTGAACGTTTGTGCCAGCACAAATATAAGGCGAGGGTGCTGAAAGGATAGCATTGCTAATCACGTTTAACAAGTTTGTTGTGCTTCTGGACTTGTACGTAAGTGCACGCTAGGGGGCAGAAGTATCAGGAAGCTCTCTGACTTCCGGTTTCTTTGTTTTTTATGAATCGGAAGCAAGAAGAACTTAGTGTTGTGAAACTATCGTATCGCACAGCTGTTCTGTGTTCGCTAAAATACGTTACCATAAACTACCGTAGTCTTGGAGTTTAAAAGGTTGATGCCAAAATGGGGGCTTGTATGGCTTTGTGTTCCCTTGCCAGTTGTGTAAGTAGTATAGCTAACCTAACTTAACTAGCTAACTTTGACGTTGTATACATTTTAACTGCTGCTAGCTAGGTTGTACCATGTTTCCAATTCACAAATATAGCTAACGTTACACATAGCAAATCTCCTACCCCTTTCTCTGTTTGCTAGTAAAATCCTCTAGCTAGTACCAACAATCTAGGATCTAGGCCTAAGGTAAGGTTTAAGCCAACACATTTATCTGCTTGATGTTTAGATACGTAAGTGTGTCATACTAATTCTAGTCATCGCGCGTGTTACTCGAATTAGCTACAATCTTACAAAAGCGAGCAAGTTACACAGACAGACATGACATTTACATAAGATATCCTAGTGGCTAGATAATATGGAAGTATAGGCTGCCTATTAATTGAAAGCGAGAGAATGTTAAGTTGCACCTCTTCATTGTGAAAGCTAATCAACAATTTAGTTCCTTATCCCGAAGTTCCATTAGTTAATCTATTTAAAAATGTATAGCATTTGACATCTGGCTACAGTACATTGCCCTCAAGTGCACCATTTATTCAGTATAGGCAAGCAATATGACTTCAAATGTTGACATTCACATGATTAACAGGTTTTAGGTATAGGTTAATTTCCACATACAAAAAAGAGTTAGCTCATATCTGGGGTGTTAGGATAGCTTACAGAGTTTAGCTTCTACTCTTTCTTATAGGTCAGGACAATTCGGTTTGAGTTGCTCACTCAGCCACCAGGTTAACTTTCACTGAGTAGAGGACAGTCTGATGACCTAATGATGTCCATGACATGTAATCTGTTTAAAACCATGCCTTGCCCTCTTCAGGCATCCTGCCTCTGTGGCTCAGCACCATGTTTGCTGTGTGGCTGCTGTCCCTCCTCCAACAACTCCACTGTAACCAGACTTGTGTTCTCCTTCTTCCTACTGCTGGGAACTATGGTGTCTGTCATCATGATACTCCCAGGCATGGAGACTCAGCTCAGAAAAGTACGAGTTCTGTTGGAATTTTGACTAGGTCACTAGACCAGATGAACCTGTTTAATTAATTAGCAAGTTTGCTATTACTGGAGAATTACAAACAGGGATTGCACTATGTAGTGCCTGTTCCAATGCTTTGTCATTTTGTTGCTTCTTTATAGATTCCAGGTTTCTGCCAGGGTGGCAGTACGATACCAGGCATTGACAATCACGTTGACTGTGATGTTATTGTGGGTTACAAGTCAGTGTACCGAATGTGCTTTGCCATGACCTGCTTCTTCTTCCTCTTCTCCGTCATCATGGTCCGTGTTCGCAACAGCAAAGACCCGCGGGCAGTGATACAGAATGGGTAAGCTCAGAACATCCTCGGCCTATTCTTATCTGCAACATGATTGTTTCTTTTAGTGTAATGGTTATGTGACTTCTAATTGTTGTTTGCTACCAGGTTCTGGTTTTTCAAGTTTCTGATCCTGGTTGGCATTACAGTGGGAGCCTTCTTCATTCCTGATGGAACCTTTCATACTGGTACTGTAGCTACTTCAATAGAACACTAGTTAAATGGTACAGGATTGCCTGCTGACATGTGACCGTTCTAGATTAATCATTTGCAAATGACTCTTTAAGTCACATGGGAAGAAGTTGAGTTGAGGCTTTTACTTTGTTTATAGATCTCTCTTTCTTCCTTCTCTACTGGCAGTGTGGTTCTACTTTGGCACAGTGGGCTCATTCATATTCATCCTCATCCAGCTCATTCTCCTCATTGATTTTGCTCACTCCTGGAACAAGATATGGGTGGGGAATGCCGAAGATGGCAACAACAAATGTTGGTTTGCAGGTACCGTATGGGTCTGTACATTTGTAATAATGCGGATAAATATATTATCTTAATTTCGGTTCATGTAATTTTTCACATCCCTCTAAGGCCATATTTGGAATACTTCTGTAGCCGGTTGTGAACGTTTATCTCGATGTTGATCTGCCAGGCCTCCTGACGTTCACCGTCCTCCACTATGCCCTTGCCTTCACATCCGTGGTGCTTTTCTACGTCTACTACACCCAACCTAACGACTGCACTGAGCACAAGGTCTTCATCAGCCTCAACCTCATCCTCTGTGTCATCATCTCCATCGTCTCTGTCCTGCCCAGAGTACAGGTACAGTAGGTGTGCACTGTGTCGGAGTAAAATGCTACTTTAGTGAAACTGGGTGTTGCGATGAATTTGTTTCGCATTTGTGCTTCGGATGAATGCTAATGGCTTTTCTTTATGTGTGATAGGAGGCTCAGCCACACTCTGGTCTGCTGCAAGCCTCTCTTATCTCCCTCTACACCATGTATGTCACTTGGTCCGCCATGACCAACAATCCAAGTGAGTCTTATCTGTTTTTTAGTTCTTCCATTCAATTAGGGTCAGCCTGTTCTTTTCTCGTGTTACTCCGTCTTGGGTGTATTATTTGAGTTTTAAATGTTTACTGTATTTGCTCTCCTGGTTGCTGAATCCTTCTTTTGGTGCTGGTGAGTTTGACAATAAAACAGTAAAACATGTGACTTGCTAACCACTGCAATAGCTATTTGTCTCTTCCAACCCCTTGATGCTTGTGTCCTGTTGACAAGGCAACTCTAACCTTAGTTCTGTGGTAGTAGAAATTGAGCTGAAATGTCTTTAACAAGACTTTCTCTGTATTTATGTTGCCACCATGTCTAATATGTATGAATGTGTGTGTTGACAGGCCGTGAGTGTAACCCCAGCCTGCTTAGTCTGGTGTCCAATGTCAGTAGCACTGACCCAGTGCCCACTAGTACCCCAGGGCAGGTGCAGTGGTGGGATGCTCAGGGCATTGTAGGATTGGTCATCTTCCTCTTCTGCACTCTATATGCCAGGTACATGAAATAATCTACTTCGCACTGCCTAAAAGTACTTTTGTGCTAGTTACACTGAAATATACGCTTCTTTGTTTTCTGTCTCCCTGTCAGTATCCGTTCCTCCAGTAACACTCAGGTAAATAAGCTGATGCAAACAGAGGAGGGGGGTGGAGGCTACAGTGGAGAAGGAGAGATCGGAGAGGACGGCCTGCGCAGGGCTGTGGACAACGAGGAGGAGGCTGTGACCTACAGCTACTCTTTCTTCCACTTCCATCTTTGTCTGGCTTCCCTGTATATCATGATGACCCTCACCAACTGGTACCAGTAAGTACCACTTGTACCTATTGACATACAAAACAAGTCAAGGTTTCCTTCAGGGCTTTGAATGGCAAACAGATGGTATAGTTTATGGAAACTTCTTACACAACGCGCCAAATCATGTTCCTTTCTTCCAACTCTATTATTTTTCTACATTGTGGCCTACTTGAAAGGGTATTCCAAATTTTGTTTGCTAAGTCTGCTTTCAGTATTGGGCTTATGTTGGGCATGTGAGAAGCCACCATATTTACATAGAGATATATGGTCTGAATGGTGACGGCCTTTCCCCCTTTTCCATGTCTCAGGCCCGACATCAGTACCCAGGCCATGCAGAGTACTATGCCAGCCGTGTGGGTGAAGATCAGCTCCAGCTGGCTGGGCCTGGGTCTCTACCTCTGGACCCTCATTGCCCCTCTCATGTTCCCTGACAGGGACTTCAACTGAGTAGTGTTTTTTTTTTGTATGATGCAGCTTTAAATGTCAAGCAATGTGAATTGAAGGGCGCTACATTTCTAGAGTTGTGTCATCTTCATCATGAGGCACACTAGTGTGTGTTTTTATTTGTTTTGTTCCACATTGACTATACATGATTTTTACGGATGTTTTCTGCCTGTGTTGAATGATAATCAAGATAGATATTATTTATTTTGGGCAATGATAATCACGTTTTTTTTTTTTTTTTTAAGCATTTTATCCGCCTCCCAAAAAACTAAGAATGGGTTACATTTGCCAATTGTTTCATTGCACTAAACTTGCAACTAACCTTTGAATACTAAAGGGTTATTTTTATCTGTTGGGTAATCAGTTTACATTCGACTGATAATTACTGAACTATAGCAAATCTTTTTTGGGGGGGGGCTGATTAGGAACTCAAGTATAGAATATTTCAGATGTTATAGTGGGGGCTAGCCTTTGTAGATAAACCAGATCCATCGTAACTAACTGGCTACCTCTGTTATCCCTGTGTGTTGGCGTCATGCCACATTTCTGGGGCGGCCCTCTTCAGCGCCCCAGAGAGTGTTGTGTGTGGGAGTTAGATAATACTATGGAGACACACCCTAGCCCCGGCACAGGGGTCCCCTCTCACTGCATTGTTGTCAATGGATATCCATGTCCCTGTGGCAGCTCATCAATGACGTCATCCTCTCTCTGGCCTGTCCAAACCGACAATAATTGATCGCTGATGCTACACCGATTTCTGCCCCGTGTTTGGCCTTGTGTGCTCATGGACATGCTATGACCAAACTGGCGGGTTATGTGTTGTGTGGTATGTGGTGGTTTTGTTTGAGTTAGTGGTATCCTGAGTTTCATATTATTTGCTTCTACATTACAAATAACACATATGTAATAAGGACCTGTATCGGGGTATCGTTTTTTTGACAATGCATTTCCAGAATAATATGTTGCTGCTGTTTAATGGTAATGACTTTAACATACTTGATGTGTTAACTTCTCACAAACTGTCCTTAAAAGAGTAGTTCGCTATTTCTGACGTTCAAGTTAGGTTAATTAGTTATGTTAGGTTAAACGTAAAAGAAAGTGAACATTTATACCCTGTTAAATTGAGTCTCTTGTTAAAGACTGTAGTCTTTAGTTAAATTGATGTAGTGTTTCTCTTATCCCTTATATAGGTGAATATTGTGAATGAAGGTATTCTAAAGTATTGTGGTACGTTAAGACTGGATTGCTGTAATATAAAAAAAGAGGTATGATCTACCTTCTTGAAAAGATTTAAGCGATAAACGTTAAGTATTGAATGAAGTATCAGTGCTGCAACCACTATCAAATTTTAAGTGCCTTTGTATGTAATTCATTTAAAAAAGAAGCCTCCTTTAGATGTGTACTGATGTACCTTCTCTGATGTACTTGTACGACAGGGCATATGTACTATACACGGCACAAGGTATATCTAATAAACTGACATAGAAAATATATGCGTTTTCTACATAAATATTCGATGCAGATTAGTCTTTTTTTTAATTTTTATTAACGTTCACTTGTTATTGTTTCACTAATATTGCCCACTAGATGGAACTAAAGGTCCTTCAATCTCAATGGACAAATGTGCTTTATTCAGGCACACGTACTGATATTCCAAAAGTAATATTAATGTGGAATGTTGGTCCAGAACCACTCCTTCTGCTTGGGTGAATATTGTCTGGTCAAATACTCAGTGCACATTTGGATGATTGGCAGGTTACAATGAGTGACCATTACGGGGTCTTATGATGTTATTCAACTTCTGAACTACAAGTTGACTCTTTATCTCTTGAAGTTTGCAAAAGCAGAGAGGCTGTTATCAGGGTGCAGGGTTTATGATAGCATTTTCATCAGATTCCTGCCATTAGAGTCCTCATGGTCCGTGGTGCAAGTTGCCCCACTGATAAGGCAGAGGAGGCTTTAGGTTTGTTGACACCAAAAGGGTAACTGGGGGCACGCCAAAATGTTTTCATAATGAACATTACATTTACATCACAATATTAGAGGTTTAGTTAAGAGAGATGGGAATGCTGACATTGATGTCCAGTCAGAAATACTATCTCTGACAATGTATTACGGTTTCTGAGATAATAGTCTCTGTTTCTGAGGCCCTTATTACCAGCAGTCTAATAAATATAAGGACATTTGATACCTGCGTTTTACAGTTGCCCCACATTGGCCTGTGTCTCTGCTAATTGTTTTTAGCTGCCGCCACACAATTGTCATTTTCATTGTTCAAATAGCAACAGTAATCGCCTTGATGTAGTGGGCTTCCATTGCTTTGCCTGGCCTGCTCCCTGTACTGTGGGCAGCAGCCTGCACCCTCCTCTGCGTTATTTCCTTCTCGCCTTGCTGGCAGACGAGGTATGTTGACTTTGGCTGCTCCTATCACTGATTCCAGTTGGCACAGTCTGGGACTTCTCAGGACACTCTGCTCACCTCGTGTTGCCTCTGCCCACTCTTTCTCAGTCTGTCTCTTCACAGACAGCACTGCTTCCAAGATTGATGCCTGTGTCCCAGACTGATATTGAAAAACAGTACACACGCACACACACCCACACAGTATGTTGTTGAATGAAAAGAGAATGTATTGCTTGAATAAGTAATCACACACACAAGTTAGCTCGGATGCAAACCTTTAGTTAGGGCTGTTCTGAGCACACTTGGATAGACCTGCTGGACTTAGTATGAGGCTTGAACACAGCTTGAGTTCTTGATAGCGTGGAAATCCTGTCACCTCCCTCAGATTCAGTGCACACCATTCTGACACCTCGCTATTGGGTTGTTCGACTATACAGGGGGGTCTGCCATGTTGTATCACCCCATGGCTCTAACACACACACACACACAAACAGAATACTCCATGTGCTCAGATGCACACATTCTTGTGAAGAATCCTGTTGACTGTAACTACACATTGGTGTCTCTCTTAACTTTTCAACAACAGAGGGACAGACAGTTATCTGGTGTGAAAAGTGAACAGTCAGTGACGGACAAGGACAGGAAGCCTCTTTCCTTTTCCTCTTTATTAACCTTTATAGTGTGTATCTCACCAGGTGCCCTCAAAAGTTATTTAATGGCTGTCCAGTTGACTCACTCTGATTTTCCTTCTAAATATTCCTAAAGGTTTCTAGCTGTCCACCTAATTTATTGATAAACATGTACTTGCCTGTTGAGGAGTTAGTTGTTCATTGTTTTCTAGCATTGCTGCCCTTACATTACTCTACCCTGCATGATAACTGAATAAGGAAGCTATTTACTGTAAATGTGAACAGCAGTGTTCCTTTCAAAGGGCACACTTCTCCCTGTCGCCATTAGATACCTAGCCATAAATCCACCTTCATTTCCCCCTTGGATAATTAGTGTAATTATTCACTGTAATGAGAGATCAGCGGTGTTAACAAAGAATCATGCTGTGTAACCCCTCTGTCGTGTTTGGTTGAGCATTATGAGTATACTGATTACAAATGAGCTGTACCCTGAGACAGCTGCCTGCCTAAACCATTAATCTAGCCTGTGGCCTGACACGCACAAATCTATTATAACAGTGGTTATCTTGAGGAATAATTTCCCAGACTTTTCCAACTTTTTAGACTTACATTTTCTCACGAAATGCATATCTTTCTATTATGATATTGTGTATAAACAAAGCCAAAGAGTATGAAAACGTCAGCTGTGAAACATGAATTTATATAAGGATTGTGTTGTTTATCCATACCCTTGACCACCTGTAATGCATAATGGAAATGGAAATGGAAATGCCTAAAATTACATTTTAAGTGTGGAATCAAGGCATATTGACTTATACTGTGCATGCAGGCGTGCTAATTGAGTTTGGGGCCTGCTGGCATATGCACACTGGAAACATTTACCAAACATTAAAACCCTATTAAGCTCCCCAGGATGGAGAACTTGTTGTGTGGAGGTGGGTGGGTTATAATTACTTTTTGTTTGTACATACATGAGGGCTATCCCATAATATTATAAATTGTACCCCTTTTAATTTCACTTATGTGAAATGGTGTCTCATACTAGTTGACTTGACTAGTTGCCAATAAAATGATGCTTCTCATTACCTGAAGGGCCAAAAGGCTCTACATGTTCACCTTCCTAGGCTGCCAGGCTTTAAACGCAGTGTTTGTGTGTGTGTGTGTGAGAGAGAGAGAGAGAGAGAGAGAGAGAGAGAGAGAGAGAGAGAGAGAGAGAGAGAGAGAGAGAGAGTGTTTTTATGGGATGCCATGTGCGCATGCTCTGTCTAGTTTAGAAGAGCGGCTAATGCAGTTATATAATAGGCAGTGAAGCCGGCGTCTGCTGTGAGCAGAGCGCCAGGCCAGTTTGGTTATGTAAGCCTGTCAGAGTCATATTGTAGGAGTATGGAGCTCTCACACCACAGTGTGTCTCTGCTCCTCCCGCCGTCTCTCGCTCAGTCTCTCACTTCCTCCCACACTGTTCATTTGCTTCCATTTTCCTCTCTTACTCCCTCACTCCTATGTTCCATCTCTTTCTTCTCCCCCTCCCAATAACAAACTTTCACCTACCTTATTTATTTATTACTTTATTTTTGCTTTGCTGTTAATATTCTCTACTCCAGCCAGGTTACAAAGAATGAGCATACCAGATGCAGATGCACAGACATTATTCAGACCTTATGCCTTAGAGAGGAACTGCCGACCAAAACTGGAGCCCGTTCCTTCCCACTGTAAACAACTGTAGATGCACCAGAACATCTAAGGTTCATGATACATCTGTATGTCCAGTATGTGTGACCCCTAACATGAGGGCTACTAAACACAGTTTGGACAGGTGAGGTATTGGAGTTATTTGTCACTATAACTTTTGTCACTAACGCATATGATTCACTAATTGGTCATGGGCATAATTAACGGACATATACCAACCCCCCTCACCCTCACACACACACACACACACACACACACACACACACACACACACACACACACACACACACCTACATTTAAAACCACACACAAACACACAAGCAATTAACTGCACTTTGCTAAATCAGATAACGTAAATTCAGTTTCTTCTCTCCTTCTTAATGCTGAGTGAAGTTGTCTGATTTTACCATCTGCTTAGGTCTCAAGGTACCTTTTTAGTGGCTTCTTGTGTGATACAGTGGTAAGTTCAGCATTTGCAATATTTACAGCCAATAGCAAACTGGTCTACTTCTTACAGATTTAATGTGACTAAGAACACATGTACATTAAATACCCCATAATGTGCAACTGATTTAAATGGCACAACTGTCTGTATATTATCAGTTATTTATAAAATAAAAAAAAAATACTTTAAGGAAGCAAGACCAATGGCAGAGCAGGAAAGGGGGCGGGGTCCTCTCGCACTGGGTGGTGCGCCGGCGCATAGAGAAAGATTATGTTTTTTGTGGTGCTCATCAACTGAATGTGTCAGTCGCAGTCAAGGCTCAAGGCTTTGAGAAACCACCTTTGACTTTAATATTTCTTTCTAAAGGCTGTAAGACCTGCTCCCGAACATATCGCTTCAGATTCTAGGAAATGCGGATATTTGGCCCTTTCGCTACAGGCAAACATCGCTTCTTCCCTTATATCGTATTTAGCTGGTAAGTATGTTCCTATTACAGTTACAGTATAATGTTTATGTTGCATGTATATTACGCACGTTTCTATTTGTTAACATTCTAGGCTACCCAGACCAGATGGTATCAATTTGTTTCATTAAACACGGGAGACGAAGTTGAGGACTGTGTCAAATACTTAAAATCATACTTCAAAGTTGAGCCCTGACGTGTCCTACTATCCTATCTGGCTATTTGCCTCATCAGTTGAATTGTGCAGTTGGTAATACTGTTCCCAATGCGTAATAGACTGTTTAATGCAATAAATAAATCAATTAGAACTTTTAGACTACCTAACCCCTAACCTGTTTAACTTTTAATACTGTACATGACCAGCGGTTACTACAATTGAGCTTAGACTGAATTGTTTGGCTATCAAAGTATTTTAGGTGCAATAACCAGGTGTATCCAATTCCATTATGTAGAATTCAAATTAAGTTCGGTTCATATAGCAATTACGATAAATGGTAGAATATGTTTACTATCCGGGAACTGAAAGGGGAATTGATCAACAGAGGAATATAAAGTAACCTAAATAAACGTTTGCATTTAAAACTTGAATCATTAAGGTTTTGAATCATAATCAATACAGTGTGGTGAACCGATTGATTTCAACAAGCGCTTTCAGAGAAAGTCAATCGTATACATATTATAATTTTATTAGCAAATTTTGTAACCATGCAGTGGAACTTTTTGTGATGCCAAACATGAGAGGGTGCAGGATAACTAGACATTATTGGTCCTTTCGTCTGACAGCTTAGCCGTACTACTTGTTGCGTATCTGGCCTAGCTTCCTTCTAGATAAAGACCACTTAAAACTGCTCATATAAAAGATCACTACTCTGTTCATGCTGAGGGTGTGTTTGATTACAGTGCATTGTTATTAAAACACAAATAATAGCCAATCCTCTACTCTCATAAAATGATGTCTTTCAAATACCATTGTCCTATTTAGCGGTATTAGTTCTAAACTTATATGAAATTATGTTTAGCATAAAATATATTCACTTGAAAACTACCGTGCTTATGACTTCTATCTTATCACAGGTAAAGTAAAGTGTACAGGTTCTGTTAATAGGTACTAAATGTCATTGTTGCAGAATAAATGGCGTGTGAAGGAATCCCACCGTCACCTTGTATCTAGTCTCAGGCCACAGGGAGTTGGCACTACCATTTGGAGCCAACTTAAGCTGGACACACATACTGCAGCGTCCTTTTCCAGCTGTAGGCCCATACCTTGAGGTACATCCGTAAAGAACAATACAGCACAGGCCAATCCTGGCTCTGGTGCTTGAGTGGAGAGAGGCCAAGGTGCAATTATTTATTACTGGATCAGCAAAGTGATCCCTGCATAGAGTAACGTTCTTGGATCAAGAGACCACTTGTGGTGAGATTGGCTAAAGACAGCGGTACTAGCTAGCTCAGCAGGTAAGGACTTGGCGAGAAACGGCTGTTTCCTCACAAATAGCCGGATTTTTTGAAATCGTCGTAGAGCATTTGGTCATAAAAACCTCTGGGCCATAGGGATTTCTACAGCATAGGCTATGGTTCTCTGATAGTTGGAGTCCAAACGTTCACTTTTGGCTTGCTGAGATTTTTGTATGTGTCTTGGCAGAAACATTTTACATATATTAGTTTGTTTATGGCTATTATTTAGATGATATAAACCTGAATCTGAATATTTTATAATCCTTTCTATTTATTACAATGTTGCCAGTTGGCTGTTACATAGTTACAGGTGAAATGCCAGCTGCTTACTTGCATTTTTAGCTGTACTGTAAATTTACACACTTTTTAATAAGTTAAAATATGTTTTGGTTACCACACAAAGCAACATAAAAGTGTGTGTATGTGTGTGTGTGTGTGTCTGTGTGTGTGTGCGTGCGTGTGTGTGTGTGCGTGCGTGCGTATGTGCACGAGTTGTATGCACACGTGCCGTATCTGTGTAATATTGTCCACCTCCTGCCCTCTGTCTGCGTCTTGCAGCTTTCTCCTCATAGCCTTGAGCAGATATGTTAGTGCGTACTGTAGTTTTAGGCATTGAAACCGTTAATTTCCTTTTCACGGTCTAATCAATTGTTATAGACAACACACGCACACACACACACACACACACACACACACACACACACACACACAAATAAACACACTCAGACTGGTCCTAGGGTCATTAGTAAACAGGCAAACAGAACCTTTTCATGCACATGCTTCTGGCCAGTAATCTTACTCTCTGAAGCACCAGGGAATAATAGAACCACTGTACCCCTCGGAGACCAGAGAGAGCCAAGAGCACAGCCCGGACTCACACACACACACACACACACACACACACACATTTTGAAGCAGAACAGAGACCTGTAATGTCATATGTCGTGTGTGTGTGTGTGTGTGTGTGGGGGGGGGGATCCGTCGGTATCTTGCCCAGGCCGAGGGCAGTGTATCGGCTTCAGAGGAGTATAGAATTTCCTTGTCTTTCCTAGCCGACTCTGCGGGTGTGTGTAGTTGGCTCCTGTGCGTGCCAGGCACCCGTGGTTATATAATGACCCACACAGGACATGTTCTGCAGGAGGAGCAGCGAGTTGCAGTTACACCCCCTAACACTCTTTGCTCGCCTAGCTAATGATTACCTAGCATGCCCTTACAAAGTGATCGGTAGCTAGCCAACAGGGAACCCTATCCGGGGTTGTCTGTTTGCAGCAACTCCTAAAGTGAAAAGCGGTTCACAGCATTACAGCCATACTGACTGACCTCGCACAGGACAAGTCTTCTGGTCCTAACGGTGCAATGTGTCCACTGAGAACAAGTGCTATCATGGCTGGAACATGGCTAGGTCCACCTCCAGATTCCTTCTGAGAACAGAGAATATGATAAATTGGATGAGAGCTTTGTTGGGGCAGACTGATTCAATGGTTGTTGTCTGCCCCTCTTGCGCAATAGCTGCTGTGTGTGAAAGCGGTTCCTGCCACAGGTATGTCTGTGGTATCGGCCTTGTTCCACTCACACTGATGAGCCATGTGTTATGTGAGGGAGAGGCTGATGACTTCCCTTGACGCTTGTGGTGCCTGTGGTAGCCTTATGTCTTGTCTGTGTGTGTGTGTGTGTGTGTGTGTGTGTGTGTGTGTGTGTGTGTGTGTGCGTGTGCGCGTGCGTTTGTGACTCCACCTGCTATAAATCTGTATGTGAGCTTATATGTAGCCTTGAGAGGTCAGGCCACAGATGCATGACTTGCATATTTATCGATTGGTCTTTTGCAAGCGAGGTATTGCATTTCATTTCAAATGATCTCTCCCCGTCTCTCTCTAATTCTCTCTCTCTCTCTTTCTCTCCATCTTTCTCTCTCTCTTTCTTTCTTCCATTCACTTCTTCCTCCCTACCAACCTAAAGAGATTGTATGTGTCTCAGGATGCGATAGCACCACACCCCTCAGTGCGGGACATGCTTTAGGCTACACCCTGCTTTCACAAACCTCCTATTGACAAGCACTGTGTGCAGCCAGACAAATCAGTGTGAATTTGCTAACCACATGATTATGTTAGTCTCTGCATCTCCTTTGTGTTCCCATATTCCGCTTCTAGCTATGATGTATTCTCTTTAGCGTACTTGCCTCATCCTTTTCTCTCCTTTCTCTGGAACTCTCCAACTCTCCGGCAGGGACAGCGGGCAATATTGCAATTTCAACCTCTATTGCTACCTGCATTTCCCATCTCTTGGTCCCTCTCCTCCCCAGTAAAGCTCTTCCTTTCCCCTACCTTCTTCCTTTCCTCTACTGTCTTCCTCTCCTCTCCTCTCCTCTCCTCTCCTCTCCTCTCCTCTCCTCTCCTCTCCTCTCCTCTCCTCTCCTCTCCTCTCCTCTCCTCTCCTCTCCTCTCCTCTCCTCTCATCCTCTGTTGTGCCAGTGTGTAAGGTCCCCTAGTAGCCACGGCTGCAGATGTGAGCTGGGCTCCCAGGGGATTTCTGCCTTGTGGGAGGGGAGGATGAGGGAAGGGGGCTTTGTGGGGAAAATCCTTCCAGCGTGGCTGAGGATCTACCAAGTCAACCCAGCCGACAGGACACGCTCCAAAAATCCAGAAGCAGAGCTGTTTTAACAACCCCTCCCCCCATCCCCTCTTTCCACCTTGCTTAAAACCTGCAAATCTACAGAAAGGCCTCCAGTAAAATCCAGATGTGTTTTATCCTTGTCTCACTACCTCTGCTGTCTGCAGTACACCATGTAGCTCCCCAAAGCCTGATGTGCTGTTGTTCCATTGCCGTAAAACACATTTACCACCAGCGATTGTTGCTGGTTGGTGGTTGCCTTGACTGTGCAAACAATGCTGCCCAAAGCCTGTGGGCAAGCAGGGCCCCGACATTGTCAGGTAAGGTCACATTAAGAACATGTTATTTTAGATGCTTTTAATTATGCAGCAGCAGGGTGGCCTGTCATCACTTTGGAAGGTCATTCTCCCAGCCTAAAACAGGTATCTTCCTGCCTGTGTGTTGGTATGTGTGCCAGTCTGTCTGACTGAGTGCATTCTGTTTAGGCAGCCATTTTGATGAGGGAGTATTTATTGCTCTCTCTCTCTCTCTGGAGTTTTTATTCAAGCGGTGGCATAGTGACATCCTGTACGAGGTTAAAGATACCACCATGAGGTGCAAAGTACCTGTTTCCATTTGATTTATGGTGTGTGCCGGGGTAACTGTGCTCTAGCTGTGGGGTTAAGGTATATTTCCATAGGATGTTGTTGTTTGTGTGGGCTATCTGCGGCTATGTACATGTCCGTTCGTATAATGAGGTTGTTTATGTGTGTTCTATTTCTGCAGCCCTCTCCGTATTGCAGCCCCATGCGAGGCAGTCTGTTCCATTGCCCCACTCCCTAATTGAAGGTCAATATTTGAATGAGCATTCCTCCACACAACTTTTGGTTGGTCTGTGTTGAAAACAGACCTGCAGTGTCCAGTGTACTCAACGGAGATTAGAAATGCCCCCTGTAATGCACAAGGTGTGTGTGTGTGTGTGTGTGTGTGTGTGTGTGTGTGTGTGTGTGTGTGTGTGTGTGTGTGTATTTGTCTGTGTAGCCAGGGTCCCAGATGGGCTGCATGCCGTATGGGGACATTGCACACACTGCAGCCTCAGCGTAGAAGGCTGAGGTTAATACTGAAACAGACCTTAGGACTTCTAGTGCGTGCCTGGCTGTTACTTTCTTTATTGTTGCATGCTAGTAAGTCTTTGTCACAGTCACCTTTTAAGGGACAAAGACAGGGATGTGGGTCACTGATGTCTTGCATCCGGATATACAGTGCAGCATCCCAGAGATACTTCAATGCTTACATCCTTGCAGTTTGTCTTCAAACGTTGTTAGAGGTGATAGAAGCATGCTATAGTTTGACGTACACGCCAATGGGAGTGAAAGAAGCTCTGTCAGTCATGCTGTCTGCTAACACATAGTAGAGGCTCATATTCTTGACCTGGCCCAGCCTTATTGGACCAAGTACATAATGCAGGCTTTAGTATAATATGAGTCTTTTTCCAATATACATACATACACGCACACACACACACACACGCACACATGCACGTGCACACACACAGACAAAGACACACAGAGTGCATAGCCTAGGCAATGAACAAGGTCCACTGTGTGATGCTGTGGGGGCCTCCCTGTGGAAAGTTCTGTGGCCCAGGGGAGGCCCCCTGCCCACCCTCCTCCTTTCACTTCCTAACCCCAGAGCTGCTGACGCAGAGCAAGTCGCCGTAATTGAGAAAATAAACAGTGGATAAAAAATTGTGCCACTCGGCATGGGTTGTGTGTTTACCCAGCGCTCCTGGACATTAGAGCCGCGGCTTTCACCACCTCTGGGTGAGCTGAGGTGAAGGTGGAGGGGTATTCCGAGGGATAGAGTGAGGGAGTGAGGGAGGGAGGGAGGTAGAGAGGGAGGGAGGGAAGGGAGAGCCTGTAGAGGTTTAGCCTGAGCCCTGGACAATGGATCAGAACAGTTTATTGGATGTTGTAAATCCTCATTTAAATCTGGTTTGGAATCTAAAGACTATCGGTACCACCCTCAGATAGACAGAATCAGCAGATATGAAAAGGTGCCAGTCAGAGTACGACAGGGGTAGGGTGTCCACTTGTGTGTCTTTACTTGTGTGTTTCTGTGTGTGTGCACGTGTGTGGGTTTGCATGTACGTAAGCTTGCCGACTTTATATAAAGTGCGAGAAAGAACACTTTTCATCTCCACGAGGTTGTTGTTAGTGTTATGCAACTTTACTGTCCCCAACAGCCTTGGCCAGTCAGCAGTCCCAGGTACCCACCCCCCCCCAGTCCCCCGCCCCTACCTTCCTCCAACTCGCCTCCCCGCTCTGCTGAGTTAGCACTCCGCCAAGGAGAGACCCTCGCTTAGTCACTGCAGACTTTGATTTCTCATCCCTGTATAGTGCCACTTTAATATGCTTAATGGTTCCGTGCCCCGCCCAGTCTCCCAGGGCTGATTGACAGGGTGGCTAGCCAGCTGGAAGGTGTTGTGGGAAGGAGTGGGGCACCCTGCCAGGGTGCAGGCTGGTGGGAACATGATGTTCCTGGAGCTCAGGGTTAGGGTTAGATGCCATATTTCACTCGTGACACCCGCATCCCGGGAGAGACTGGAGGCGGGAGGACTGGGAGCATGTGACTGTTGAGCATCAAGCTACAACCAAAGTCAATGGTCTAGACTGTGTTCTCTTTTCCTTCCATTACCCTGCCATCTCTTTCTCCCTCTCTCCCTCTCTCCCTCTCTCTCTCTCTCCCTCTCGTTTGTGCTACTCTCATATACCTCTGAGAAGCCACAATTAGCAAATATTATATAGCCTAAACCCTACTTTAGGCTATACTAACTGAAGCATGGGGTGAATGAATGTGTTTGTCAGAAACCCAACTCCATCAATACTAAAAAAGAACCCTCTGTCCCCATATAACTTTGGACATCAAGCTCACCCCCAGAGAAACTCACCTGTTTCAGAGTAGCATTGCGACAGAATGAATTGTTCCTTGCCATGTTGAGTTGAGAACCATGCCGAGAATTGTATTTAACCCTTTCACCTGCAGTCTCGAAACCCCCCAGACCCCCCCCCCCCCCCCACCCACCACCACCACCACACACCCCCCCCCCCCCACACACACACACACACACACACACACACCTTTTCACTCCCCCTCTCTTTCTAGCTACTCTCTCAAATACTAACACCTTCTTTCCACCCTAGTCCTTGCAGTAGCACAGGACCCACTCGGTCCAGGAGTACCTCCTCTATCTCATGGCTTGTTGTTGATAAGTTCACATGAGAGCTGTGTTCTATTGCACCAGCTCAGACCATGTTTCACATTACAGTGGGATTGCTTGAGTGGCAGAGAGCGGAATCCCTGCTGAGAGACAGAGTGTACCAGAGAAAGCTAGGGAGAAAGGCGGAACAGGTTGGGAAACGGGTTTGCCTGTGCGTGAACGATGGAGGGAATGTAAGACGGTTAGGGAGATTGGTGGTTCCCCTGGTAGATTGTGGTACTGGCAAATAATCACACATATGGAATCACACACACACACACACACACACACACATTTATATTGCTATAACCTTCCCATGGTAGGCCTGGTATTAAAAGATCCCGCGATTATGGCCTGACTGCACTGTCAGTCTTTGCAAACTTGAGCCAAGCGCTCAAACACATGTGGTATGTGGTACAATCCCATACCCTAGGCTAAGCCATTGTGTGAGTGACAATTGCTATTGAGAGATGCATCTGTATGCCTGCCTGTATGCCTGTATCTAAGAAAGCAGTAACATGCAACAGCTGTCAGAAATAGACACCTTTACTAGTTCTGGGATAGTATCCATTGTTGCTAGGCCAGGCTGAGAGCTCTGTCTTTTGTTTCAGCTTGGTATTGGTATCTGAATGGGGTGATTAGTCAGCCCCGCTACGCTCAGTCAGCTGTATTTACTGATAAAGGCTGGGTCGAGTGTTCCCTTGGAATAATATTGGCCAGCTTAACTGTTGTGGCCTATGATTGGTTAAGATTACATCAGTGGAAAAGAGGAAATGTTTCCCAGGTTATTGTGATTCACTTTATCCCATTTTAGTACACAGTAGCCAAGCTTTCAGTTTATTTTGTTGCTGATCTTTGGTCTGACGTTATAAATAATCCATTTGTAACAGTAATACTAGATGGCAGTGTTGCAAGATTTTATGAATTTATGTAAATGTATTCTTATTGCGTTTTTATGTAACAACTGTACTGTCACATTAGCCACAGTGCTTAGTTTGTCATAGCAATCACTCTGTTACATTACATTGTTACATTTTGTTCCCTCTCGGAGTTTCACAACTCTGTGATAAATCAAACGATGCTCACTAAAGCATGTCTGTGTGTGTGTGTATGTGTTTGGGAAGGAGGACATTGTGTGTGTGTGTGTGTGTGTGTGTGTGTGTGTGTGTGTGTGTGTGTGTGTGTGTGTGTGTGTGTGTGTGTGTTTGGGAAGGAGGATGTTGTAGCTGTGTGTGTGTGTGTGTGTGTGTTTGATCGTGAAATGCAGGCAATGTGCTCAGTGGGCCCTGCAGTATCCACGATCTGCACTTCCTCCCCCCTGTCTCCAGTTATAGCTCTTCAAACACTCCACTCTGTTTGATTAGCATTGATACAGCTTAGACTGTAATGGGACTGAATGTGAGAGCTGCCTTTATTCACCCTGCTTCGTAATTCCGCTCCTCATTAGATGTTCTTGTTCTTCAGATACGTTTTTAGCTGTTCAGAAGGTCACGGGAGTGTGCCTTGTGCCTTTTGTCAGTGGTCTGGTGCATGATTAGGGTTCCCCTGACTGCTACTCAGTTGTTTTGTAATGTGTTGGCATCAACATATTGCTCCTAACTTGAACTTGACAGTCCCAGCCCTGAGGACAACGGATCTCGCCTGTAGTCGCCAATGTCACTTTGTCTGACTGCGTTTTGGGCTTCTGGGTTTCATTGGCATGTGACTTTGAGAGAAAAGCAAACATGTCACTTTCTATCATCTCGTCAGAGCTGAAATCTATGTTGTACACCACAACAGGGCTAATACCAGAGGTCTCAGCAATTTGACCAACCCCAAACGGTGTGAAATCTATGTCTAGTGCAATCTCTCTAATTCAGCTATGAAAAGCATCTTCTTATATTACGAGCCATTGAAATTGCATCTTAAAAAGTTATTTAACGTAAATTACTTATAATTAAAAAACAGAGGTAGAGACTGCCAAAAACGTGTGTACCTGGATGTTTTTTTCTAATTCTTTCCCATTTGTGATAATCCTACTCCTAAAGATAAGATCACGCGACTCTGGCTGAAGTCATTGTTCATATCTATTTTCTAGCCAGTTACAGATGTCAGCTACTGAATATTGATTACCAAGTTGGTGTTTACCACCCAAAGTCAGTGGCATGTACAGACCTTTTTGACTGGGGTGGCACAAGTGGGACATTGACTTATGCAAGGGTGGCATGTAATAGGCTACGAGCGGGTGCGCGCACACACACACACACACACACACACGTCGGAATAGCATTAATTTACCATTTTGTAAATAATGTCTTTTAGTGTCTAAAATGAAAAGATAAATAGACCAATCAATACACAACAGAGTGGCACCATACAAATGTTATGTAAAGCTTCCATACTTTATTCTTTAAAGAAATTGTACCTCCAAAAGTAGGCAACATACACTACTCTGGCGCATTACTGTCTCTCAGGTTTAAGAATGAATTCCACCTATAAATGAAAGTTTGGTCTACTCGTCAACCAGTCCAAACTAAGTGCCATCTCTGACAAGCCAGATAGCCAATCATAGCTTAGGATAATGGGGTGGCACCTGAGGTGGCCACTCAGTTACCAGGCTGCCATCCCCTGGACACGCCCCTGCTCAAAGTTGCCTGCAATGTGTAAGGGCAGAAAGGTGCCCCCAATAATAATTTATTAAGAATACATGGGGACTATTTGAATCGTAAAAATAGCTTGAGATAATAACTCAACGTAGTATGTGTGTGTGTGTGTGTGTGTGTGTGTGTGTGTGTGTGTGTGTGTGTGTGTGTAAGTGTGCAAACATGGGTGTATGTCTTTCATGTGTGGACTGTGGCGCTAAGGGCAGAGTCTAAGAGGAAGTGGACTTGAAGACAACAAGTCAACCTGTCTCTTGGCTCAAACCCCAGTTTACAGCCGGATTGGGTAGCAGATCACGGGCACGTAACAGGACAAGAGCTAACAAGAAATCAATGTTTACATTGTTCTCTCTCTCTCTATCTCTCTCTCACTCTGTGTTTCTCTTTCTTCATGTTTCTGTCTTTTTCTGTCTCACTCTGTGTTTCTTAAGTCATCTTTTCTCTTTCCTTTTGGCTCTCTCTAGGCTGTATCCCTTTCCTTGAGACATATGATAGAGGATGGAGAGACAATCTCATGGTTGGCGCTTTGGCCGGTCTATCAAGTTAGAGATGGGCCTGTGGATGAAGGGTGGAGGGGGCGGTGGCACAGAGAGCGGGGGCCTGGAGTCAGGTTTCTCCTAACCAGATCTTTATGAGGTGATGACAGTTGGAGGAATGCACAGTTGATTCCCCCGAGAGAGGTCATGTGACCCGAGGCTCAATTACCTACCAAAGTGGTGATGAAGGTCTGCAGAGATGCGTTTCGCTCTCTGCTTTTGTGTGTGTGTGTGTGTGTGTGTGTGTGTGTGTGTGTGTGTGTGTGTGTGTTTATACAGGCATTTATGTGTTGAAGGGCTATAATTTGTTTATGCCTCTCTCTGTCACACTCTGTTTGTATTTGCTACAGTTCTTAGCGCCAGCCTGTGTGACTGTGTGTGGCACGGTCTCCCTGGGCAGTGACTGTGTGGCTAGTGACACATTTCTGCTCATTTGGTCACACATAGTGGGCCAGGCGGGTTTGAAGATGACCGTACAGCGTTAGGGTTATGCTGGGTAAACTGTTTTAAAAAGTTTTATGTCACACTTCAGCCATGCAGTATGTGCCGACCTAGTTTCCCTAAGCCAATGTGGTAGTCTAATCTGGCAGGTCTGGATGTTTGCTTGTTCTCAGGGGAATGGTTGCTTAGCAGCACACAGGTGATGACAAGAGTTTTAACACCTTAATCCCAAGCGGCTGGGTGTTCAACACTTGTTTTTAAATGTTCCTCTGTGATCAAATCACATAAGCTAAAATACAGATAGGTAGAAGGAGAGGCCCTTAGAGTAATGGACATTTATTGGCATGGAGCAATACATAGCAGTAACATGTTGTTTTGGCTAGGCATTGAGGGGGCAGATCACTGATTGACTTGCAGCACCACTGCTTGTCTTGCACTCTGCTTTGTGCATTGTTGGGCACAGAGACTGTGCACAAGTAACCTCTTATGCTGTTAATGATGGACGTATTTTTGTAGATGCTGCAATGCGCACCAATGCGCGCGCATACACACACACGCACACTGATTTACTCGAGGACTCTTTTAGCCGGGGTTTGATTGCTATGCTTGATTGATGACATGTCTCACCCAGCCCGAGGCGTCGGGCACAAGATGAGAATACACCCTGCGCACACATTGTATTATATTTTCGATCCAGTAAGCGCTCTCTTTCTTGCACTTTCTCTGTAATCTTTGTCATGAGCTCAAGTAAGGTCAGAAACTTGGTCAAAATATACACAGTAGTCAACATATATCCCTTGTAATAAACACTTACACACTCTGGGGTGTTGAATTGGGGCGCTAGACCAGGTCCACTCAGAGGGCCGACAGGTGGACAGGGCATTGACAGGACAGGTCAGAGACGTTCAGCTGACAGCCTGTTAATGCGGTGTGACATGGTGACACAGGGCGGGCTAGAGTGGCCAGTGCTGTGTGAGGAATCCAAATGAACACACGTGGAGGCTGTAAATGGACGTGTCTGTGACAGAGGCCAGCGATAGGTTAGCTTTGCCGGGCCCTGGGCAAAGTCCCTCCACGGCAGGGTGCCGCTGGCTAGCCCCAGGAGGCCTAAAGGCAGGGGAAAAGCGGGCATGTTTACGCCCAGAGCAGTCCCGACATACTGTGGCCTGATTCTGCTGTTATAACACATGGAGACGACGCACCCACCTGTTGACTCTCCCCTGAGCCCGTGTTTGTGCAGGCAGCCCTGAAAGCACCAACGTCGCCGACTTCATTAACATAGCCAGTCATCGGCTACAGACATCAGCAGAGAAAGCCAGGCACCCAACCACACTCGCCACAACAACATGTATTCAGATTCCGCTGATAGAGAGCCGGTTTACATTCCAGTAAGGAGAAAGAAGAAAATGTTCTGCCCCATGTCACTGTTTATAGTATTGTTACACACACACACACACACACACACACACATACATATAGAGAGAGAAGAGAATTACAACACCCACTTATTTGTAAAGAATAAAAAGAAACATATAAGTACAACAGTAGTAAATGGTGATAATAATAAGTAAGTTAATGTAATAATAAGAGTAAAGAGATTGAATTATTGGGCTTGGAAATTGTGCAAATGCCATTTTGTGTTGTACAAAATACAATACCATTTCATGTAAAAGTGTTACAATACAGTTCTTGCGTTATAAATATGAAATACAGATAATACTGTTAAAAGCTCTCAGAGACAGTTGAGGGATATTGTTCATTGTTCTTTTTGTGTGGATGCATGCGGTCGGGGTCACTTGGTGTTCTTGTTGAGGATCTGGGTGTCCTGAGCATCTCAGTACTGGCCTGGTGGACCCGGCACCTTCTCCCTGATCGCAACAGGGAGAAAAGGACGGTATCCGGGTGGCTCAGATCCTCAATGATTCTCCTGGCCTTGGTCCTGCACACCTTGATTTATATGTCCTTGAGCTTGGGGCGAGCACCACCGGTGATGCGGTCTGACGAACGTAGCCGTCTCTTCAGGGCCTTGCGGTCCCACATTGTGCTGTTCCCAAACCAGACAGTGATGTTACCCACCATGACGCTTTCGATGGCACAGGAGTATAAATGTCTTGGTAGCTGTGGGAATACTCGGGATTTATGCATTGAAGCATTGTACATAATGTTTGATTCATGAGTTCGAGAGTCCTCAACGTGTAATATAAGATAATAATTTATGCCGTGCGATGAACGCTTTTAGTACCACTAAGTGTAGTGGCCCTGGAAAATCCAACTCCTTACACAGGCGGTGTAGGCCCCCACTCTTCTCTAACTGAACTACACAGGGCCACCATGTAGTGAGTTATGTAGTGCATGTCAACAATACTGAACATGCTGTGGGAATGTAAACTTTTAATCAACGACAATTGAACAGAGGTGAAGTTTTACAATGGCCACAATGCAAGTGCAAAAGTGGAGTAGTGAGTTGAAGAGTGGTTGAGATACAGGTATGATACAGGTATGTGGGATCAAATTTGGATTTTGCTGGTGTCACAGTCTTAACTCTCGTGCAACATCACGGAAACCTGTGGGCGGAGAAGGCTGCTTCTCAAAGTGCCACTTCCTTGTTATATTTTGGTATTTTTCTCCCCCATGCTTTGTCACTCTTTCTTTTCATTACTTTGTTATCCTCTGGCCTCTTTACGTCTGTCTTTCTGTGGAGATTATGTTGGATGTAACTAGATATGTAGAGGCAGTTGGTGTCAGTGACAGACATGGTGGGTGTTATAATTATCTTACAGGAGGACTTAAATACGTCCCTCTAGTCTGTTTGCTTACTTCTGCCACTCCTAAGGATATTGCTATGAGACCTGACTTGGTATCTAAGTTTATCATCCCGAAGAGAGCTGACGGACGAAAGATGTCTACTTGAGTACATAAGTAGTAAGTCACCTTTTGGTTGCCTTATGCCAATTTTTGCTTATCATGTTTCTGTTCAAAAACTGAAGACTGTTCAACTATTAAATGTACATCGCGTCTCTGTAGGAATAGGATTGTTTTCAAAGTTACCCTATTCATCTCACAGTTAAATGTTACACAATCATACTGTTATTTTGCCTGCTCTCCCACACAAAGGGGTATTCAGTTCCAAACGGCTTCCACAGAAACCATAAGGGATGTCGAAGTGAGCTGGGCATGGTGGAAGATGACATGGAGATCTGGATCGGGGGAGAGAGTGTGAGTGCAGATGGGGGGGGTCGTGGGTTGGTGATCCAGAGGGAGAGAAAAAGGCAGGGTGGTCAGTCTGTCAGTGTTGAATAGGATCAGATGTCAGATCTGGCTAAGTATCGATCGACATTAGCCCAGGACTCTTATGCGGGACTCCATTAGCAGGCTGCTTGGCTTCATTGACCAGGCTGCACCGGCCAGTATTTGCTTAAATGGATGTGTATTTAGGTATGTGCATTATGAGCTAACCCTTTGTGTAATACTCTTAATAGTGTTACTCTTAATCTTAATAGTGCAATGCTGTCATGCCAGTGCCTTGCTTTCCCTTGCTTTGGCGTGATGTATGCATCAAGTATCCACTAGGTGGATAGCAGTTGCATTTCTAGGTTGTCTACAGTCAGTTAGCAGTCACACGTCACACCATTCGGAGACGGCAGCATGAGATTAGAAGACATGTATGGGTTCTATATAATGGGTTCTATATAATAACTGGACTATTTGCAGCTGTCTGTTCTTAGGGGGCGTTCTGCAGCTTGCCAATCTTCTTTGTGACGTAGATGTGTGTTTCACCTCCAGTCCCCTGGCGAAGATAACACAACTAAGAGAAATACTGAACCACAGTGGCCTATGTGCACACTACGTGGGTTGCCTCACTCAGTGGTTTCTGTTTTCTGCCATAACACCACGATCCGGGTGTGCACTGAGGGGGTCAAGTAGATGGACGACCACACATCTAAAATATACCACGTCTAGCCTCAGGGATGGAGAAAGCCTTTTCTGTCTACTCCATTTTCTGACTTCTTTTCACAACCAACGTCTGCTTTTTATTGGGTGAATGTCCCAAAATATGGCGTCTGTAAATTCAGAAACCACTAAATTGGTCCAAATTATAGTCCAAGGACAGGCCAAAACAACACAAATGCCCTAGTAGGAGTCTGATGTTTAGATTTTAGGTGTTGCACTCTTCTCCATTGTGTATATCATATACTATCTACATTTTTAAAGTGCTGCTTTTAACCATACAGTTATAACCTTGTTGTTTTTATTTAATTAAGAAAGAGTTTGCAGCTAAGTGGCAGTTCAACAACATGTCAACAAGCTTTGGATCAGTGACTGAATACCCCAGTGGTTTCTAGATTATAGCATTGTGACAGACAGCCTCTGAAAACAACTTGCATGCTCCAACGCTCTGGACTAAATGAGAAGAGGTTTCTAATGCTGGCTTTACTTGATTCTGTTGTGTTTTCTCAGACGATGAACTTCACACCCTTTAGCTTTGGCTTTGTATAGAGAGAGAGAAAAAGGCAGTGAGAAAGAGAGAGGGAGAAAGAGAGAGGGAGAGTTACTGATGTCCTACGGGCCTTTCAATGGTTATGCCCGTGTGTGCAGCATCTTCCCTGTCCATCACCCCCAAAGAAGCAGTGTTGTCCCCTGGCCCCTCCCTTCCCTATCAGAACCCCCCAGCCCGGCTGTGGAACAGAGGACAAAGGGATGACGGATGGGCAAAAGTCCCTCACAGGGAAGTACAGTATAGAAGGTGTGTGCTGCAGACGGTTACAATGAGCACATTCAGACCAACACAATCCAGTGCCTGGGCCAGGCCTGTGGTCGCCGGGTCAGACCGTGCACCAGAAACAACGCTTGTCCCGTCAGCAGAGGCCACACAGAGCAAGGGGATAGCACCAAGCAAGCACACTCTCTCTCACCCGGACCCAGAGACATGAGCAGAGGAAATACGGAGAAGAGAGGGGCGATGTGAGAGAAGGGAATGTGGCTGAACAGTGGTTTCCCCAGGACAAAGGGAGCCTGTTGGAGTACTGCAAGGAAGGCTGAGCCGCACAGCCAATAGCGACACAAAGGGAAGCGATAGATGGAGGAAATTATGAAAACCAGCTCTCCTTTTTGACTCATCCTCTCTCTCTCTGTACCCTACCATTCCACTGCATGCTGGCCTGCAAGAAGAAATGTTCGCCTCCCTCCCTCCCTCCGATCAGTCGACAGCCGAGCAGCCATCCGCCCGCCTGCTTGCCTGCCTGAGCGCCGGCTCGCCGCTGTGTGTGAGCATGTATTTATTTTAGAGTGTGACTCACACTTCCTGTGCTCTGCCAATGAGCCAAGGCTGTATGGAACAGCAGGAGCTCCTCTCATTCTGAATTCTCTCCTCCTGCTGCAATAGAAATAGGCACTCGCTCTTGGCGTTGTGCGGGGGCTTGAATGGACAAGGCTGAGGAAATTATCAATGGATGCAGCAATGTGTCAGAGATTTTCTAAGGTAGACATTTTTGCACACAGAGAGAACGACACATAAAGACTGATTATAAAAATAAAAAAGGGTTTCTGTTTAGCCAGAAAGGGCAAATATGTGGTCAGTGTTTCTTATTTCAGGCTGTAATCTAGAGTGCAGGAATTTGTCACGGCACCCTCACACTTTGTCAATGAGAACATGATGACGGATAGCCAGGTTTTTCCCTGGGATCCACCTCCAGGGTGCTATGCTGCAGGGAAAGCCCCGTGCAAGACCTGTTTGTAATCCAATCCTCTGTCACTGTTTGTTCGAGTTCGTTCACATGCACGTGTGTGTGTTTGTGTGTGTGTGTGTGTGTGTTGATGAGACGGCATCTCTGGCACACGGAACTACAAATGTACTTAACCAGTTTTATCATTATGACGCAAATAGTGCTGAAAAGAGTGTACATTTTTTTGCAATTTAATATAATGAAGATTATTCTTTATGAGATTGATTGCCAAGCATCTAAAATTCAACCCCTTAAAATATTTTACAGTGGAAACATTTTATCCCCCCCCCCCCCCCCCCCCCCCCCCACTCTCTCTCTCTTTTTCTCTCGCTTATACTCATCACTTTTTTTTTTGCCTCTACCCCCTCCCTCTCTCAGCAACACACCCACTCAAACAGTCATATCCGCTCACACTCAGTTGCTTTCTCTCTGCTTGTCTCTCAGTGGCTCTGAAGCGCCTGTGAGGGGTAAGACCAGATTGCTTTCTCAGGTAAACTATTTCACTGTAGCACTCTTTCTCTTTAATGCTGTCTTTCCTTCTTTTCCACTTACACCCTTTTCCCTCCGGAATGCTCTCCCTTCATCCTCATCTGAACCCCCCATACCCTCATCTCACTTTCTTCTGTAATTTCAATTTGCTGAACAGCGGTTAGTCTTTTGTGTTGGAATTTGTAGTTGTCATGACTGTGTGTTGTACTGTTATGCTCACAGTAGAGGATTAGTCTTTTTTTTTGTATTGACAGTGTGTTACTTTGTGCTGCCTCACTCACTGCTTTCCCAGAATGTGTTTCTGCTGGTATTCCTTCAGTGTGCTAGCTATCTGTGGTATACCTGAGTTGTTTTTGGTGGAAGTCCCTGCTCAATACTCTCCTACTCTGTACTACAGCTGTCTATATGGGCTGGCCTCCTACGTCAGAGAAACAGTTAGAAGTTTGTTGCAAAGTTCATCAACTTCATAGAGTGCATGAGTAGTATTCCTCTGATTTACCAGAACAGTCATGAAAAGGAGGCTGTCAGAAAGAATTGGCTGGTCCCTATTGAGGAACATTTATTTTTCGAAAAACTTTTAAATTGAAGGTATCGTCTGTCAGATTTGATGGTGCATCATTAACCGCTGACCCCCCTGCCCACACCCCACCCCGCCCCGCCTCTGCTGTGATGTATGTTGGCTTACTCCCATCCCCTCCATGTTTGATTAGTGGTCAGTATCAACGTGTACTTTACTGGCTTGAGGGTTTTAATCAAAGTAAACAGTGAGACAGCTGCAAACTTATCAAAGATTAGCGTTATTCTCTTCAACTCTACCACCTGGCACCTTAATTGGTAGAGTGAGACAGCTACCTCAAAGAGAGAGAGAGAGAGAGAGAGAGAGAGAGAGAGAGAGAGAGAGAGAGAGAGAGAGAGAGAGAGAGAGAGAGAGAGAGAGAGAGAGAGAGAGAGAGAGAGAGAGAGAGAGAGAGAGAGAGAGAGAGAGAGAGAGAGAGAGAGAGAGAGAGAGAGAGAGAGAGAGAGAGAGAGAGAGAGAGAGAGAGAGAGAGAGAGAGAGAGCACTGGTATGTTGTCGTTACCGACAACTCTCGGTGTGTCGCTCCTGTGGTTATAAACCTGGGTGAGTCTGGCGCTCTGAGCTTTTACGTTCTTTCTGCCATCTGGTTTGGAGATACTATGTCCTCTGGGATTCTTTTCATGGCAGGCTACAACAACTAAACAGCTTTATGGCAGCTTCAACCCCGGTCCCCAAAATCTGGTTAGCATTACTGTCTAGGTTTAGGGGCCTGAATCTGAATTGACCAGAACACCTTGTTACACTTTTGAAAAAGTTTTAGCTGAGATGTACATGTCATTGAAGATTCAATTTGCACCAGTGACTTGGGCAGGGGAAGCTGATGTGAGATCTTCATTAACTTGGGAGGATAACCTGCAGATTTCCTAAAGACCAGGTACCTGGGGGTCATGGGTCAAAAACAGGTTGTGAATGCGTGCCGAGGTCAGGCTGTTCAAGCACTTCCTCCTGCCAGCCTGTCTGTACTCAGAGAGGATGCTGGGTGATAAATTTAGACCTCCAGCTCCCTCTCCATCTGCCGTTGCTCGGAGTGGGCTGGTTTCCATGGGAACCTGCACTAGGCTACCGCCAGTGAGAGAAAAAAGGGGGCTGGGGGGTGGGGGTGCAGGGAATGACAGCAGATTTTTAAAAATGCACTTCAGAGGGTTTATCTTTTCTCCAGGCACAAGCTAATTTCATGTTTAGCGAATATTTGTATCCGTTATTACCAGCTGCAGAGAGATAGCTCTTGATATTGACAAAGAAATGAATACAAACTCTGCCTACTGTACAGCTCTTCTTCCATGTTGTCTTTGCATGTTAATTAAGTTTCAACTAGGCTACATAGTGTGCTTGCCATCTAACTCATGGACATATATCCATATTTCTATTTGTTGTTAGAACCACCATCTCAGGAGTAGTCCCTCCAAAAAAAGGTAAGGATGAAGATAGATAGAGTAGTGACTAACAGAGGTGTGTGTGAGTGTATGTTTGTATGTGTATGTACTTTTGGGAATGTGTGAAAAAGAGGGGGGATGACTCAATAAAATAGACAAAGAAAGACATTTTTTCTGGGGGTTTGGTCTTCCATGAGTACCTGCATCAGGGTTTCTGCTGACAGTGCAGCCCCCTTACGCGTTTGCGTCTATACACACACGCAAACACACACAGTATTCCTGTACGTTCCTCAAACGATCAGGCACAATATAAGAGCAATCCTCATAACATGTCTCCATGAAAATAACGCATTTGCATTTTTCAAGAACACACACGGCTTACTAATTCACGGTAAGAACAGCCCGGCAGCTAGTTTACCAACAGACAAAGGTTAGAGAGAAAGACAAAGTGTATCCTCTCCAAGTTCACCCAGGGTAGGACACCATTCTGCTGTGTTCACAACATGCTGTTTTGTGTCCTGATGCTAATATTAACGGTGGGAATTTATCATTTTCTTTAGTGTGACAACTCCTGGGAAAGGAATGTGCCACTAAAAAACAGCTGTATTGCTGACTTCCAGTAGACCGTTGATTCACACCTCATGTTCTATAAATAGAACAGTGTGAACAATCTTGCCCCACCCTGCTCAATCACTGAGAAAGTATTTGTGCTTTTTACAGTAAGCAGCATAGCTAGAGGTGCTTTCATTGTTGTGTGTTTGTTTTTGTATTGTTCATTCTTTCATTCCTTTTATTCATTGCCAGTATTACAGCATTGACTTCCATGAAGGTGTATGTCAGCGCATTAGGCCTATTGTGTGGAAATCAACTTGTTAGGAATGATGAGTCAGGAAACCCCCCATTAGAACAACAGGAGGAAATGTTCGAAGAAACCAAGCCAGGATCCCCTCAGGGCTCAGCCTCTCATTGGCTGCCCAGATCTGTCACAGATTATTTAGGACTGATGTGTGATAGTGGGGAGTGCTTACGGCAAAATACTATACTGTCTGCATACCACATGCCAGTGTTCGAGCATGTAGTGTGTACTTGTGTGTGTGTGTGTGTGCATGTGTGTCCGTGTGTGTGTGTGTGTGTGTGTGTGTGTGTGTGTCGGTGTGTGTTTGTGTGTGTGTGTTTGTGTGTGTGTGTATGTGTGCGTATTTAAACGTGTATGTATTTATGTATTTATATTTGCCTAAATATTTGTGTGTGTGTGTGTGTGTGTGTGTGTGTGCGTGTGTGTGTGTGTTTATGCATGTAACTTGATGTACGAGTTGTGCTAGCGTAGACCCTGGCAGGCCTTCCCCTCGTCTTCCTGGCAAAGCCCTGATGGTGTTTTTCCCTGGTCTGAGCCGCGAGTCTAGACTCCCATGAATAATGCACACCGTGCTCTCCCCAAACCCACAGTCTGCTAATCGCCTTGTTTAAGGGCTGCATCAATACTATGCCAGAGATCATTAAGCCTTCACGCTGTGATCGCCAACATGCACTCCGGCATGAATTTTGGGCAGAATAGGGAAGACATGCCTTTCTTTTTCTTCCCCCTCGCTTGCTCTGTCTCTTTTTTGAGGCGGAGGGGGGGTTCTCTCTCAGACTCTCACCCTCCCTCTTGCTTTTTGTGTGTGGCAGTCTTTCTCACTGCTTTGTCTTTCTGCCCAATAACTCCCACACTATCTTATTTTCTCGTTTCAATTTTTTTCACCCTCACCCCCCCCCCTCCATGTGTTTCTCCCACCTTACCACGGAACAATACACCGCTACAGTATCTAAACAGTATCTGTCTGTTTAGCGTATAGTGCATCCTTGTCACGCAATACAAACTTATAAATAACACCAAACTCAATTACTGAATATAAGTTCTTAAGTCCTCAATACCGTTTGACAGCTCAGGACAGATGACTTAATGGCTGCCAAAGCAGCTGGGAGAAGTTTGAAGGAAGGGAAAGTACATCTACAAGGTGCTGATGTAACATTTGTTTGTAATTCAATGTAATTGCTCTGTGCCAACGGTAGGCTGCTGTAATCAATGTGTGGGCCTGCTCATTGAAACACACTAAGTAGACGACTGGCCCCCAGAAGGGGGAACGTGGGAAACAGAGCACAAAACCTTTCCAGTTGTTTCCTAGATGAAGAGGGATCGTCTGTGTTTGTTCCACCGCTGTAAACCGGCTATAATGAAGTCTGAGCAGAGTTTTTCATAGCCAGATGGGGAGAGAGGGGGGCTCATTAAAAAACCTGTCAGTGCTGCCACGCCACAACTGTCACCTCAGTGGCAGTCTTCTGGTGTGCCTGATTATCCAACTGCTGGAACTTTCTCTCTCTTTCTTTCTATCCCTCTGCCTCTCTCTTGCGCTCTCTCTCTCTCTCTCTCTCTCTCTCTCTCTCTCTCTCTCTCTCTCTCTCTCTCTCTCTCTCTCTCTCTCTCTCTCTCTTTATCTGTCTCCCACCCCATATGCACCTCGCTCTATTTATTGCCAGTCTCTCCCTGTGATTGTTTTAGCGTCTGACTTTGTAACTATCCATTTTGTTCCTCTACCTGGCGCTGGAATTGAGATAGAATACTCTGGAAGAACCCATTCATGTCCTCCATTGTTGAGGATATTTGACTGGTTAGGAAGATACACCTGCTAGCTTATCTCGTGTTGTCTTTTATGTATGTTCTTTCTGTCAGGTATTGTCCCTCTTAGGGCCAGTCACACATCGCTAAAGCAATAAGGAGGGAACGCACGGTGCACACTGGGCTGTGGCTTGACAGAGTTAGGAGGAATGAGGAGTGAGTGTGGATGGCTCCGACAATGATTTATATACTAGATTAGCCTCAGCAGGGATCGTCAGCGGTTGGCTATGGCTGCTCGGTGAAAATGTTATGATTGGCTCTGGCTGGTCCCCCGAATGTGTTTTGATTGGCTGCACTTCAAGAATTCTATGCGTCGAGTTGAGACGGAGTGCAGGATTTCTAGCAAAGCGGGAAATCTTAGCAGCCAAAATGCCTTGATAAGTAATGGGAGGCTTCGATGAACCACCCCTCCAACAATCTGGATCAACTACCAGACTACTCCCACTTTATTAATCCAAATGGCCCTTCATCCACAGTGCTCTCTAGTGGCTGAAGAGGTCAGTACATTGCATGGGGCAGAAGCCAGGAGCGAGTAGTGGCTGCCAAATCACCTACTCACCAGAAATCTGTCCCCCTCCTTTTTCTCGCTGAGCTTGTGCGTCAGATCAGATAGGCTTAGACAGTATTTCTAACATTTGTTTTGACTCTTTGGCATGACGTCCCACGGAAACTTGAAATTAAATCTTTCACTAAGTGTACATGAATGTGAAAGTAGAACACGTACTGAGCACAATTGGCTGGGTTGTTTTATGTTCTGAGTACGAGTGCACTGTGACTCCCCTTGCTTTTCATCGCTGCACCGTCTCTGACAGAGGTCCCCATCTGCAGGTGGGGGTCAGAACAGATGAGAGCAATAACATGCTGGTTACACAATTACCGCCCTAATGTTCTCATTAAAGCCCTTACCGCACTCCTTATAAGAGGAGCAAACCCTCCCCTATTTGTCAGGTTATGATACAAGGTCGCAATTCCTAGTTGGAGTTTGATGATTAGAAACTAATGACTCTGGCCTTTCTCTTGAGCATGAATAACTTCATTTCATCAAGGGTAGTGCTGCTGCCTGACACAGGTCTGAGAATGAGATTATGTGTCCTTGGACCCAGTGTTGCTTGCCTTTTGGGTCTCATTCATGATTGGTAGATGACTCTTCACTCTTAAAAAGATAACCATTTACTCAGTAGCAATTTGACCAACATAATATGGCAAAATGGCAATCATAGAACCAAATATATCACAAAAGAATATACAAAATGTATGTGTATTTTTCTGATAGATAAATCCATATTGTAAATGTTTTGTTGTTGATGTTGTTCATTCCTTTGTTTCTGTAGACACTGGGAGTAGCTGACCATTTCCTCAAAGGAGCACAAGAGATGCCTGTCAGAGGGAACGTGAACCGAGCTGTCAGCATGACTCAGGCTGGACGGGAACAGAGCCCCTCAGCACTCACGCAGGATCTATGTTTACCTGCATCCACGCTCCCCCAGGGCTGCTTTTAATGATGTCTTATTTGGTCCCCTTCAATGACTTTTGGACCGTACCGGAAAGGTCCCTTTTTGTGATTTCTAACTCTAGATGTTCCCTAGTCCCCGTCCTCCCAGCTGTCCTGCAGCCAGCTCCATGAGCCCTTCTCCCTGTGTCCGCGAGGCCTCCTCCCCATTTTATGGAGTCCAGCCGTCCGGCTGATGGGGAGTGCTCGGGACAGCAACAGGAGCGACCTGTATTGGCTGAGCCCCAGCAGCCCCCCGATCCCCTTCCCACCCGCAGAGCCTTGGGTCGCCTCCACCACCGCCAGCCCAAACGCAGCAACCTGCTGCTCCGGCTCCAGCAGCAACAGAACCCGGCAGCAGAAACAGCGGCATGGCAGCTCTCAGATACCCCCGGACCCTCTGGAGGCAGATTTCCCTCCCCTTCTACCTCCTCCACCCCACCACTGCCCTCGTCCTCCTTCAATCGAGGTCAGCACACACAGGGGGTGTCATCCCAGTCTAGTCAGGAGGTTCCGGAGGGGGGCGGCCCATCCAAACGTGGGGAGAAGAAGCCCCAAAAACCTGGAAAGTATGTCTGCACCTACTGTGGCCGTCCGTGTGCCAAGCCCAGTGTCCTTCAGAAACACATCCGCTCCCACACGGGGGAGAGACCCTACCCCTGCGCCCCTTGTGGCTTCTCCTTTAAGACCAAGAGCAACCTGTACAAGCACCGCAAATCCCATGCCCACCGCATCAAAGCGGGCCTGGTGTCCAGCCGCGACGAGGCCAGTCTGAGTGGGGCCGAGGTCGGGGCCCAGGGGGAGGAGCCCGAGGAGCCCACAGAGGGGGAGAGCACGGACTCAGAGGAGGAGACTGGGCAACACAGAGCGGCCACTTCAAAGGAGCGAATGGGTCGTCAGAGCAGCTCCAGTGGTGCAGAGCTGCCCGGACCGCTTGGGGAGGAGGCTCATAGGTCAGAGGACTCCCAGGCCGTGAAGCAGAGGCTGGCCAGGAGGCTGTGTGAGAGGAAACGAGGGCCCAATGCATCACCAGATGACCAGCCCTCCACCTCCTCCTCCCTGGGTCCCGGCAGTAAAGGGAGCACAGAATCCGGCTACTTCTCCTGCTCCGGCAGCACTGAGCTCTCCCAGGTCAGCCCTCCCAGTGCCAACGTCAAAAGCTATGCCGAGATCATCCTGGGGAAGTACGGGAGGCTAGGAGGGCAGCAGCGCGGCCCCCATCAGCAGTACCTGCATCCTTCATTGTCGTCCCCATTAGGCCCCGAGGATAAGAGCATCCCTTTCACTGTGCCCAAGACCCAGGTCATAGAACACATCACCAAGCTAATCACCATCAATGAAGCCGTGGTGGACACCAGTGAGATAGACAGCGTCAAGCCCAGGCGCTCCTCTCTCTCCAGGAAGAGCAGCCTTGAGTCACTCAAGTTTTCCTCCCCCAAAGACCCCTATGTATTTGAGCCCAAAGGGGAGGCCCCCAGCCCCAGCACTTCAGGGGTGCCCCATGCCCCTAGCCCAGATCCAGCAGGAGTCCATGAGTCCTCCTCAGTGCCTCTGCTGAGAAGTCACTCCATGCCTCCCTCTGCAAGCCAGGGGGACCCCTCCACCGGCACAGCCACTCTCAGGGGCTACCGGCTGAGCCAGTCCTTTGACGAGCAGCAGGCTGTCATGGCGGCGATGAGGGTGGGCCATGCCCAGCGTATGTTGAAGCGCCAACCAGCCATTGAGGTTCCCCTGGGGGCAGAGCTGACCCTGGAGGAGGCAGGCCCATCCTCCTCCCCCCTAGTCTTGAAGGGGGGAGGCCCAGCACAAGAAATGCCACAGAGGCAGCAGCAGCAGCCGTGTAGGGGCTCCTTTCCTTATGAGTGTGAGGCTTGTGGAGCTCGCTGTAAGAAGAGAAAGAGCTTTGAGGCCCACAGAGGCCTGTGCCCTGGACAGCCAGTACCACACCAGGAGAGAGAGAATGTAGGCGGGGAGTCGCGGGAGAACCGGCCCCAGATGATGCACTATAAGTTCCGAGCTCTGGCCATGGCGGTAAGGAAGAGGAGGAAAGAGGAGAGCCTGGAGGAAGACCCCCCAAGCCCGGGACCTGCAGCTGTATCCTGTAGCCCCTTAGAGCCCACCTCAGTGCCAAGCAGACTGGAACACAGTAAGGCCTTTTCAAGTCATAATCACTTTAATACAGAAATAAGTTCAATTTCCTGTGGGCTTAGCTTGGTATTTATTTAGAATGTCTGTCTACAGTTATGGAGAAACGGTACAAATATAATTGCCGGAACTCCCCATGCTTTGCTTATGGTTAGCAAGAGTCCATCATTTTGATATTATTGATGTGAAAACATTTCTATTCCACTTATCTTGTTTTTGGTTGTTGTTAACAGGTGCCCCCTCCCAAATTGAGCCACAACAAGACAGGAAGGGTGTGTCTGTCATTCAGCACACCAGTTCTTTTGAGAAGCAGGAAAGCATATCCATGGAGAATCAGGAGCCGGAGCTCAGAGATAGTCAGCCAACACAACAACAACCGGAGCCAAAACCATCTCCTTCCACATCGCGCCTGGTCCGCCAGCACAACATTCAAGTGCCAGAGATTCTAGTTACCGTGGAGCCCGATGCGGATATGCCGTCTGCATCGCCCCCGGCGACAGCATCCTCATCCAAGGTACAGAATTATTCAAATGAAGGTGTGCCAAGATAAGGGTCAATTCAGTTAATTTGAATAATATTGCAAATAATAATCTTGCTATTTTTCAAAAGGAATATGTTTAGTTACAAAGTTTTCATCACATTGATTATGAATGTATAGAACCACTTAAAATCTGTATAATTCGTTTTTTGTTATTTTAGATTTTGGTTATTGTGGGATCTCGAACAAATGTGCAATGCTTATCCATCCTAGGAGCTGGACAGAGTAGAGGAGTTTCAGTGGCCTCCCCGCAGCCAAAGTCTCGCACAGCTCCCTGCAGAGAAGCTGCCCCCAAAGAAGAAGCGCCTGCGTCTGGCCGAGGCCACCCACTCCTCCGGAGAGTCGAGCTTTGAGTCGGTGTCCCTGCCCCGTAGCCCCAGCCAAGAGAGCAACGTCTCACACACCTCCAGCCGCTCGGCCTCTTTCGAGGACACAGTGAAGCCCGACCCTGCCCTGAGGAGCTCCGGCAGCCAGGGCTCCCACATGCTGACCGTGCCCTTGGTCTCCCACCAACACCAACAGCTGCACAAGGAGATGAGGCGCTCAGTCTCTGAACAGGCCCCAGCCAGCCCCCAGCACACAGCCCCCATCCCCGAGCCCAGGAGCAAGTCCTTTGACTATGGCTCCCTTTCCCCACAGCAGCCTACTTCAGCCTGGAAGGAGAGACGCAAGTGTCTGCTGGTGAAGCATGCCACTTTAGGTGAGGCCGAGCCAGAGGAGGGCGCCACTAAAAGCCAGCTATCCAGGCCAGGCAGCCCTAAGCCTGGGCCGTCCCACCCCTTCCCCCAGATCCTCTATCCTGCAGAGGCCACCACATCCAGACTCAGCCCAGAGGCGATAGGAAAGACCCTGCAGCTGTTCCAGCACCAGGTGATCCATCTTCCTAAGGCTGTGCTCCCCTTGCAGCCAAGGGCCCACGAGGTCTTCCCTCCAGGGCCTCTAGCCCAGCTGCTCCCTGTCACCACAGCAATCTCTGAGGTCCTCTCCAACCACATGTTCCGCCAAGCCTTCTTGCACACTCACACAGCCCCGCCACCCATTCAGCTCCACCCAGCCCAGCTCCGCGCGGCAGAGCGTCTGGGTCTCCCCCTTCATCCCTTCCCTGGTCTCCTCCCTCTGCAATTGCCCACTTTGGCCGGATCAGGCCAAGCCGTGTACTTCCCGGTACCCCCTGGACTCCAGGTCCCCTCACAACCACCTCCCGGGATCCGAGAGGCCAGACCCGGCACTTCCTCCACGCCCACTGCTCTTATTTGCCAGTCGCCGGCACCTCTCTCCCACCACCATCACCGGCCTGTCATTGCCACGTGCCTTGCACAGCTGACGCCAGTGGTGTCCCTAGTGGTGCCGGTGCGCCTCCAGACCCACATGCCGACCTACGCCAGTGCCATGTACACCACCCTGTCCCAGATCCTAGTGTCCGCCCGCTCCCAAGAGCCCGTCTGCTGTGAGGCCATGGTCATCATGGGCCAGCTGGAGCAGGACAAGCTGCAGAGGTCCTACCTAAAGATTCCTACCCCAGACTTCAAGAGCTACCTGCCCCTGTCTCTACCCGTGGAGTTAGGCTTGGAGCTAGGTTCCGGGGAAGCCTACGGTCCTCTGGGACCGGGGGGAAGTAAACGAATGCTCTCACCTGCTGCTAGTTTGGAGCTCAGCACAGAAGCAAAGCGCCAGCAAAAAAGGGTGAAGGAGGAGCGGGAGGAACAGGGGGAGGAAGAAGAAGAGAAAACGGGAGAGGCACAGGAAAACAAAGATATCGGGGAAAAACTGGAAGGAGGTGAGAAGATGGAGCCAAAGAGTGTAGAGGCAGAAACAGTAACTGTCAAGGTGGAGGCAGAGGAAGAAGAGAAACAGGTACTAGTGGAGCCCAGCAGGGCTGGAGAGAAAGAAGAAGAAGAGGTACTGGGAAAGACTGAGCCAAAACCTAAAGAGGAGGAGCAGGAGGAGCAGGGCCCTGGAGTCAGTGGTGCACCTCGGCCGCAAAGTCCCCTGAGACCCACCGCACCGCCGTTCCCTATTCTCCACACCACCACGTCGGTCAGCTGGTGCTACCTGAACTATGTGAAGCCCAACCCGTCGGCCCAGACGGAGCCCCAGGCCTCAGTCTACTCCTCCTGGAGCGTCAGCGTCCACAACCCCAACCTGCCAGGCCTGAGCACCAAGGTGGCCCTGTCCCTGCTGCGCTCCAAGCAGAACCACAGCTCCGAGACCTACACCATGGCCACAGGAGGCACTACGGCTACAGGCAAACTGGTACCAGCCAGCAGCACAAAACCCTGTGTCTCAGAGGTAGATATAACTGCAGTATAACGTGAAGACATAATGGTAGGGAGGCTAGGTTCAGGATGCAAATGAAAAGGCATGTTGCAGCTTGGGTGAATGTGCCTGTGTCTGTCTTGAGTGTAGGTACATGCTACCCCACCAAGCACCCCCGTCAAAGTGAAGGAGCTGCCGCTGCCTGAAAAGGAGGAGAAGAAAAGAGGAAGGAGAGAAAAAGAAGGGCCCTCCACCTCCAAACAGAGCGAGTCCCCTCGTGTCCGCATCTTTGAAGGCGGGTAAGCGGATAGCATAATGGGAAACTGATCAGTGATGTGCATAGTGCAGATACACAGTGTTGTGTCTCTATGTGGAATTCAAAATAATTAAATGTTTTTGCTCCGGGGCTGGAAATGGCAACGGAAGGGAAACAGAAGCGCAGGTGAAAAGATTCCTCAGGGGACCTTATTTCTTCAGGCAGCAGGGATTTTACAGCTGCTGGTGGAAAGTCTGTTTTTGAGTCAAGTGTTGTTTTAGAGACAGAGGCAAGTGGAGTCTTTATCCAAGCAGAAGCATTTCTTCCACATCCATTTTGTAAGGTCCTCATTAGTATCCGTGTATCTGCTTCTTTTCAACAGCAAGCAACCAGAATATTGTTTCTGCCTGGCATATATACTCAAAGTTCATAACCTAGTGTGCCTTCAAAAAAGGAATGTAGTTTTGGATAGGAATTGAACACAGCTAATTGCTTTTGTGTGTGTGTGTGGCATTCAACCAGTCTCTCAAAGACGTCTAAGCTCATGGAACAAAGCTGATCTAATTTGGCAGATGCTACAGTCTAGATCTATAGGACAAGAGAGAGAGACAAGAAAGTAAGAAGAGAAGATGATGGAGATAGAACTTTCAAAATGTGCTCATTTTCTACATGAAAGACATGCACATTTTACATAAAATGTGTGTGTGAGGAACAATCCATTAGCATTTCTAGTCTAATGTAAGTAGACAGAATTAGCTTGGTAGTTGTGTTTTTGTTAGCTTGTCAGCGTGTACATGTAGAGTGATATTTACAAAGTTAGCCCTGGTTGGCAGTAAGGATTAAGCACAGAAAGGCAGCCAAGGAGCCACAATCACTGGGCTTTTATTATTCACCTTTATTTAACCAGGCAAGTTCATTGAGAACATGTTATAATTTACAAGGACAGCCTGGCCTCTCCAGTTCTTTTTCCAGTACCTTGAACAGGGCACTTATGGGAGCAATCCTTACCTCCTTCACAGTTTTTAACTAGCCTGAGTGATCTGATACGCATGCCAGCCAGACATGCTGTTTGTTGATTCCCAGTAATCAGCTTTGTGCACTGCCATATACTCTAAGACTTAAAAAAAAAAGTTGTCATGTAAATTAGCCACAACTGCCTTCAATACAGCCTTGCATGTATCTCGGGTGCGCATTAGCAACAGTCAACTGAAGAAACAGATGCAGACATATAGCAGGTTGCCTATTCCTGGTGGTTGAGGTAAATCCCTTTGTAGAGAGTAACAGTTGTTTTGACTCAATTCTTCCCGTAACTTTATCAAATGAGAACTTCATATAAATGCGCGTAGCTTGCTCATCACAATTGTATATCGTGCACTCCATGTAAACAAGATGAGCATCATTCTTTCCACGCTATACTTGTAGTATGTCCCGACAGTTCAACTGTTTTGAACGTTTACCTCAATATCACTGTCCATCACCATTCAATTGCTGCTGCTTCCAAATCCACAACTCTTATCGCAACAGATCCCCTGAAGGATAGTTTCTCGTCACACCTATTGGCCATATCTATCATAGGTATATTGTACAAGTGGGGACAATTTGAGGGTTTTCTTGCCGAAACACCTTGAGTGCTCTCTGATGGAATGGTAGATGTGTGAAGCGCAGCATGAGTCTGCCGCTGCATGAGCTGTGAGCTGGTATTTTTAGCCGTGACAACAAATGTGTGTCAGTGAGGAGACTCCTTGAGTGCAGGCTGCACAGTGCCACTCTAGTGACTATTTCACTATTGGGTTCAAATTTGCTTTGAGTATGAGCTGTTTTATCCGACAGGAAAGATCAACAAGAATTATATAGAGTTTTTCAAATTGATGCATGACTTCACATTGCAATTGCAATTACATCAGTAGATGCTTTTATCAACTACAGAAAAGAGGTTCAGTTTGTAGAGTAGCTATATTTAATGTCACATTGTGTGGCTTTTAGTAAACCTGCAAACTGTATAAATAATGTTTTTTTTATGAAACCGGGCTACGTTACGGTTAGATTTAAATTCACAATCTATTTTGAACATTTGGTCAAAGTCAGGCTTCCCTTCCATTCCCTATATTTAGCTGCAGTGCTGCTGTTGTTGGCACAGTCATCCAAACAGAGTAGAAAGGATCATATTCTTCTGCTCTGTGTGTTCTGGGATACAAGCAACAGCTAGGGGACATAGAGGAACATGAGGTTTGGTGGGACTTCCCCATCCTGCCTACATGATTAATGCATTTTCTTGAGACAAGTATATCTTAACCCTATCTGTCTTGCTCTCGTTCTCCCACTCTTTTTTTTCATCACCCCTCCTTCTCCTCTACCACCCCATTGCCTCCATTGTCTGTTCTCTTCCTTTCAGGTATAAGTCTAATGAAGAGTATGTGTATGTGCGGGGTCGCGGCCGAGGGAAGTATGTGTGCGGGGACTGTGGCATTCGCTGCAAGAAGCCCAGTATGCTGAGGAAACATATACGCACTCACACGGATGTCCGCCCATACGTCTGCAAACACTGCAACTTTGCCTTCAAAACCAAAGGTGAGGAGGATATCTGCTTTGCAGCTCTCCTTTTTCACCATAGGTTTACTGTTTATTTCTTTGTTTTTCCTGACAGTGTGTACCTAAAAGAGCCACTAGGTTCCAATGGCGGCACAGTCTCTTCCAATCCAGAGACTCCAATTGTAAATATTGCATCCTCCCTCCTACTCTACGGTTCGTCTCTTATGCTGCATTCCAATTGGTTGTTTTCCAGGGAATCTCACTAAACACATGAAGTCAAAGGCTCATGGAAAGAAGTGCCAGTCGATGGGCGTATCAGAGTCATCATTGGATGAGCCGGAGAGTGAAGACGCAGGTACTAAAAGAATGGGGATGGGGGATGGGTGTAAAACATTATGCATGATGTATTTTTCCTCAAACTGAATAAGCTGTCTGTCAAGCACAGCTAAACAAGAGTTCAGTTCCACTGAAGGGTTTTAGAAGCTCAGGACTGACAGCTTATGTAACACCATGTTCTATTCTCCTCTGGTTGGCCTTGCTGAAGATATAAAAAAGAAATATGAAAGAAAGATGGAATGCATAAGTGAAGCTTCGGTGTAGTTGATGCAGACGGGCTGATGTGATGAATTCTTAAAGGTGTAGTCCTGGCCTATAAAGAGAAACCTTCCAGACCCTCACAGCCACCCACGCTCTACACAGCCTCGATGCCACCCATCCCACCATTGCCTCCCTCCCTCCCTCCCCCCATTTCATTGGCAGACAGCACAAATCAGATCCAAGGGCAGAGCACTCAAAAAAGACTCATTCGGAAGGTTCTTCATACAATTCAGTGCAGCCAATGAATTCTCCTGCACGATTCCATTTAAACTCAAATTCTTGTCTCGCCATTCACTAGTTATTTTTAACATAATTCGTGACCACCATGTTCTGTATTTCTGTGCCCAGGTATGCATGTGTGAGAATGACTCTTAAAGAACATCAGAACAAAAAGATTAATGAAGGAACAGATCTCATGCTCCGTGGTGGGCAATCAGAATATTGATCATTTTTTTATATTTAACATCTGTGATCAGTGAGTAATACTTGAGAGCACAATTTTCTTGACAGATCTGGGCAGTAATAACGTGTGCGTCCTTGTGTTTGACCCACCAGAAGGCAGTGAGGAGCAATTGTTTGGCTCCGAAGACCCGGAGGAGCACCAGTTCTCTGCAGCGGACGATTCCGAGGAGGACGACGACAACGAGGAGGAGGAGGAGGAGGAAGAAGATGAAGAGGAGGAGTCCTCATCCCATGATGACCCTTCCTCCTCCTGCTCCTCTGACACTCGTCACCCCCAGCAGGGCACCTTAGACCCCGAGCAGCTGGGCCTCAGCCCCAGCCTGCAGCTCTCACCCAGGAGAGCGTTGTCTAGCGGGCATGCTGCCTCCCCAGGCACCAGGAGGGCCCTGTTCGCCCACATGGGCTCAAATGCCTCGCCCAGAGCATTCTCACCCAGCGGCGAGAGCTGCTCCCCTCTTTGTAGTCTCTCCCCTAGGACAGAACTGTCCTCTCCCAGCCAACATATCTCCCCTTCCGCTGACAGAGGACCGTGCCCCAACAAAGCCCTCTCACCCCTGCATCTTCTCTCCTCCATTCAAACACCCTCCCCCAGTTGCGTCAAGGAAATGCGGGCCCAGGCGTCTTTTCTACCTTTTGGGGTGCGGCAAAGACCTTCAGGATACCTTCCATGGGAAGGCCCCGCTGCGGTTCACAGTAATGTCATGCTGGTGAGCTCAATTGTGTTTTTCAAAGTATATATTTTACCTTTTGGGCATGACTTATACCTAATCTCATTAAATAATGATCTGTTCAGGTGGACAGCTACCAAATCTTTTTGCCTTTATGCTTTTAGTTTGCCTGCAGTGAATGTCCCTAAATGACCCAGTGTGTGCATTGAGTAGTTGTATTGATGATGTCCTTGCTCTCCCTACAGGAGAGAAGTGGTATTCCAGGCTTGGTGTCTCCAGAGGCCAGCTTGTTTTCTCCAACCTTCCATCTGTCCCCCAGTGAGGGCTCTGGGCATCTCAGCCCCACATCTGAGGACCAGGTCTTCAGTCACCTGCCAATGCATTCACAGCAGGCCAAGGTCCCCTACCTTATGATCCCTATTGGTGGAATCCAAATGGTTCAAGCTCAGCTCCGCTGCCACCCCATCACCACCATATCCTTACCATGCTCTCCCCCCTTAGAGGTGCCGTCACTGGCACTGCCCAAAAGTGGAGGTCCCTGGGGTGGGAACCTCACAACACGAGTTCTTTGGACTCCCGGAGACCACTGGTTAAAGAAACAGGAAACTGTAACCAGCCAATCGGGGCTTTGCGATTCCAGTACAGCTCCATCATGTTCCATACCAGAGACCACAGACTCAAAGCAATATAGCAGCTCTTATAGCTCTTCCCACAATAACAGGCCTGAGACACGGACCACAGAACGATGTTTGTCTAACAGACATACTGGACCGCCCCTCAGTCAACCAGCCTCTCTTACTTCATACAGGATTGGACAGACAGTGCAGAGGGGGGCTCCTCTGCAGTTGCAGCCCAGAGAGGGAGGATCTAAAAGAGAACCAGACAGAATCGACGAGGGCACTTATTAGTCTCTACACACTTTGGATGCGGTATGCATCACCTATTGCTTTTTTTGTCGCTACATTTATTTTGTTTTGTATTGCTTTGTTTTTATACAGTTTTCAATACAATTGTTAACTTAACTGTTTGTTCTTCTGCAATATTCAGGTTTGTTATAAAAATGCACTTTTTTCTTTTTGAAAATGTTTCTGTATATCTATATATCCCTCCTCTATCCTTATTGATACTGCTATCTTAATATCTATTTGACTATATACAGAAAAGGAATATGAGTACATTTGTAAATGACCAAAATCTTTAAACAGTAATAATTCAATTTTTTCCCTATGTCCAGTATTACTCAAACTGTACAGTAGTTACTTGTGCCTTTTCTGTCCAGCTTTGTGTCTTGAAATGTACAGTACAGGTAGCCAAAAAAAGGGAGAGGCTGTGAAGTTTTGTCTCCCTTTTTATGCTACCCTGGGGGAGGGCGGGGTTGGTATTTGTTGTTATGATTGTTTATATTCTTGCTATTGCTTTGATGTCAGGGTAAAACAGAGTTGCATGAGGAGGTGTCAAAGGAGCAGCAAAGAACTTGTCAAAGCAAATGCACTGAAGTTATATTTTTTATGAAAAAAATATTTAGAAGGTTTTCTGTACAGAGTACAGTGCTCCATATTTATTATTATGTGATAAAACGTTCCTTTGTTTACCTTTGGATTTTCTGGAAAAAGGATACCATTCCATCGTTATCACTAAGGCATATTTCTGTGTGTCATTTTCATGCTATTCTTATCACTTGAAATGGAGTTTCAATGGAATTAAACAAGTGATGCCTCACTGGGGTAAGATGGTACAAGAGGATCAAGTGCCCTGCAGATTTCTCACACAGGAAATCTCTAGTCTAAATAAAGAGTGCACCCTATTTCACGAGGTTGTGCTTTACTTAAAATGTTCTGTTGTGAGCTTTCAACACTCAATGCGCTTCTTGACTGGATGAATCCTTCTTTATAGCATCTATTGGATATCCAAACCCCTTTAACATCTTGGGGAGACCCACTCTTTAATGTGAGATGTCAAAGACTAACCGGGTTGTTCAAAGCTTGTTCTGCAGTTTCCCTGTGTTATTAAACATGTTTTATGACTATAATCGACAGTGTTACATGAGTCAAACAGATTGCCTACAGTGAAAGCTTTGTGTTAAGGGAAACTGAAAAAAGTTCAACATAAGTTATGAGATAGAGTAGCTAGATAAGATAGGCCTTCTCAAGAATCAAAGTGCTTTCTTTCTGGACAAGTGAAGCCCTGCATAACGTATCTTACAACATTTGGGTCAATAGTATGTACCTCTCTGATGCATCTCTGTTGCTATAGAAATCTGTACCTCATTTTATATTTTTTGCTGTACCACTAGATTTTTTAATTGAATGTGAAGGGCTACGTCAATGCATTTTAAGGCTGGGGCAATATCTATCTTTTTACTATCGATATATTGTTTCCCAAACTATTGATTTATCGATGTATCATAGTTATTATTAACTTAAAAAATCACAAATTCATACTTCGCACAGTTTGTTACGTTTGATTTAGCCTCTTTGGTTAGAAAGTAAAAGCAACGGAAACAGGGATTATGAAGATGAGTTATTAGCAGTGACATTACGTCCTCGTTCGGTTTGTTTTCGTTAGCGGGGTTGAAAGAACCTGATAATTGGTGCAACAGTGGATTTAGTACACTCAGCATATAACCGTGCAGATTTACTGAGCAGTTCAAAAAATACGGGGGGGGGGGGGGATACAACATATCGATGCATCGATAGATCGCCTCAGCCATAACTTATTTTATTGCAAGAGTATGAATATACATACATGCTTGTTAAGCAGATTAAAGAATACTCACAACTTTTCCCCTTTTATCTATACTATCTATAATGGGCCAATCTGAAATTGAAGGAGGGGCTTTGTCAGTGCTTTGTCACGGTAATGTTCTCCTTATCATCCTTGGGTCATAAACAGCATGACTAGATATAGGTCCCAAAACAATAAATTCAAGGGTCAAAAGTAATTCACAAAATTTCCGTGGACATTTTTCCCCTTTATTCAGTAATGTCAAAAACTATTGAAATTAAAATGTGAAATTATTTGACATTAAACAATCATATAAACCTGGGCTATCCAGTGTTCCACCACAACTGCCCAGAAAATCTTACACAACTAGTTCAAACAGTGTACACAGCAAAGACAGATTATGTTAAGTTCACACGAACACAGTCAGTCAATGTTGACAAGGGCCATCGAAGGCCCAGAAGGGAGTCTTGTTGTGACTTCACATTCCACTGAAAACATCACAAAGGCCATCTTGAGCCCATCTATTTTTACAATCCATGTTACTGAATAGTAGGTGGGAGATGGTAAAAAATAAAAAAGGTTTTCCGTAGTTAACTCCCGTAATTTGCAAATGTCCAATATAGTGAGGGGGAGCTGAAGACAAGTAGAAATGATCAGTCAATGTTAGACAAAGCAGCTGAGGAGTAACTGTGCAGGGGGAGCTGCTAATGAAAGAAAAGCACCTGATTCCAGCACCCAGATAAAGCCTATCACTATGGTCGAGACAGGAAAGCTGATGAATGATGTTTAGTTCCCTGACTTGCTGTCACTGGTTTTCCTTGTTATTGGTTTTGTGGTGGGGGAATGCCTTGCTGGATGTACTGTAAATTGCTGCACTGCCTGTGGAGAAGGGCACAGCTGTGCTCGTGAAGGGGGATAACCAGTGACCTCTAGTTCAAGAATGTTTGAGGGATTCTGTGTTATTGTGATGAAGTGTGGCGATCTCATCTCCATGTCGTACATTCAATATGTCTGGTGAAGAAGAAATGAAAGAAAGATTTTTTTTGTAAGGATGGAGGGTTGTGTGTGTATATTTTACAGGTGTGACTGATTGAGCTTGACAGCTACAGGTCAAGCCAATCCTCTATCCCAAAGTGTTTTATATATTAGACAAAGTGCTCGATTTGAAGATGTCAAATGTTCTCAAATTGTTTCTTTAATCGTCATATTGACGAATACATTTTTTTATCACCATAAAATATAGCACAAAAGACACAGTTCAGCAAACTTTTTGCCTGTATTCTTTAAATGTAATGTTTCACATAGGGTATGTTATGTTTCAGTGTTCATTTGGATAGATGAATCCAAAACGGTGTTCATTTTAATGGCATCCTAATAATAACCGTTAATTGGATAACTGTTTTGAACAGCTGGACTACACTGGAAAAGTGAAATCAGTCTAAAGATTGTAATTGATTTGGTGTAATCTAATGGATAGTTAATTAATTCAGATATATTGTCCACACACCCAGAGGAGCCACCACATTAACTGACACATTCACCATTTGCCCATTTCAATGTTTATTTGTTAGTCGGTAACCTTTTTCAGCCAGTATTAACATTGACGTATTACATCTACTGTTGTAAAATAGGGCTTTTCACGCTGCATATTCTTAGCCCTGGGCTATTCTTAGTCAAGGGCTAAGAGTTAACCCTGGGCTAAATTAGCCCCGTTTCACACAGGCCCCATTTAGCCCTGGGTTCAGTCTCATTTAAAAGGATAACCCTGCAAACTCGGGGCTAAAGTTGGGGTTAGCCCACTTTGGAATGTTCCAGGATTTTGCAAGTGTGAACGCTTTCTCAGCCCAGGGCTAAGAGCTCCCTTAGCCTGGGGCTAAGAAGGTTCTAAGAATGCTTTTAGTCCAGCGCTAAGTGCAGTGTGAATAGCCCTTATGAGTGCCAACTCAAAACTACAAAGACCAGAGGTATAAACTCGATATCAACATATAGGTAAGATTTAAGAAAATGAGTGTTTAAATTAGCTAGAAAGCCCTTTGAAATCAGGATTCAATTGAGTTTGTTCCCCATAGAATAGCATATTTTATCCACTTTTTTATTTATTCTTTTAATAACATGAAATAGGCATGCCACATATTTAAATGTATACCATTGTAAAATTAAACAAAATATTTAACTTTGAAAACTGTCCGTTGTCTGAAGACCTCAAGCTGCTCTATGAGGGACACAACAACTATTAACAATCTGATATATTTATTATTTTGAGCATAACGTAATATTAAACTTTCAATATTATGGTGCATATGTTTCTTTAAGACAAATGCGCACCCAATACATGTCCCATGACCACATTTGACCTGTTTTTATTTGACAAGACTAGCCCAAGCTGCATACCAACACCTGGATCTTTTCCTTATTTTTGTACTAATTTTCTAATTTCCTATCAGGCAATTGACCCCGCACATAAACCTGGCCTGAGTTCCTACTGTGATGACGTAGCCACTTTATGGACCCTCTGATAACATCCATAGTTATTACCTGGCTTATCTGATTTATTAATCCAATTTACATGAGGGAGGTCTTCCATTTAGCTATCTCCATGGAAGTTGCCGAGATGTAGGTTCAGTCATTGGCCATAGTGTGGGTTGTCGATTACCATAGGACACAAGTACCCTCAGGCAAGGAAAATAGATGTAATGATGACTTTTATATGTGTGTGGGCTAGCGCCATGGAACTAACCTATTAGACACAAGGATATTATTATGTTACTGAATTGCACCTGGAGCATATTGATGAAGTCTTATTCAAAACAGTCTTGTGACTTCTTTGACAGAACAATGAGAATCAGTAACGGTCAAGGAGCAGACTAAATGTGGAGAGACTTTGAATTTTGGATGAACTCCATTTCTGCGGTACCAAAATAATTTCTTTATGGTGTCTTTGGGTTGGCCTCTGACATAGGGGATTTCATAAATTTTTCTTTAAAGTATTGTCGTAAATCTTAATTATTTTCAAGACCCTTTTCAATAGTGCATTTGCAGCATCCATTGGCTATTAAAAGAGGCTGAACAATGGCTGATACTCATCTATGCCCTAAATCACCACATTGCTACTTAATCATTCATCAGTTGTTTGCATGCTGCCCTCTTGATAATTGTGTTACATTCAATTACATAATTCTTTGTGTAAGAGGACCAGTACATTTTAATTGTTGAGTTATTGTCCATATTCTGAAGTGAGGATGGACAGGCTCAAGCCAGGACATCTGCTTCTGCCATTTTCAATTCCCTTAGATATGGTACATGTCTCCACATATTCGTTTTTTCCCATGGTCCTGTCTGTATTTGGCATACTCCTGCCAACTATTGTCTGCATAGGCAAATCAGGTAATCAAAAAACAGTTTCCTTTCCTTCTTGGGAAAATTCAATTTTCTTTCTCTTTCCATTCTCATACTCCATTCTCATTAGGCTTCATCCAATATGTCTCATAGCAAGAAAACACATCACTCAAATATTGACAGCAGACATAAATGTCACAAAACTATATTGCATGTTAAGGGTGGTGAAATGTAACAGTTGATAAGTGATAAGTGAACTTCTGTCTGTCTTTCCAGCCTTCAGGCTGGGGGCGGACGGTAGAGGAGAGAGGAGAGTGTGTGTGTGTGTGTGGGGGGGGGGGGGGGGGGGGGGGGTCTGAGAGGAGGTGGTGGAGGAGAGTGGAGCAAAGATTCCTGGAATGTTCAGTCGGATCCAGCACACTAGGGTTGTGTAACACCGTGGCAGCCGCCGTGGGCAGGGCTTTAAATGTGACATTATGGGAGGACAAAAGGGCTATAAGGGAGAGACGCTGCTTAAGCACCTGCAGACAAACAAAGCAGGCAGCAGAGCAGGCAGCAGAGCAGGACAACATTGCGCGAACTGTCCCTTGCACCCTAAGCGGATATTACCATGCAGTTTGAACTCTACAAACAGACATCAGCTATGTCTGCTCAGACCTTCCTCCTCCTTATCATCACAATGTGTGCGTCCATGCAGGAGGGTGAGTGCATTTTTACTTAAATTATGTTATTATTAATGCAAAATAGCAAGATAAAGATTATTCCAAATGCCAGGAGACAATGTTATGTTTAACAATTAGCAATTATTCAACCTAGTTTAGTTCCACGCAATACTGTTTTATATATATATATATATATATATATATATATATATATATATATATATATATATATATGTATACACAGTACTGTGCAAAGGTTTTAGGCAGGTGTGTAAAGTAAGAATGCTTTCAAAAGTGTTAATAGTTAGTTTTTATCAATTAACTAAATACAAAGTGAATGAACAAATGAACAATCTAAATCAAATGAATATTTGCTGTGACCACTCTTTGCTTTCAAATTTTTGCAGTTGCAGATGTAGTTAGTTATATAATAGCTGATTCTGCCATAGCAGTATGTAATTATTATTAGTACTATTCTTACCACACAATACATCTTACATACATCACAATACAAGTTATTATTATTTTGAGCAGTGTACATATTGATGTTTGTATGTAACATGACAATAATAACATTTCATTCACCTCAGACACATGCTTAAGTAAAACCTGTTATTCATGTAACCAGTAAAGATTAAAAAAAAAAGATTAAGACAAGCTGCAATAACATATGCCCTGGTCTTGCTTTGATGCTCTTTTTGATGTGAGTCTTCTGCATTGTTACTGAAAGGTATATAATAATTTTTTTAACTTGCTCAAACTTAAGGTTGAGCATGATAAATGCGACCTATCAGTTGAAGACATTGTTTTCACAAACAAAAGCTAGAAGTATTTCGCCTCTTAGCAAACTGTAACCTGATTGATCGGACAGTGTTCTGGCATGACTGCTAGAGACTTGAACTTGAACACAATCCCATCATTTGAAAGGGCCCTCTCACTCGTGATGTAACTACAGAATATACAAGAGTCAATGAACTTTTAAGCTACAGAGTAAATTCTGTATCTACAAATTACTTTGGGTTTGCAGACAAAACACATTAGTATTTTCATGAATGGCTCTGTTGGAAAACTATGTAAAAGCATATGTATATTGTAGTATGTGAAAAGTATAGGTTTCTGAGCAATTTACCTTGTTTTCCCTCCAGGCTTGGGGCTCCCACTGAATGAGCAGCCTGATAAGGAGTCCAGTGGGGCTCCTGCTTCTAGAGTAAGGACCAAGAGATGTGCCTGCAACAACCAGCTGGACTCTGAGTGCCACTACTTCTGCCATCTCGACATCATCTGGGTCAACACACCGAGGTGGGTGTGAACAAACACATACACACACACACACACACACACACACACACACACACACACACACACACACACTCGCAAACACAGATACAAACATCTTAGAAAGAAATCTTGTGTCACTTTTCCTCAAATCTTTCAATGTTTCAACTCATTTAGCATTGGAATTAAAGCCTGAAGAAATTGTAGAATTTAGTGGGTCAAGTATGTTATTGAGTGGGCAGGGACTACTGTCATCCGATTGCAATTTCTGTGTCATTCATTTTGTACTATCTTTTACTTCAGCCATTATATCTGTAGGGAATATATCACAACGAGGAGCAAAGTCTGTATAAATTTTTTTTGTTTTATCTGGGAGAAGGCTGATAGTGAGGTATCTCTCTCTCTCTCTCTCTCTCTCTCTCTCTCTCTCTCTCTCTCTCTCTCTCTCTCTCTTTCTCTTTCTCTCTTTCTTTCTCTCTCTCGCTCTCTCGCTCTCTCGCTCTCTCGCTCTCTGTCCTCACAGCAAGACCATTGTGTATGGGCTCGGTAGCCCTCTGACCCGGCGCCGTAGGTTCACTGGTCGCTGCGCCTGTGCCAACTCTGAGGACCGCCAATGTGCCTTTTTTTGCTTTGACAGGTGAGTTGAGGTCAGACTAGTCTGGGCACTGGCACACAAGCGGTCTCATAGAGAAACTTTGCTATCAAAGCAGATTGGAACACAGTAGGGAAACTAAGGTGTGGTATCCCAGTATATGTTTTCCCTAGAAAGAGCCTTACACAATGGATTTTTATGGTTTAAGAAGTGATCAGCAATAAAAAGAGTGTAGTTATATGCTTATCAAAAGGTACAGGTGCAAGGCTCCTAAAGTGTAAACATTGAAAAGTAAAAAGTGGAAGTGGATGTGATTAGCAATATAATGTTGTTGTTCACCTGAGGGGGTAGAGTAATCCTTGACTGCTGGATTCCCCACTCTGCTGTTTATTTTGGTTGAGGGAATTGAGGAGTCAATGATGTAGGAGTTTTGGTAGCATTAAAAGGCTGCGTCAGGTTTGTGGGGACGAAAGAGAAGTAACTTTGATCACCTAGAAGTAGACATTTGATAACGTGTTATAAATTGCCATGAGTATTGTTCATTGTATTCATTTTCATGGTGACTATAAAACATTTAGTGTGTCTGTAAAGATAAGCATATTTGTTGGTTCCTTGGATGCAACTTAGAGTATGTTGCAACCACACAGTAAGAAATAGTTAGATACTGATTTTAAATCAAAGTCCTAATTCATCTTCTAAATAACCTTTTTCTCCCTCCCGTTTATAGCTTCTCCTCACCCCAACACACCCTGAAAAGAACTCAAGTCAACCTGCTCTCTATGCTGAGGTAAGCATGCAGGAGTAGGAGCACACTGCTTGTAATCAAATAAAAGAGGCTTTCACGTGATGACTAAGTGTATTTTGCTGACCAGTGCCTCTTCTACCACAGAGGAGTGGCAAGTGTATTTAAGAGAGTGCTAGAAGCAGCTCTTCCACACGCAGAGAAAGCTGCTGATGCCCCCAGGCCAGAGGGGCAGTAAACAGTGGAGCTCTGGGGGACAGAAAGGAGAGCGAGCACCTGAACAAAGGACACTCCTCTAACCAGAGGAGGAGAACAAAGGGATGCTGTGTGATGTGTCACATGCTGGAAGGTCATCGCACCATGAAAGTGTCTGCTTGTACCCTGCAATAGAGGGCATAGAACCACGGCAGAGGCCAGCAGACCGGTTAAGAACGGCCGATGTTAAGGAATAGACCAGGCAGGATCAATACAATCTAGATGTGGCCAGTCACAACTTTGAAACAGATTCGACACTAGTCAATCCTTAGAGAGAAAAAGTCGGTTTGGTTATATGCTGGTTTTCAGCAATGCCAGCAATTGACAGCAATTGACTGCAATGCCACACCATTGTCAGAGAAAATATGTAAAGAAATAGTGTGGAGAGGGAATTACTCACATTGTGTTGCACCATTGCAACAATGACGTCTGAGATTACCATGTATGTTATGCATTATTTACCTATATTACGTGACTGTAAAGTATTTTTATGAAAATAAGATACTTAGATAACTGTAGATTTTCTATACTTAAGATACGGCTAATTGACAATCATGTGTTGTGTGGGTTAACGGCTAAAGTAATATTTCTGATCCAAAAAATATTTGAGGATTATTATAAGTGCGATGTTTTAATTGATAGACCGCCTCTGTATAGAGGGATAGTTTAGGAAATATTTTGAAACTAAATAAAATTTTACTTTTGAGCAAAACATGTGCGTTCAATTACGCTTTAGTCAATCACGCCTATTTGAATATTCTCTAAATTATCATTCAATGACAAATTACACTGTTTCTTGTGTCTGTTGTAGTTTGTAGGTAGATTCTCCAAAACATAAGAATGCACACTATAGAATATATATTGGCATTATTTACTAACTCAATAAAGTCACAGCTTAGTGAAATGTGTGCACAATTTGTTAAGGAGACAGCAGTGTACATTCAGTAGCATGTCAGCACCTACCCTTAAGGCCAATGTAAACACTTCTGCAGGTTCGAAAAGAGTCCTAGTGTGGATACATGGTCCAGGAATTCAATTCAAAGGAGCTCAAACGAGTAATAAATGTTGCCATGCCTTTTGAAAGACACACAGAACAGTTTTGTTGTCATAAGGATTTGTGGTACGTTGGAAAGAATGTGAAGTTTTGAACCATTCCTACAGTTACAGGGAGGGGCTGTTCTCCTCTCAATCTAAGTGTCCTGTCACCCTTTGTTCCTTCCTGAATGTTTTGCTTGTACATGCTGTCCATGAACACCCTAGCCCAGACAGACCGATGTGACCTTGCAATAATCATATATGTAATGAGATTATCAATGGTTTCGCATAAATTGTGTAACCAAATTGTTACCAAATCCTTTAAAATTGTTCGTGACACAGAATGTACTGAACAACATAGCCTTCAGTCTATTTTTTGATTCTGGCTCCTTTTTTTTGGTCTTTGATGCAATCATTCCAATCATATTTTCTGTCATGCATCTTATGCTGAGACACCCTGCAGCCATTTCTTTTGACAGGTCTGGGCACAGTCATATAGGCTGTCTTTAGTCAGGCTTGAAGAGGGTAGCTCTTTGTCCCTAATCTACATTTCACACTGTACCGTGGACAGCGAGGTCACATTGTTTTTATTCTGTTGATCATATCTAAGTTAGATGACTGTCATAACCCAAGCTTGCTCTTCAAATTCTTCACCACACTTACCATATTGCACTGATTAGACGATTGCCTTGGGGAGGTTCACAAACTATAGGTTAACAGACTGCTCAAGTTCTCTATTTAGGGTTTGTTTTGATCCTGGCCCCATTCTACAGAAGCAAATCAATAAATGATTGGAAGCAGGTGAGGAGATTAATCTCTGATATGCTTTTAATCAAATTTCCAAGCAACACCCAGGCAATAATAAACATTTAGGCTGTAAAAGCATGCAATTACCCGTTTGAAGATAAACCTATCTGCGTATTTATAATGAAACACTTTATTGATATCAAACTCTACCGGGGTCATATCAAGTATCGAGTTTTCAAATGACTGACTACTACTGTATGTCTATCCATTGCCTTGACAGAACTCTGTCCATGGTGCTGGAACTAGAAAAGCTATTTAACCTTTTGCAATTATTTCAAGAATGCACCATACCCCTTATTGGTATCTATACATATTTTTCGAAAAGAAAAACTTTCACATCAAGAGTTTTGTGAATTTTCACACCTTGTATTCCATTCAGCACATAAATTATGATCAAGTTTTCTCTATCCAGTTCAAGAAAATGGCTAACCCATAGTGCACTATAGTTGGTACAAACATTTTGTGACCCTTACCAAAGCCAATTAGTGGAATTTAATTGATCAGATACAGTCATGTTCAAGTGTGTGCAATATTGGTATGTGAAGTTGTATAAGTGAGTTTTGAAGTGTGTCGCTATTGAGGTCAATTAATAAAAGAACACGTCCTGTGAATATGTAACTGGCTTGGGAGGGAGAACAAATGTATTTTAGCCCCTAACTCCATAAATCAATCAAGCAAAACCTAAGGTTCCTGCTCATTAGCCAAATAGATCAGCATAATTACAACTAACCTTTATGGGTAAGAATAGCATATACAGCACTTCATCTTTTGAACAAAAACAAAGCCTCTAGGACCTGAAATATTGTGAAGTGAAGAATTTCTTACAAGGTAAAAATGTGATGTTGATATAGGGAAGATCAGTTATTATTCTTAATAAAATAAATCCACTACACCTCTTTTTAATTAAATACATGCAGTCTAAAGAACGAATCGGGCAAATTAGTGACTCTTTGTCATCTATGAACTTATCAAACCCCAGCAAAACTCTGCTTCCTGAACCACACAAACAAACAGAATGTCCCTTACACCACTGGCTCTTTCCCCACTCCTGATATACCTCTCACAACAATTGGATGTAGTTTGGCTGCTGTACCAATGTCCCCAGTAACCCTACATAAGTTTCATGTGAACAAACTGTAGTGGCGTCTGAGCAACAGACTTCTGAGTGCACAGACAGTAAAAATACAGAAAATCAAGTATAAGGGGACAAATCTGTTCAGCTATCAATATTACATAGACCTTGAAGACAGGAAGGTGTCTCTGTAAACTTATTTTAAGAGCTACATAATTAAAGAGATAAAAGTGCTGATAACATTGAGCAGGTCCCCTGGGAATGGGACCCTGTGCATTGAACAGTAGGAGAGCTGTTCAGGAGACACCAACCTTGTTTGTTATTCACCTTAAAATATGATTAAACATCAAAGGGAAAATTTGGCATCGATAACTGTTTACTAATAATTTACTGAACAGATAAAGAGCTTTTAATTAGTTAAGTCAACTACCAAATCCAGCAAATCTTTAGAAATCCCAGAACATGGTGTTAATATTCCATCCAAACGCCAGTCCAATCCAAATATTTCTGTGATCCATAAACCTGAGAAACTATGCATATATTTTATTTGGGCTTAGGCTTTGTAACATTACCTAGCATGATTACCCTCCAGTTTTACATTTTTACTACCATTCCTTAGAATATACTTGATAGAAAGTTTAAGATAACAAGCCGTTACATTTTACAGATTGACTAATATCTTATTCTCTCATGAGTGTCAAACCAGTCACATAAACAATAAAGTTGCATTATGATAAAACAACATCAAATCAACATCCAGAACATTTCAGAGGCCCTATTAGCTAGCTACAATAAATGATGCAATCCTCTGCAGCTGCCTCCCAAACATGGCCCTTCCTCCATATCCTGTGGCCTGAGCCATTTTACCCCCTGCCTACTGTTGTTGAACATGTACTATGCGAGATAATCACAACAGGAAATAACCATAACATCAAAGGCAATGAGTTACACACCTAAATAAGTCAAACGACAGCACACAACAAGTGTCAGTTTTAATCATTGTACTCTGCCATATGCGGTAATGTTTCTTTAACACCAGGACACAATATCATGTTTCAATATATAGGCTGGGACAGCTGGCTTTGATGTTTTGTCAATATTTTGAACAGGGCAGTATTAAAAAAAAGTGTGATTAACTTCACCTTTACCATAGTGTATACTGCAACTTTATAATATTTGTTGTGATAACATTCTTGCTCGGCAAAGCACAAAGCAATATAAAAACGGGTTAGATTAAAAACTGTTGCAAGCATTCAATAAAGGATCATTGTGAAAACATTTACAAAATCTCAGACTGCCTTTTCCTTAAGGAAGTATTGAGTAGGTACTTGAGCTGCTGTTGCTGTACATAATGAATTGTTTTGAGTGTACGGTTATCAATAAAAAAAAAAAAGTTTGCATACATACCAGTTTCTGAGGCATCATCACATTTTATTATGCCAATTTCCTGTCCCTAGCTGGGAACAACCTGAAACAAGGATTCCAATAAAGACTTGAAATTAGCTGTACTATTCTGTCTTTACACACAATTGCTATTGTGACATTCTATTCTGTTATAAACACACATTTAGAAAACTGTGTAGACATGAGTAATGTCACTAAAGTTCTTGCAAGGCTCAAATCTCACAGACATAATAAAACAAATCATAACGTCATTTTATATGCCTACTTGTTCACTTTATTCACTTAAGCATTATTAGAATATAACACAACAAAAAAACGTTTGTACAAGTAAATAATAAATTAACTATTTAGGATTTTTTAACAATCATTATAGAAATCCGAAAAGTTACTTGTGTGGTACTGTTAGTATTTTTCTGTGGGTGTTTAAAGTATGGGAAACAAAGAAATTGTGTATTTTAATTACATTGGTATTTAATTAACATAAATGTGTTTTCGATTATATGCTGACAGCTAAATTATTAGGTTTGTCAGAAATCCAAGATATCATTCTCATATAGTATATTGAGTTTCCTAGGACTTACTGATGGAAATCCAACCAATAGATGGAGCTAGTGTCTAAATAAATTCATTTTAGATAGTATCTTCCAGGTAGGCCACATTGCAAGGCAAACCCCTTGGGTTAATGATCACTAATCCTAGTGCACAATATGCAGATAATATAAAAGAAATTACCCCTATTCTATATGATTTAAGATACTTTCAACTTGACTAAACACCGAATTCAATATTAATGCAAAAGGGAAGTCTATTTTTTCATTCAAATTTTTTAATGTTTCCCATTATTAGTGCACAGGTCAAAACCCCATCGTTAATGAACCAGGGTTTTTCAATGTTATCATTGATGTTGAGTTAAATATGATGTGGTATGGAGGCAAATACACTTGGGGTATGCAGTTTGCAGGTTTAATGAATACAAGCAATGGAAATTGCAATTTATTTGTTGATTTTACACCTACTATGTGTGAGCACTAAGCAGTTAGTAGTTGTATTCCTCTTAATCAAATAACATAACAGAGCCTTCCTAAAGCAACAGTGCCTGATGGGTATTGAAGTCCTAAAACAAACGACGGGTTGGTTTGCCCATGGGTTAATATTTTCCGTCAAGAACTACTGGTACCAAAGATCCCCACTCCAAGGCTTCCGGTTAGCGCAGAAAGTTTAGACTAGTGGGGAATGGGAAGAATGTAACGTGATGAACTAAGTGAGTAGGCTAGCTACTATATGTTGACCATTTGAACGGAAGAGTTGGCTTGCAGTAGGCAAACTAGCTAGACAAAATGCATGTCATTTTAAATTAATGTGGGTATCGCACAGCCGCAGAACACCGAGAAAAGATCACTCGCTGCAGACAATGGAAGTTGTTTCAACTTGACAATCTAATTTAAATCGGTCAATTGTGACCATAGCTTTGGAACTGAACAATTCTGCTTTAATTGTGTAATTGAAGTAGCCTTAGTAAGCGATTCATTACATTTTATTTTGCAAACATAGTTCACTGTGAAACCATTTTCCATTGACGCTCTGCATGTAGTTCGCACGAGCACACAAAGGATGCTCTCTGATTCAGCAATTTTGTATCAGGCTGCAAACTAGCCAGTGAAAATAGTTAACTATCATAGAACACCCAATAACTTACTATGATTTAACCTGTCGCTTTCGCAACCAACAAACGGTATCTTTCATATGCATCAGAAACATTATTTTGCCGATTAACCGTTTGTTTTGAGCCTATTTTATTCAGTCATACATTGGGGGGGGGGAATAGATCAGTTATTGGCCAGAACAAACATAGCCTAAACTTTTCAGTTATCTGATTGTTATACAAGCAAGTGTTTCACTGTAGCTGTCAGTAGTGGGAGCAACATTGTTTCTTCTCGTCATCAGTAAACGATCTAAATACCACGCGCCCATTCGGATGCTTCGGACTGGCACGATGGGCGCGAGATAGACCATTCTCTCACACATCTCGGACGTTGTTTTGATGGAGAAGGAGCCCTAGCCCCTATCGCATGTTGCTGGCTGGATTGAAGTAATTTCTTTATTTTTATGTGGTAAGTTGGCTTTGTTGGTGCCATATTACAAATTTGTTCGTTAGCATAATGTATGCATGTTTCTGGAGCGAATGTAAGTAAGAAGGAATATGTCGCTCCTACAACAGCACCGCCTTGTCTACTACTCGCTTGAGCATCTAGCAGTTCGCCCCAATCAGTGCTTGAGCAAATATACCCTACTAATATAGCAAAGGCTATTATTCGGCTAGCTCTTAATGACAAAATTACAGTACAAGCCATGATCGATTAAGTAGCATTATTAGAGAGTAGGCCTAGGCTTTCATGAAGAAGATTTGCCGTTTTGAAGGACAAAAATAGTGAAAATGGAAGCCTTTTACATCGATACTGATAGTGTGATTGAAAGTCTGATTAACGGTGCCTTATTTGACCATTGAAGTATGAATGCTGCTGATGCTAGCATGCTTACCCATCGTGTTGATTAGTGATCAATATCTGGGAGATGGAGTAGAGGCCTGCAAATGCGCTGCAGCTAGGGTTTTGAACAGACTGAAAATCCAAAGAGAGAGAGAGAGAGAGAGAGAGAGAGAGAGAGAGAGAGAGAGAGAGAGAGAGAGAGAGAGAGAGAGAGAGAGAGAGAGAGAGAGAGAGAGAGAGAGAGAGAGAGAGAGAGAGAGAGAGAGAGAGAGAGAGAGAGAGAGAGAGAGAGAGAGAGAGAGAGAGAGAGAGAGAGAGAGAGAGAGAGAGAGAGAGAGAGAGAGAGAGAGAGAGAGAGAGAGAGAGAGAGAGAGAGAGAGAGAGAGAGAGAGAGAGAGAGAGAGAGAGAGAGAGAGTGTGCTGGCTTGCTTGCATGCTATGTTTTGCTGATACACCTACCTGGGTATCAAAAACAACATGCCACCCCAATGAGCTTGTAATGAGTTTCAATCTGGCGCTAAGTATCTCCATGGTTTAAGTGGGCCAGCGGTTCATTTACTTGTCAGAGGAAATGCCTCCTCAGTGCTCATATAGACATTTTCCATATCCAATAGGAAGTCCCTGTAATGGGCCATTAGAAGCAGACCAGGATGGTTAAGCCATCAGCTGTGCTTGATTGATTTAGTTAGGCCACAGATGTGGCAGCTCCCTGCCATAGACTCTCAGCTAATGTTCTCTCCTGGTGGCTCCAATCCACTGGCCATGAGATGGAAGTTGTGGCTTCCCTGGTTCTAAACAAGTGAACAGCACACCCAACTTAATGTTACAGCACATTTATGTTTATTGTCGTTTTGTAGAGTACAAATTTGAAGCACTGGCCGACGATGGATTCAAAACGTCTGTCGATTCTGAGGTTTAACAGTCATACAGATACAGAATATATGGACAAGTAAAGTTTTTCAAAGGAGAAGAGCTCATTTTGGACTCCTTATTAAAGTGGGCCACAGGTCCCTGTGGTCTGTGTTGGTTTTCTGGGGCAGGCTCAGCGATGACGTGCAACCGGCCCGAATTGGGAACGGACACCAACGGCCCTCCGTTTTGGAGAGGGGCGGGAAGGAGAATAGGGCTGTTTGAAATCTACAGGAGCAGGACCAGGGAGAGACGCTGCATGTCTGCTAGTGCACCCAAAGCATTCAGGCAACAGTGGTGGTGTAGAGGTCTGCCGCAGATGCCCTTCTGTTGCAAACCTGTGAGTATGGCTTCAGTTGGTTCACCGGTTTTAGGATTTGGTGGTGGACTGTTGTGTTTTTTCACCCTTTTGCTTTAAAGACGTGTTAAGATGAGTTATTCGCTGTACTTAGTTTTGGGTGATAAAGCATAGAGATAACATTTTTCATCCGCTATGTTGCCGGCTGTTTGTGCCCAAATCCAAAGCCTGGAGTGAGAGGCGGGCTGCTATTTAAAGATGGCATTGCCAAGCCAGCTGCTCCCGTTTCCGCTCCCATCGTAATTGAATCATCTTTAGTAGAGTGCGCCAGTTAGGGTGTGTGCACTCCATGCTAGATTATACAGTCATAACTGTGGCCTGGTTGTATGTTTTTTTCCCCTCCTATTCCTGGTGGTGTTGTAGAGGTAGCAGGGGAGGTTGAGGGGATAGCAGGGTTGTTCTGATTGGGGAGTAGGTTGTTTTATGTCAATGTTGAAGACTGCCATTGGAGTTTGTACGTGGCTACTGATGGGTTCAGCAGAATAGAGTGGGTCGAGGCTTTGTGTTTTCACAATGATGTTTTGCACATCCTGTTCAAAATGCTGAAGTTCTGATTGGTTTGTTAAATATGTGTGTGTGTGTGTGTGTGTGTGTGTGTGTGTGTGTGTGTGTGTGTGTGCGTGCACGCGCACACACGTGCATGAGCGCTTGGCTGCAGGACATGTGCCACCTTAAAAGTGTAATGTGTTATCACCTTTTGATCGATACAGTAGACATAAGATAATAAGTGTATCTTATTCATAACAAGGCTCAAATACTGTGTAGCACAAAAATAAGACTAGGTTGGCCCGCTGATGCAATTTTAAGATCAATCAGCAAGAGGAGAGAGAGAGAGAGAGAGAGAGAGAGAGAGAGAGAGAGAGAGAGAGAGAGAGAGAGAGAGAGAGAGAGAGAGAGAGAGAGAGAGAGAGAGAGAGAGAGAGAGAGAGAGAGAGAGAGAGAGAGAGAGAGAGAGAGAGAGAGAGAGAGAGAGAGAGAGAGAGAGAGAGAGAGAGAGAGAGGTGGATTCTTTACAAATAGGTTTATAAAGTGATGTAAGTACCGCAGGTGTGGAGCATGCATGAGCATGCAGATATAAACCATACTATGTAAAAATAAATACTCTCGAAACATGAATCTGGCTTTGTCAATGGCACTGGGCCGGAGGGTCTGAATCTTCATCCACACTAGACACACAGATATCTGTTGGTTCTTAGTGGTGTCCTTTCCCTCTAAGAGTGTTTGTAATGTTGCGAAATGAGCTTTATTTGTATTTTTTTCACAAAATCTTGTTATGAATATTGGCCTGATTGAAATATGGTTAGGTATTTTAAAGAAATTGGCCTATTATAGAAGGGTTTAATAAAAGGTTGAAAGTTTGTTTAGAAATATTTTCTTCTAGTGTTTATTGTGACTACTTCTTGGCAGCTTCTTCTTTTTATTTGTTAAGTTCATCTTTGTTCCAGCTTTATGCTATGCAAGAGGAACTGAACTTGATAACACAGCACCAACAAAAGACAATGTGAAAGCCTTCTTTTCAATCGCACACACGCGTGCGAGATAATGAAACAGTCCCGCTACGCTTTCTGCTTGTTTGGCGATGACTTTGCTTGTTTGGCGATGACTTGATACAATTTATTTGCCTACAATGTGTCCCATAGAACAGGCTAGTTAGTAGTGTCATTACAATTTATAAATCACTGAATTAATATATCTGATACAAGTATTTATTTTTCTGACACCATTGTTTTTTAAACCTGTCAGGATATATACAGGGTGGCTGCGTTTTTGCACGTAGCAGCACCAGCTCCCTGTAGAGCAGCTTTTTATAGCATGTTCCAAGAAAATGATTCAGCTTTAAGTTTTACACTGTTCCCAACCGTCATCACATTTGAAAGGCTACCATTGCATATATACTATCAATAAATGCTTTATATACATTCATAGCACCATCACTGATTCTGAATCACAATTTTCTAATCCTTGACTGATCATGTATAAAGTTCTGTTCATCAAGGAAATGTATCTAGCCTCTCGCTCTCTCTCCGCTCTTTTCTATTTCTTTCTCTCTCCCTCTCTCTATCTCAGGAATTAGTCAGATATGGTCCCTGAAAGTTGATTAACCTTAACCTGGCACCCGCTCACACATTTCCTCAGCTAGCAATCTCTTACGCCATGCCTTTTGCTTTCTCCTGCTTATGCAGACACACACAGCGAGGCACCTTTGTCTGCCCTTCAACGTCCCTGAAAAACACAGTGTTACGGCAGATCGGCTCAAGGTAGTGACACTAAAAATAAGTTCCCAACCTGTTCCTACGCCTTTCCAAGGATTCATTTTGTCCCCTTGGCTTTGACACGGCCCAACAGCACTGCACTGCAGCCTGGTATTTGTACACAAATGTTTCATAATGTTGTTCCTTGTGGACAGTTTATCCCCTTTTACACACACTACCACTCAAAAGTTTGGGGTCACTTAGAAATGTCCTTATTTTCAAAATAAATCTTTTTTTTTTCTCAAATAAAGAAACATAAATTGAATAGAAATATAGTCTAGACATTGTTAATGTGCTAAATTACTATTATATCAGGAAACGGCCGATTTTTTATTAAATATCTACATAGGCGATATAGGCCCATTTTCAGAAAACATCACTCCTGTGTTCCAATGGCATGTTTTCCAAGTTTATTATGATAAAAGGGTAATAGATCAGTAGAAAACCGTTGTGCAATTATGTTAGCACAGCTTAATACTGTTGTGCTGAAGAAAGAAGCAATACAATTTGCCTTCCTTAGGCTAGTTGAGTATCTGGAGCATCATCATTTGTAGGTTCGATTATAGTCTCAAAATGGCCAGGAAACTGGTCATTCTTTGAAACTCGTCAGTCTATTCATGTTCTGAGAAATGAAGGCTATTCTATGCGAGAAATTGCCAAGACACTGAAGATCTCATACAACGGTGTGTACTGCTCCCTTTATAGAACAGCGCAAACTGGCTCCAACCAGAATGGAAAGAGAAGTGGGAGGCCCTGGTGCATTTGCAGTTTGAGAAACAGACACCTCACAGGTCCTCAACTGGCAGCTTCATTAAATGGTGCCCACAAAGCACCAGTCTCAACGTCAACAGTGAAGAGGTGACTCCTGATGCTGGCCTTCTAGGCATAGTAGCAAAGAAAAAGCCATATTTGAGGCCAACAAAAAGAAAAGATTGGTATGAGGGCAAAGAACACAGATGTTGGACAGACAAATCTAAGTTTGATGTGTTTGAATTCACACAGAAGAACATTTGTTAGACACAGAGCAAATAAAAAGGAGTGCTGGAGGAGTGCTTGACACCATCTGTCAAGCATGGTGAAGGAAATGTGATGGTCTGGGGGTGCTTTGGTGCTGGTAAATTGGGATATTTGTATAGGGTAAAAGGGATCTTGAATAAGAAAGGCTATCACTCCGTTTTGTAACGCCATGCCATACCATGTGGACGGCTCTTGATTGGAGCCAATTTCGTCCTACAACAGGACAATTGCCCAAAGCACAGCTCCAAACTATGCAATAACTATTTAGGGAGGAAGCAGTCAACTGGGATTCTGTCTATAATGGAGTGGCCAGCGCAGTCCCCAGATCTCAACCCTATTGAGTTGTTGTGGGAGCAGCTTGACCGTATGGTACGTAAGAAGTGCCCATCAAGCCAATCCAACTTGTGGGATGTGTTTCGGGAAGCATGGGGTGAAATTTTTTCAGATTACCTCAACAAATTGACAGCTAGAATGCCAAGGGTCGCAAGGCTGTAATTGCTACAAATGGAGGATTCTTTGACGAAAGCAAAGTTTAAAGGACAAAATTATTATTTCAAGTGAAAATCATTGTTTTAACCTTGTTGTCTTGACTTTATTTTCTATTCATTTTGCAAATCATTTGATAAATAAAAGTGAGTTTTCATGAGTTTGAGTGACCCCAAACCTTTGAGCGGTAGTGTATTAGCTGCAGTTTCTCAGAGTTGTTATTTTAGCTGTATGTGACTGACTACTTTATATCTCTCCCAGAAAACTGGACATCTTCAATTTGAAGAACTGAAGTACAACATATTTGCTGCAGCTGAGGACTACCACAATCCAACCCCAATGACCTTCTACAGTGTGCGTTTTTACAGTTAAACTGATCAGATAAATAGTCCAACTGAAGCCTTTTGTTTGAAACTATAAATTCCGAAGGTTAATTGTGAAAATATTGCTGTTTTTCAGGAACCGTGGATTGTTGCGCCCCAGACTCTGTAATGGAACATCGTGGTGAGTTTGGCTTGCCATGTTCATTAACTTTTTGTTTTTTTAAGTGCAATGTGACCATGGGTGTTTAGGAGACTGCCTAGCTTTAACGGGATTTATGGGCTATTCATGATTCATAGTTGAAGACGAATGGCTTAGCTTTGATTTGCTCTATCCTTAGGATATTGTGTGAAATTATTTGTATATAACATCTTGTGTCGTCATCAGAAATGCTTATCCTACCTCTGAAAGGTCTATAGGCCACTCTCGTTGTGGAGTAGAATGGGGTCTTCTTTGTCTGAGCTCCAGTCTGCTTGTCTGCCTGCCTGCCTGCCTGTCTAACTGCCTGCTGAAGTGGCATGGCCAAGTCTGTTATCCGGGTCAGGTTGGCACTGGCAGATTCTGGGCTCATGCAGATTGGCCCTGCGCAGTCTGGAAAACAGCCCAGTGTGGAGGCTGTATGTGGGGCAAGAGAGAGTGGGAGAAGGACGGACGTTTAACACTCCTTCAGAAACACAGAATCCGTAGCCTGACGTTAGGAAGTTAGAGGCATGGAGATACAATACGATATTGTGAAGTGGAAATAAGACTCCTCCCATAGACACTTTAAGTTCCTAAGGAATCAAAGCAAGGAATCTGGGTCTAATCCTGCTCCTCCTCTCCCCTCCCCACTAGTTTGAGAAAGTGGTCTCTCACACGGTTTCTTGTTCTGCGTTGATGTGCTTGGGGCCCAAACAGCTTGGCTCTTCTAGGCAAACACCGGTTTCAAAGGCATGCTAATCCCGAGCCTGTTCAGGTTATGATAGGAGACTGATAGATGCACAGAGAATAGCAGATAGAGAGACTTTTTTAAAAAGCATGTGCAGGATGAAAAATACCCTCCATGGCTTCTAAACAGCATATGTACCTCTCATTAGTGCTTAATGGAAATGGGAAGATGCTTTCATCCTCCATAAGCTGCATTTTCCTTTTTTTTTTTTTTTGCCCAGTCATTGTCCACTCCCCTTGTAATGAGTCTGTTGACATCATCGGTAATGGTAGCTGTAGCTCATCTGCTGGAATGCAGTGTGTTCTCCATATGCAACTGTTGCCATTTTTACCATTTTAAGAGGCTGCCTCCCATCCTGAGATCTGACTGGGCCTTTTACAGCTCACAGGGAACAGAGGCTGCATCCTTTATCTCATCTAGCCTAGATAACTACAGATGGAGGGCACAGATAGAAATAGGCCTCCCCCGCAAATTGCTGCTCACCTGCACCTTCCATCTCAGGGAGATGGCGAAACTGTCTTATGTGTCTATCTATTGAATTACATTGGAATACTAAGAGTTACAGATAACACTTGATAGAGCCATTTTCATGCTGTGTCGTGGCTTCCATTGAGTTTCCTGGCTTAGTACGGGATTTCTCACATTTCTCTGCCATGCAGCTCATTTGTAGTAGAAGCAGTACTAATACAATTCATATAGCCCTATTGTGTAAATGAATAAGACATACATTAGATCAAGGAATAGGTTATAGAAATAAAGAGCCAGTGATTGTATATGGGGGCTCAATGTCCACATGTAGCCTTTGACCTGTACGTGGGCATTGAGCTGGCATGAGCCATTTGAGGCCTGTCACACTCTGTCACTCACTCACTCACTTTCTCTCCCCCTCTATCTCTCTCTCTCTCTCTCTCTCTCTCTCTCTCTCTCTCTCTCTCTTTGTCTCTGTGTCCTGCTTTTCCTTTTCTAACACTCTACCACACACACACACACACACATGGACACACAAATACACACAAATGCATACACTTTGGCGCACTACCCCAGTGGCGTCCAGGAATGGTAGGCATCCATGTATGAATGCTGACTCGCTCAGAGAGCCAAAGAGGCAGGGTCAGTGAGTGAGGAAGAGGGAGGAAAGCTCTTTAAGGGAGGGATGGTCTTAAGAGACCGGATCAGGGAGGGGGAGTGGGAGGAGTGTACTGAAAGAGGTAGAGTAAAGGAAAAACTGAAATTCTCCTTATATAGAGGAGACCAGCCAACCCTCTATAAACAACTTTTGGGGCAGGTGCTCCCCTCTCCTGCACGGTGTAGTGTGCACATTCCTGGGTAGAGACAACAAGAGAGGCCCCTCTGGGGCTGGATCATGGGACATAGCCTTTCTCTGGAGACCCCAGCTCTGGACCCACAACCGCGCAGCCATAGTGGTGAGCTTCTCTTCAACGGCCTCAACTACACATTCACCACATAGCAGAGCCTGCACCTCTACTAACCAAACACAGACAGGTTAGCTGCCTTTTATTTGAGCTGCAGCGCTTGACGTGCGACAGAGGCAGCGGTTTCTAGATTGATTCATCAACAAGGTGGCCCTTTTTCTTCAGCCCCCTCCCTCTTTCAACACCACTGGGAATGTTAAATCGCAGGGATCAGGTGGATGGATATCAGCTGTGTGTATAAGTGTTTGTGGGTCTCTTGGTACAAGTGAGATTAGTTTTCTGCATTGGTCTTACAGTGGACTCCTCCTATGTGCAAAACAAAAAGATTATTTGCACACGTGCCTCGTGGTTTGCACAGTAAACGGAGATATGGAAACACATTTTCCCCGAGGGATTAGTGAAAATATGATTGTTTCTGTCTGCGTTGGGGATTTATGTTTTTCCAGGACTAGTCAAACCTTTTCAGCCCAGTAGGACAGTGTGTTTATTTTCAATGCATGGAGTGTGTAAGCCTTTGAAGTCAAGCTCTCGGGCAGAGTTTCTTTATGTATTATAGACTTCATATTAGTATTAGTATAAAGTCATGGAGTAAGGCATCTTCAAAGCATTGTATAACAAAGTTTTGACTTTAGCGAGGATGTATTTGATTTAATAAGGCAATCGCATTGCTTAGACTGTTTCACCTGATCTGTCCCATCTTCAGTCAACAAATCACAAGGCATAAAGAAATTCCCTAATAAATAGGGGGATGTGCCAACGATGATTGACTGGTGTGTAGTAGGAGGGATGAGGTTGTCCCAGGCTTGCTTGTACCTGGTCTTGTGTTTCCTGCGGTCACGTTTATCCAGGGCTCATTATTAGTATGGCAAGTATGGCAAAACATTGTATATTTGTGCCCGAATTACATTTCCTATTGGTTCAAACCAAGCACTAGGAGAGCTGGTTGGAAACACTTGTGTTAAGCTGCTGGTATACATCGTAATGTTTATGACCCAGTAATGGCTTTTTTTTGTTTGTTTCCCATGACTAGTACAGTGTCCAGTGCTATTCAGTGTGAGGGGAGGAGGTTGCCTTTGTTCTCTGTCACAGTTAGGATCAGGGTGGAGTGCCGTTTCCTCTCCGTGTTTCCAGACTGTTCCCCCTCCTCTTTTACATTGTATCCTATGCTCTCTCACTCTGCTTCCCTCTATCTGTGTCCCCCTTTTCCAAGTCACACAACTGCAGAGTGGCCCATACACACCGGACCTCCACTTACCATGAGTAGACACTTACACAGAGATGCAACAATAAGACAGTATCAGTGAGCAAGTGCATGGAATGGGACTACAGTGTGTTTTTTTGAATTTGATTGAGTCTGTTATATCTCGGAGTCCTTGGCAATCGGATTTGTTGTTTAACTCAATCCGGCCCAAGGAATTGGATTACGTACCGTTAGCCAGTGTTTGGTCTCCTTTGCCAGTCACATGAAGGGAATTGACTTGGTCTGTGAAAGTATCAGTCGTCTCAGCGTGCCTGCGGCGTGTGTCGGCCTGGCACAGCCAGCTCTTATCCTTCTTCTTTAGGGGCTTCGGCTGAGCAGCCACTCTCTGCTCGTCAGAGACAAGTTGTTCTGACAGAGCCCGTGGCAGTGTGTGACAACTAAGGGTCTCCAGATTGCAGACCGCTGCTTTCACAACACTCGTTCTCTGGATAGTTGGGTCAGCTGGTCTCTATCCACTCATATCATTCACCCAAATAAAAAGCTGGAATTGATATGGTTGGGTGAGCTTGCATACTGATTTGTTTTAGTGTGGTGTGAGAAGCCCTGTGTGGCACCCTGGCTCCTCCCTGAATGGTGGGACTAGTTGGAACTACTTGGGACAGGAGTTAGTGAACGTTCCATTCTTCCAAATGGCATGCTGCCTCAAGTCCCGCCACGGAAGCTGGACTCCAAGCACCCTTCCTCAAGGTAGACTAGTAGCCTGCACTGTCTCCTCTCCTGTAGCCTGTAACTCTACATGCCTTCCGTTTATTTACCGCAGATGCTACTGTATATGTTTTGAGAAACATTCTTTTATACATACTTTATTGGCTGCAAAGGCGACAAAACGGTATGAGAACTTATAAGCTGCTTGTTGTGGGAACCAGATTGCGGGGCAGCGTTGTCGCCAGGACATCCTGTGTTTGTGGGGCTGGATGCTTCGCCCCTATACAGCCCCTGCTCTCAGCGGTAAATATTGTGTTGCTGCTGAATGCAGCCTCAGCCTGGCAGAAACTGGTTGGCAATGCAAGGTCTCAGTGAAGCTCAGCACCCTGTCTGTCTGCCGGTCAATCACTTGAATGTCTAACTTTGACAGTTGTATGTCAATCAGGAGGATCGTTCAGGACAGAAAAGCTGGGGGCTTTAAAAAAAAAAAAAAGAGGAAGAAAACAAACCTGCTGCACATGAAACCGGGGAAAAGTGGGAGGTTTGCTGGTGCTTATTACTGCTCTGCGGCTGTTTAGTGTGTGCCACTATGCAGCCAATGAGTGCTGAGGGGCAGATAAGACATTCCCCCAGCACTAGTCCTCTCCCTCTTGCAGCCGAGGAATGTGAGCGGTTGACCGTGTTAAGCTCTGGACAGGGGCCAGCTCTAGATTCTACTGTTGACTCTGAATATACGGAGACGTCTGAGAGCTTCCAGCACCCCTCTGCCAAAGCACACATAGTCCCAAAGAGTTAACGGCTAAAGATAATAACCGCCTTAATTAGGCTGGACCTCCCCTGCTCTTGTCACTTGGAGGGCGTAAGGGTGTTAGGCTAGTTCAGCACAGCCAGAGCTTGACCCTAAAAAAGAACAGACTTCTTCTAACTTTTTTTCCTGTTCACCATTTTGTGGTTTCACCTATCCACCTGCTCCAATAAAATGTTATTTGAAATGTTTTTCTACCAAGAAGAGAACCTGAAGCTTGTCACTTTTTGACTGAGCATTTCCTCCTTTCTTTGTTTGCATGATAGATGATGAAGTTGACCAGCAAAGCACAACGGGAGAAGAAGGGCCTGATACAGCAGGGGATGGCCTCCCTCCCTCAAAGGGTAAAGGCAAGGGCAAGTTTTCTATCCTTGGCAAGGTCTTCAGGCCATGGAAATGGAGGAAGAAGAAAAGCAGCGAGACGTTTAAGGAAACTGCAGAAGGTTTGTGTTTGGTCCTGTTGTGTTCATAGATCTTGTGAAACCCCTTACTCCCTGTTGTATAGTGTATATGTGTTACCGTTGAGTTCCTTGTTCTTCTCATGTATGTCCCCCTTGCCCATCTCATTGTGTCCAACACTGTCACCTCTAAAATGTTTTAATGGTAATGTTTTACCACACGATTCTGCTAATTGAAGATCTATAAACTTCCGTCTTTGAATTCTGGAACATGTTGCAACACACTGGGGCGCCTTGCCTATTATTTACACCCTGGCTCAAATTCTGTGTTGACGGCAGTTCTGGAGAGAAAGATGTCGATGAGGCGTCCCAGACAGGAGCTTATAGAACAGGGAGTGCTGAAGGAGATCCCAGAGAATGGTAAGGGTCCTTCTGTGATGTCACTTACTCACCTGATGTATCTAACCACATGGCTGCGTCAGACAGGGAGCCCAAGGCTATCACACCCCCACAGACAGTACACTTCACTCTGTCTCTGTTCTGAGACGAGAGAGAGGTTTTCTGAGAGAGTTTTCCGTCGAGCAGGTTTCTACGACAGATGAATACAGGCTAATTCAGTCTCGACTGACTCCTTTCAAAAACTACATAGCCATACTTTGAGAGGAAAATGACTTGCTTTTTTTCTAGAACCGAGAAAGTAGGACAAATTGTGCCCTGCAGCAGGTTTTGAAAGCGCTGTGTGCAATCACTCTGCAGGCCCTACTGTTGCAGAGGCCCATTTTTAATCTCACAGCTCAGCCAGCATACACAGGTCCACGGGTGAGGGGAAATCTTCCCAAAAAGCTTATATTCTTAATACTTTAAAAATCATAACCAGGTGTATCACTCAGGGGAAAAAAAATGAATCTCATAAATAATTCCACTTACGCTGTAGTACATTCCCAATTTAGTTTAAATTAGATTAAGTTAAAAGGATTATGCCATCATGCTAGTATGTGTCGATTAATTTTGTAATATATTGAGTAAAAATTAGACTCAAAGTAGTGTTTGTTTATAGATCTTCTCACACATAAATGTTGACCGTTTGTCTAGCACAGTTATCACACGTTTGCTTGTTTGTGTCTTATGATAGAAGCTGAGGAAATACAGAGCACCAAGCAGCCCTATGTGAAGAATGGCCACACACTGCCTGTTGGTGGAGGTGGAGGTCGTGGCGGTGGTAGCGGGGGAGGAGGAGGGGGCAGGAGTCCGTGTAACCATGGGAGACTCCCCTCCGATTCGGACTTTAGGATGAACCCCACCTGGCTGCCCCAGCCAGAGGACCATAGGATCCGCTTCTCCTCCCCCTCAGACGGAGACCGCCGGGGGGCTCCGGCTCCCAGAGGCGCTGGACTCCAGGAGGAAGGTCAGAGAGGAGGGGGAGGCCGGGCACACAGCGAGGGGGACTGGAAGCCCAACATGGCCTGGCAGGCTCAGGTACAGGCACCAGGGGAGGAAGGACGGCGCGCTGGCGGGAGGCTCCACCCTGAAGGGGAGAAAAGGCCCGGGCTGCAGAAGGCCCCATCAGAGGACGGTAGGAGGTCTCGCCCTGCCGAGGCAGACTGGAAGCCTACTCTCCCTCGGCACGCATCCGCAGAAGAGGGCAGGGCCCGCAGAGGTAAAATATATCAAAACCAGGTTGCCCCTTCCTCCCTCATGATGAAAGTCTCTCTGCTCTAAGGGCTCTAAATGTTGTTGTATTACTTTTGTTCCTGAAGTTATCTCCCTTTTCCCCTTTCCACCTGATTTGTGTAGATTTTGTCCAAGTTTTTTCACCATGTAAAAGCTGTGGATATTAATGAAAAATAAGACATAAAGTGAACATCGGTCACACATGCGGTGAGGTGACAGTTGCGTTTTTCACAGTCTCTTTTATTATGTACTGCACTCCCTCTCTGTTCCTCCACCTGTCATCTTCCGTCCTCCCAGATATAGACAGGATCCTGCCTGCTCCCTAGGGCCCTGCTCCAGCTATCCTTATTATTCAGGAACAGGAGGGAATAGCTCATTCTCTCTCCTCCTCTCCTAATTAATGCGGCACCATCACTATAACTATTACTGCCCTTTAACGCTAATGCTGTCAGCTTAACCATATAAACCAAGTGAAGAGCTAAGCTTATTCATTCCACTTAATCTATTACATTCTTAAGCGCTAGGGTTGTTTTATACAGCTCTTAGATTTTATTTGCCCTTAAATTACTTGCCTCACAAAAGCGCCTGGCTTTGTGTTAAACGATGTGGCACAACGTTAATGCATTTCTCTCCCTGCTTTGCTTCCTCTCTCTTTTTCTTCATCCCATGTTTCAACTTCTCTTCTCCTTTCCCTACTGTGTTCTTCCTGTTCTCTACTGTGTTCTTCCTGTTCTCTGGCCTATTTCCTCTTGCCTGGGTGACATCACCATGATAAAGACTTATCTGTACAGGGAAAGAAAAAAAAAGAAAAAAGAATGAAACTTCAGCTTTGAGGTATGGCGTGGAGGCAGCAGGGTGGGAGCTGGGGGAAAAGAGGGGAAGTCGAGGGTGGTTATTACACCCGCCTACTCTGTTTATCTTCACAGCTGATCCCTAGATAATGCAAATCTCAAACAAGTGCAATCACACAAGGACCCTGGAGTGGTGAAGCAGCAGAAAATGGCTCACTGCTCTATCCCTCGACTGAAACATTTATAGTTCCAAGTAGAAGAGGCAGAATTTGATGAGACTTTTCTCACTCAATAATGGAAAGATTTCTAGCATGCTCCAGATGCGCCCGCCAAGTAATTTATCCTGTAGACATGACGGCACACTGAAAAAGTGTTTCTATACAACACTTCCAAATATGCCCCAGTCTCAAAATAATGTACACAATATTCATCTTCACCCTTTGTTATAGAAGGAGCTATCATATTGTAAAGTGTCCTATTTTTTATGTGTATTTACAGAGTCAGACAGCCATTTTGTCCCTGACCCGGATATGTTGCGGGACACTCTCCGGGAGCCACTGCCTCCCAAACAGTCGGTCATGCCTCCAAAATGGCTGATGAGCTCTACCCCTGATCCTGGCAGCGAGGGGTCGTCTCGCAGCCCCACCAACAACCCTACAGCCCCTTACTCCTCATCCGCGGTGGCCAAGCCTGTTCGAACTGTGTCGTCCGCAGGTGCCAATCCCCAGTCCTCAGCTGTAGTGTCTTTTGCTCCAACGACCACCCACCAGACAACCAAGCAGCCGCCCCTCCCCCCGCCTAAGCCGGTGAACCGGATCAACGCAGCGCTAATGGGTGAGTGGGACTGTTATCAGAGCATCACCTAATTAGGTGGTAAAAGCAAGGGGAGACAGACACCCACCTGACAGGACCAGGTGCAGCTTGCACACACACACATCAGAAGCACATGTCAGGTTCCCAAAACAATCAATGCATTATTTTGCCTACTGAAAATTCCACACACAATTGCAAACCCTCATACACAGATTCAGCGTATACATGCATGCCTGCTTAATAACTTATTTGCATACATACATTCATACAACACAGTCCGTAGCAACGGTTCGTGCTCTCGTCGTGTTACATGCAACATGGGTCTGCTTTGGGGACACACGGATGGATCCGAGTAATGATGTTATCTATCCAGCTCAGTGCAGCTGTTTCCCAGCAGAGTACTTAATAAGGCTGGCCTGTTTTAGAAGCAGCTTTCCCGTCTCTAAAGGCTGTCGGCAGGGACTCTCGTGGCTGGGTGCTGCCAGGGCCAGATGCCAAGATGAAGCTGCTGCCGCTGATGGTGATGCTGTTGTTGTTGTTGTTGTTGTTGTTGCCTTCGTCACCACCATCGTTTTTCACCCGGGGATTTGTCCAGTAGGGTCTGGGTTCTATTCCCGCTGCACTGCAGTCTTTTTTTTATCCATTTCTTTTTAAATCAATAAATGAATATGAAGCTTAAAGACCTTTTTTATTTGCTTCTATATTTACTTAGTGTAGAGTAATTCTTTTTGGTATTCTGCTATTTTTAGCATATAGACTAGTTTTACACAAGTTTCTTTCAAAGACTATCATTTGACATTTATCTGTGCAGTAAACCAACTTCCCAAGGGGATAATACGTGGCCCTGTCAACAGCAGTTGTCACCCATTACCCACTTGCTGCCCTTGAAGATGCTCTTATCAGATAAGCCCACACACACGGCCTGTGTGTGTTAATATACAGTGTTCAGCCTATATATTCAGCGTATGTCAGCTGAAGGCCTCCATCTCCTCCCTCAGCGTCCACCATGCAGGGGGTAGACAACTCCCAGCTCCCCCTCTACTGGTCCTCCTGGAAGAGAGAGGGCGACTATGACGTGTACCTCTCCCTGCCCGTCTACCTGTGTCGGCGGGGCGGAGCCCTCCGCTCAGGTAACACGATGCCCACTGGCATCGCTATGGCAAGGTTGCCCTTGTCTTGGAATGCCTTTCCTGAGCCTGCGTGCCTTGTTCCTCGTCATCACATGATGTGCTATCTTGATGCGCCCCTTCTCCATGCCTTGGATGCTAGGTTAATGGCACTGGCCTGGATGCTCGCCATAAGGCAAAGATCACAAGGCTGCATGAGCATTGCAAGCGCTGAAACGGGTGCTTCTTGCGAGGAAACATAATTTCTGATACTACTGAATGTGTGTTTGGGTGTGTGCCCTTGTTTGCGTGAGCGCCTCGGTATGAGCGAGTGTATGAGCCCGGTTTCTGTTCGACCACGATTGACATGTGTATGAAGGAGAATCTCCCCTAAGTGTCCAGCTATGGCCATTGCCAAGCTGGCCGATGTGGACTAATCCACATAGCATCTGCTCCGCTAGAGAGGAGGGGGGGGGGGGATCGAGATAAATGGTTTGACTGTTTAGAGAGGAAGTCATAATCCAATTCAATCCAGTCTATTGCATGCCTTCAGTTTGTCGGTCAATGGGTCAGCTCTGAAGCTCTGGCTTATTATGTTAATGTGTCTCCAGGCTGCTATCCATGTCTAAACAATATTAACCAATTCATTAAGCGAATTGACTGAGCTGTGCATGCAATCACACAATTGGACCCTTTTTTTACATGGGTATTGCTGGAGCCTTTTGTTCTGCGTAGTTCAGAGGGTCGGAGGTTTTAATGTCTGAGGTCTGGCTGCATCGAGCATGCGTGTACTACTACGTTGCTGTGACCTGGATTGCCATGTGCCCCACCGGTATGTTTTGAGAAGTCCATGTATGCATATTCATATGGACCCGATCATGTGACCTGGGACAGTGTATGTATGCATTCATGTGCATTCAGTCATGTGACCTGGGCTTGTATAGCTGTTCATGTGAAATCAGACATGTTATTGGGACTCGTCTTACATGTGCACAGACTTGTAACATGTGCACTTACGCGTGCACTGTTACAGCCTAGAGGACACATGCACCGGATACTGTACCAATGGGGCATCTTCATACGTTGGATAATTCAGTTTTCCCTCTCTCTCTCACAGGAGAACTTACACAAGCCACTGGAGGTGCCAGTCTTGTGCCAGCCAAACCCTCTCCGCCGATGCCTCCAAAGAGGACAACCCCTGTCACCAAACGCACCACGGAGGACCCCTCTGTGTCGATACAGTCCGTGGCAAACCTCTCCCCACTGTCTCCAGAGGACCGCAACAACCTCTCAGTGGGCTTTCAGCTATCTCCCTCTCCCCCGTCCCCACCCCTGCCAACCCACATCCCACCGTCGCCACCCCGCCAACACATGCACAGCCACCACCTCCACCACCAGCACTCCTACCCCCACCCTCTCCCCCAGCCCATCCCCATGCTATTTGATCCTCCCAGCCCAACTAATGAGCCTCACCAACGCCCCGCCCCCATCCCCCTGCATATCATGATCCAGAGGGCGCTGTCTAGTCCTGGCCCGGCCCAGCCTCACCCAGATGGCTCCCAGCGGGCCCACTCCCTTCTCTTCGAGACGCCCCAAGAGTACCAGGGGGACCGGGGCCGCCCTCTAGCTGTTAGCCTCCAGCCGCTGAAGCTGTGAGTCCTGGCTTCATACCTACAGTACATACCCAGCATAAGCCTTAATAAGTAAGTTCTAAATCTCAGATTTTCATTCATTTTACCTCTGTTTGATCCCCCTCTCCTGATCAGAGCTGAGGACGACTATTCAGAAGAGGAAGAGGAGGAGGATGATGAAGAAGAGGAGGCTTACGATGGGGAGATCCCCCAGCCGGAGCTGGAGCCTCGGAGCCGGCGGTGCATGGTGGGGGAGCCAAGTGTCAGCGTCATTCCAGAAGGACCCAACAGTAGTGAAGACGAGGAGGACGAGGAGGAGGAGGAGGAGGAAGAAGGAGAGGAAGACAGAGATCTGCGCGGAGAGGATAGTGACTCGGACGGGCCTGTTCTGTACAAAGAGGAAGACTCAGACGAGGAAGAGGAGGATGAACCGCCACCTAGTAAGTGCCCTCCTTTTTCAGACTAAATATTTGCCTCGCCCCACAAATTAGAGCATAATGGCTGTGTGAGGGGGTTTGGGTGCCTAATGATACTTCTCTGCCTGCGTTTGTCCAGGTGCTCTGGCCAGCAGAGTCAGAAGAAAGGACACGTTGGCTCTGAAGCTCAGCAGTCGTCCATGCGCCCCGGAGAGGGACAGGTTTATCCAAGACAGAAGCTCCAGAGATGACCAGCCTCCAGGACAGCAAATACTGACCTGGCAGAGTCGAGAGCAGTGGGAAGCTATCCGCACACAAATTGGTACAGCGCTCACAAGGTACAAACATTTAGTTAAGGAACATTTATACATTGCATTGTATTATTATTGTATTTTTTTGATGGTTGGTGTGTCGTATGCAAGAATGTTTGATTTGAAACGGGATGCTTTGTAACTTAGGCGGCTTAGCCAGAGGCCAACCGCTGAAGAGCTGGAGCAGAGAAACATCCTTCAACGTAAGCCTATACTGTTAACTTTTTATGACATACAGTTTCATCCCGTAAAACCGCTTTACTTAAAAAAGAAAAAACGGTCTCTCTTAATGACAACTTTAAACCAGCTACGAATGACAATTTATGAAATACAGGACACTTTCAATCTGCACTTTGATGAAAAAATATGGGTCCCATCACTGCTCAGTCCCTGCTAATATTTTTGTGTTAGTCTTTGGATTATAGCTATATATTTATGTAAACATTTATAAATATGTTATTAAAACTTGTAGCCCTCAAATAATAAAAAAAAAAGTCATACAGTGTAAGCTGTAAATTACGGTTTGGTCTGAGTAAAACATTAGTTGGTTCCTTTCTTTAGCCAAGAATCATGCTGACAGACAGGCGGAGGTCAGAGAGATCAAACGGAGACTAACTAGAAAGGTAAGAAATCGTACACCTTAATTCAATGATATCAGACTTGTTTGTCCAATATACAATCTCATTACTTGGATCTCCTGGTACAGAATTTAATCTCATTACCATTCTCTCCACTGCTGAGAGCATAAGCTCTCTGCCTCTTGTGTGCTGGTTTGCAAAGGACTTGGGCTCCGCAGTGCTTTTGAGATAGCGCAGTGTTCACTAGCACAATAGACGGCAAAGCCAACTCATACTGAGAATGCTGTCTCTCTGTCTCCCTCTAGCTGAGCCAGAGGCCCACGGTTGCAGAGTTACAGGCCAGGAAAATCCTGCGATTCCATGAGTATGTAGAGGTCACACATGCCCACGACTATGATCGTCGAGCTGACAAACCCTGGACCAAGCTCACACCCGCAGATAAGGTACACCAATCACCTTTCACTCTTTGCTTTCAAGATGTATCACTTACATTAAGAAGTATAATGTGTAAAAGTGTATTACTTGGCTCAGCGTACCGCTAATGTAATCTTCCCTGTTGTCTCAGGCTGCTATCCGGAAAGAGCTCAATGAGTTCAAGAGCTCTGAAATGGAGGTTCATGAGGATAGTAGAATTTATACAAGGTAGGTTTGATTTGCTTGACAAACTATAGCCTTAATATAAATGTGAAAATCTGAAAGGTTAATCCAACCATTTTATATTTGAATTTATCTTAGGTTTCATAGACCCTAGCATCCTGTATGTACTGGATAAGGAAGCACTTAAACGCTGGCTGGCAGAGTATCTGGCGAGGAGCTGCAGGATCGTGGTGCTCCCTAAACAGACTGCCTTTTAATATGTCTGAATGTACTGTACAGATAATCAGGGGAAACCTGGAAAAACTGACATAAAAAGCAGGAAAACGTGTCCATCTTGTAGCTCACTACATTGCTGACATTAAACTAATGTAGTGGAAGTGAGAAACAGATGCAGTATTTCTCCCAGATCAGTAGGGGGAGCTAGTGCCAACACAGTGGAGATGCAGCAGAGGGCTGACACTCCCTCTACCAATATGTGGTATCCCTCAAGACTTTGCTCTTTTCACAACCTTTAATGCCGCCTCATTCTATGTTGCCTTTTTTCTGCTTTTATTCTGTCTTGGCTCAGCTAAGCTATGTTGTTAATGTAATAACACACTGTAATAATAGTAATAATAATGATGGTGAAAATAATAAACACAGTAATAATAGATATGAGACTGAAGCTGCGGACAGTGGGACAAGAGGAAGAAGACTTGGATTTGCCGATATAATGGGATTGGACATGCTCTGGGATATTGTGTGTATTTGCGTAGTTTGTGTGTAGATCGCTGTGATTTCTTTGGACAAAACCTGGAGAGGGTTTAATAGCAAAGTACTCTTTTATGCACAAGGTTTTTTATATTTAAATTTTCATCAGAAGTAGCTGCTTTTATTTAAGCCTCGGATTGACCTTTCCTGTATTCATGGTTGTGTTTTGGAGTGACCATTGATCTTTAGGTAGTCATGCAAAAGTTCACAGACCAAGGGCAGATGGCTGAATTAGTGCCAATCTCATCTTCATGCCTGAAGGACTAGAATCCTGGTGTTACATATCATTTATATCTACAATTCACTGCATGAGCCAACACACAATACAGTGCATTTGGATTAGGTTAACATTTTTATTTACACTTTTTTTTATTCTGAGTTTTTGTACTTATCTTTATAGGTCACACATTGCAAACTGTAGCAGTTTAATATCATTAAGGCACATTTCATAAGAGTTAAATATTGCTTAAGAATGTCTCAAAATGCCTCGGCTCAAGATCAGGGTTTAACTAAATATCTGAAATAAAAACGATATATACCTTCATGAATTAACGGGCAACAGGGAGTCGTTTTGGAAGGAACATTTTTGAACTGCAGAAATGTTTTATCGTGTTGTATTGTGGCCAGTAGATTACAGTGTTATAAGCTGTACCGGCTCATTTAGGTTTAACCAACAATTGTGTATATTTGTCTTCCTATCGTTTGAAAAAAAAATGTTTAATGTAATAAAAGTATTATAGTTTGCTATTTTTTTAAGCACAGAATGTTAGTGTATTATTAAACACTTACACTAATGATTAAACACTATAAGAATTGGGATATGAATGTGTTTTTGTTCACGAACACTATGTGGTAGCCTATATTTTTTATGTTAACATTTGACCGTTCCACATTTTTTCAGGTATTTTTTTTTTTCTTAGATGTAAATAGTCTTTAAACATCTCGATCTAATTAAAACATAAAATATGCATCCCAGAGTCTTGCGTTTCAATAAACAGCTCAATTGGATAGACTCACTGATATGAAAATAAATGTTAAGCTCGGGAGCCTGAGCCATTCACGTCGGCTTGCTTTCAGGAAAAAGACGACTTGAATGTCCCTCAATTCTGAAGTTTCTAGTGGATATCTTTGGATATAGGCCTACTCGGTAATTTTAAGGGAGGTTTGAAACTCGATGTTAAATTGAATAAAGTACTTTCTAAAATTTATATTTCGAATCATTATGATTGATCACTTAAAATTTGACGATCAAATAGTCTTGTGATAAGTTGGTTTTTCTCCTAGCACATCTAGACCTGTATAAGCATTGGCTACAGTCTATTTTTCTGTTCTTGACACAACTTAAAAATCAGTTGAGTTAGTCATAGTGCAGACGTCGTAGTGTTAGGCCACGATTCAATTTAAATGTTACTGACACAGACGGAATAGCTTGCTGGCCATGACGCGTTGCGCTCTGTCTCTATGCTAGGTGGGACAGTATGGCAATGGTGGGACACCTGCTGGCTGTCCAGATATCGTTTCCCATTTTTACTTGGACAGTAGTTAGTGTATAGATTATAATAGAAAACTACTGCAATTTACTACGAGTCCTTATAGTGCATTCACCTAATAAAAAAATAATTATTTTAAACAACGTGTTATAGGGGTAATGTCACTAAACAAGCTCAGTATCGACTGTGTCTTTAAAAAAGTGCAGAACAAGAGCGTGAACTGAAAGCAGTGTAGATCGGGACAACCGTGGCAACTTCAAGCCTGCAACATACTTTAGCTTAGCTAGTAGCTACTCACATGTAACACGTTGGTTGAGAAACAGGTACAGTTAGCTAGCTTTAATCTTCCAAGGTTATTCATTGTGCAGGTAAAGATGGCAATTTTTTCTTTATCAAATAAAACATAGAGCTTTCGTTAAATAGCTTGGACTACAGTTTAATGTGTCGTTTAATATCAAGTAACGTTAAGTTTACGCTATTTGGGTAGACAATGTAACGTTAGCTAGATAGCATGCTTCAATGTAAATGTTAGCTCTCACCTCGTAGCAAAAGCTATCTTTGTAGCTAACGCCAATGAATGATTCGTAACCAGTTTTTTGCAAACTAATATTTGCGCATGTTAACTGGTTGGAAACGCATGGCAAGAATCACAAACACTCGAGCAAGGTTGCTTCGTTAGTATTAATATGAATGTAAAGCTAGTTGTGAAACCGTAACTTACTTTAGCAAGCTAGTATTACGTTTCAACTTAACGTTACTGCTCTAGCACAGGTTTGATGCTAGCGTGATGTTAATAGCTCGCTAGCAGCATTCACGTTAACTGTAACGTTAATTTAAAGTATAAGTTGGCTAACATTGGTGAAAAGTATGTATTTTATCCGCTAGTTAAGTTAATGTCATGATAGCTTAACTGCTGTAACTTTGCTTGCCTTTTTAAACGTTAAACTCATTAACGTTAGCTATTATTAATAATTGTAACGTTACATCATATGACGGTTACTGAACTACTGTAACGATGTTATATTTGCACACTTGAAAACCATGTACCGTTAGTTGTACAAAGATATATTGTTCTTGATTAGATGGGCAAGTGAAACAAAACGGCTGTCTTGCTAACTGCCAGTCAACAGTTGCCTACACCAGTACAGCTGCTACTAGCTGCTGATTTAACTCAACCCCAACGAACAAACTGTCTGTACCAGGAGTATCTGTCTACTAATTACAGACACTAATGCTGCTCTCACCGGCATTGATGTTTGAGATTTCGATTTTAATTTGTTTGTTTCTTTACTATGTTGCTGTGTAAGGTCTGCTTCTGCCATGCCTGCTAAGAAAACCGCCAGCAAGAGAAAACCGGAGAACAAACCAGAGGATCTCAATGAATCTAAGAAAGTTAAAGGTAGTTTTTATGTTTCCAATACCTCTTACTTCGGGAATCAGTTGCAAAATCATTATGACATTGTTTATCCAGATTTTTTTGTCGGATCCTCTGCTTTAAGTTACATATATACTGTGTTGTGTCTGCCAGTGTCCCACAGTAGTCATGGGAAGGAGAAAGGCCAAGTGCTTGTGTTGGGTCAGGGGGACGTTGGGCAGCTGGGTCTGGGAGAGGACATCATGGAGCGGAAGCGGCCAGCCCTGGTTACTTTAGCTGAGGGAGTGGTGCAAGTTGCTGCAGGGGGCATGCATACAGTTTGCCTCAGTGACACTGGAAATGTAAGTCGCCAATGTCTTTCACAATTATGACGCCTGGGTGTGTGTACTAGTTATACAGCAATATTAGTAAAATAATACGTGCAGTTGAGCAAGTGTTAGTGCATTTTGAGCAGCCAGTAATTTATACCTCCCAACTTGTATAGATTTACACTTTTGGCTGCAATGATGAGGGTGCCCTGGGTCGAGAGACCTCAGAGGAGGGATCGGAGATGGTCCCGGGGAAGGTGGCTCTGGAAGAGAAGGTGGTTCAGGTCTCTGCTGGAGACAGCCACACAGCTGCTCTAACCGATGACGGTTCTGTGTACCTCTGGGGTTCTTTCAGGGTGAGGAGATTATACAAACTAAAAAATAGTACACTTTAAGAAATTCAGAGTTCAAACCGATTATGCTTTCAATTCTTAATTCATTTTATGTTTCTTGTTTCGAACAGGATAATAGTGGGGTCATTGGTCTTCTAGAGCCTATGAAGAAGTGCACTATGCCAGTTAAAGTCCCTATGAAAGGTCCTGTGGTAAAGATTGTTTCAGGTACAAGTCACCATAGTTTCATAGCATCAGATGCCTAAATATTCTATGTAAGTTGTGTAGTTTAGAGTGTAACTGCTTGTGACGTGACATCCCCTCTTTGCCAGGTAATGACCATGTTGTGATGCTGACACTCAGTGGGGGCCTCTACACATCAGGCTGTGGAGAGCAGGGCCAGCTTGGAAGGGTACCTGAGCTTTTTGCAAATAGAGGTGGCAGGAAAGGCCTCTGTAAGTACATCTCAAAAACTTCTCAGGCCTGCGATGGGTGGAGTAATAATAATAATGCATTTTATTTACAGGTGCTTTTCAGAACACCAAAGGACACCTTACAGCATCTACCTTTGCACTGTTTGTTGTTTTCTTGTGATTTAGACTTAGATGTGTATTAGAAACGTTGTTTGCTGTTTGTATGATATTTTCTAGAAATATCTTTCTTCTATAATTATAGCGCGGTTGCTGGTGCCACAGTTGGTGAAAGTTCACTCCAAGAGTAAGCTACACTTCACAGACGCCTTCTGTGGAGCATACTTCACCTTTGCTGTTTCTAAAGAGGGCTATGTCTACGGATTTGGTTTGTCCAACTACCACCAGCTTGGTGAGTGTTTTACTCCAGTGTTCAAACTTAAGCTTATAAAATTGAGTGGCACTTCTAGAATTTCCTTCTTTCATACCATAACTACATACTTTAGTATTGATCAAGGTCATAGTGGGCCTTTATCTTCATACTTTTCACTTCTATTCTCTCCAGGAACTAAGAGCATCAACACATGCTTTGCCCCAGTGAAACTGACCTGTTTCAAGAACTCTACTACTTCCTGGGTGTGCTTTTCAGGAGGGCAGCACCACACACTGTGTTTGGACGCTGAGGGTAAATAAAGACGATACTATGCATGATCAACAATATGAAAACTATTTCAAGAATGCAATATACATAAATAAATTTAAAAAATGCCACTATGTGATCTGTTCAGCCTGCCTGTTCAGAGGTTTGGCTCAACCGGTTGAAAGTACTCTAGATGTTGGTTGGTTTGCTGTCTTTTAGGGCAGGTATACAGCCTCGGCCGAGCTGAGTATGGGCGCCTGGGTCTTGGCGAGGGTACCCAGGAGAAGAGTGAGCCAACACTAGTGCCTGGAGTGGGGAAGTCCCATCTTGTGGCATGTGGGGCCTCTGTCAGCTACGCTGTCACAAAAGAAGGTGAGGATAAAGGAACCAGAATTGATTTTGTTGTAAGCAGATTGTGTTTGTCAGAAATATATTTAAAGTGATAGTTCAACATTTTGGGAAATAAGATGTGCCCCAACTTACCCCTAGTCAGACGAGATGATTAATATAGATTTTATGTCCAGTATTGAGTTAGTTACATGGTTGTCGTAAAAGTAGCCTAGCGAAAGAGTAAGCTTGAGGTAATCGTTAGTATGGCTCCAAAAAGTGACCGAATACTCCTTAAAAAAATGTCAACTGTGTTATTTACACATTTATGTATTTTGCACATGTTGAAATGAAAATATAAAAGTAAGACGTTGTTGTTAGACAGTTGGAGCTATTGTAATGCGGAGCCTTTGTTTCACCGTATCTGGTAGGTTGAATTAGAGTGGTGACCATAGACATGTATATGTAATAACAACGTCTTGTTTTTTCATTTTTATTTTGACACCTGCAAAATACACAAGATATAACACGTGAATAACACAGCTTTGATATGTATTTTTTTTACCACTATTGGGAGCCATGCTAACAGTTACATCAAGCTTACTCTTTCGCTAGGCTACTTTTACGATGACCACCTAACCAACTCAATACTGTACGTACAAACATATTGATATCAATCCTCTCGTCTAACTTGGCGTAAGTGCTGGCATATCTTATTTCCTAAAATGTTGAACTATCCCTTTAAGGTCTGAAATGTATATTTGGCTATTGGTTTCCAGGGCTTTCCGCGAGAATTTGAGATGTAATCATGCTCCACAATTCTATGTTTGGGGTCTGTGTTTACTACAGGGTCTGTCTATTCCTGGGGCATGGGTACCAACTTGCAGCTGGGTACAGGTGAAGAGGAGGACAACTGGAGTCCAGGGGAGATGACTGGCAAGCAGCTTGAGAACCGTGTAGTACTCGCAGTATCCAGTGGAGGGCAGCACACAGTCCTTCTGGTCACTGACAAACAGGAGAGCTGATGCTGTGATCTCTTTGGCTGGGGGAATGTGACTTGTTGATCTTTTGCCACTGGAAGTGCTGTGTTAATAACAGGTGGGGAAGGGTTATGACAAATGTGATTTCCAGTGTTTAGCCGTGTTAGCCGCAAAAGGGACATGCAAGTAAAGTGAAAGATCAGAATTGGTGAAATTACCCCATTTAGGAGAGCCCTCCACTCGAAAAGCCTAGTGTCCTTGGATGTGGTTGTGTCGATCATGATTAAAACAAGGGGGAGATTAATTATTTTTGTAAACTAGATTTTGTTTCATTATTCCTTTTAATAAGAATCTTTAGGATGGCTGTCACAGATGTTTGTATGGGGTGTGTGTGTGTGTTTGTATTTAGTGTGTGCACGTATGTGAGTAAATTGATGGGCAAGCCTTTTAACAACTTTTTAAGATTCACATTTTGTTCTAAGCAATAAAAGCCCACTATGGCATCAGTTCGGATGAGCAGTCCTGGGCAACCTAAAGTATTTTTCACTTCTTTTTCTCTTGTGGTTGAGGCAACTGTTTATTGTACCCCTAGCACATTTGTAACTGGTGGTGCTTTTGGGGGAAAACATGTAAGTCATACTGTATCAATCTAGTCTTATCTGAAAAATAAAGGTGACATTTTGTTTAATTTTACATCTCTTATTTACCTGTGTTGCTTTATTTTGTGTTTTGCATAATATAATTTGAGGTAAACACAATTAACATGACTAGTGGATGGAGATGATAGTTCTAGAACCAGGTTCAAAGCTGCAAGCCTTTGTATTTTACAAGAAATGGAGTGTATTGTGATCTAGGACTTCTATTGCTTTCATCTGACCATAATGGCTCATGATGAAGTACGACTGGATGGCCACATTCGAAAGCCCTTCTGGGTCCCGTTTTCATATAAAGCTTTGAAATGCTAAAGCATCTTTCATAAGCACTTAATGGACCTGCATAAGCCTATCCTCTTGTTTGTATTAGTCATTTGTAACTAACAGACGTGAAGCAGGATTTATTTAATCACACCTCATTAATTGTTTATTTTTAAGGTATGCAAAAGGTTTCATGGTAGGTTTAGTGCAAAGTATTCTGAAAACAATCTACCTTTTCCTGTCTGATGGAAGAAAACCAATTACAGAGGCTGTCCCGATAATGGTTGAATCAATGAACAAATTCATTAGTCACGCTTTGTACAGATTGAATGCTGTGATGTGATTGCAATGTCATGGAAAATTCATTGCTTCAGAAGTTCTTAGTAAGATTTGAGCCATATTTCTTTAGTACAGTTGACAAAGTTCAAGGGGTCACAGGGTTTGCTTATTCTATTCTGGTGTCAAACAAGACAACTTTTTTGTCAATTTGCGTGGACATATTTGTCATACACGTCTGAGCAGATGGGCGACCAGTGCCTTGTGTATGAGTGTATGCGTTCCCACTTCATTATCATGTGCAAACAGCCCTGTCAGAATTAGGAATTAAACTAGGGAAGTATGTCACTTGTTTCTTCATAAATCTTCAATAATCTTGGCTCTAGAATGCACATGATGACAATTCCTTATGTGTTTGGAGTTTATGTTGAGGAGAAATCTGAAACAACCATAGTACATAAAATGCCCTGATAATTTGCAAGACAAGCAGACAAGTATCTTTCTGTAATTAGGCTTTTCAAAATGGTCCAAACACACGGCTCTCTTTCTTCCAATCCCTTTTATTATTTTGTATCAAAACCACACAGGGATGTATTTTAATGTAACACCTGTGGGTTCTAATCTCCCACCCCCTAAGCTCATCACAGATCCTGAGAACTATCTCAAGCACCTGGAACTCAAAACAGTCAGCCCTCAGCTCTCTTGGGCTAATAAAGGGGGAGCGGAATTAATCACACAGAACATTGTGCTCCTCAGAGCAGCTCATATAAAGCAGCTCATAACATTCATATTTTCCTTGCCCTAATTGGCCTGAGGTAGCCCTTGAATCTTTCCTGCTGCTTATGAAATGAAGTTGCCATTTCGTATTTTGTTGAGTGGAGTCTTACTGGTATGTCTTTCAGATTTATTTGAGAAAGTTCTTGAGTGGCCCCTGCGGCTGGTGATCTGGGATATTTAAACGTTTTAGGGAAAATCAAGGGTATTTGTCCCCTTTTAATCACAACTGTGTGTGTGTGTGTGTGTGTGTGTGTGTGTGTGTGTGTGTGTGTGTGTGTGTGTGTGTGTGTGTGTGTGTGTGTGTGAACACTGGGGTGTGTGACTAGACTCAAAAACCTACCTTCTTAGGTACATTGTCAGGTGTAAATGCAGTCTGTTAGAGAATGTGTGGATTTTGGATGTCAAAGTAATTACCCCTCACTTATGCCCCACTACTGGTATCTGTGTGTTTTTGGTTACATATGTGTAGACCTTTTTTCAATGTGCATGTGTGTCTGGTTTTATGTGCTTGGTCTATTTGTGCCTTCCTACCAGTATGGGTCTCATTCTTATCCATTTTGTAATCTGCCAAAACAAGGATGAATTGCATTTTAATGGCCCATTACATGGATTTGAGTGGAACAATTGTTATGGACTGTTAATGGGGGTTTTAACATCAGTGAGGCAAAGTTATGCATTTTGGTAAATTATTTTCATCACATTTTGTAACTAACTACCACATAATTCCGTCGAATTACTCTCCTGGAGTTTAAAATGTGGTGAAGGGAAGCAAAGGGGGCAAGCAGAAAACTGTCTCATCTGACTAATGACTCCGTATTTTGTCACAATAACATTTCATGACAGATTTCCTTAGCCCCTTAAGCTAAAAAGAAAAAAGTGCAAGGAAATGCATTGGAAATTGTTAGAGATTTCAGATGTGCACATAAGATATAATTCAGTAATTATGAATCTTTCTCAACAGCGTTTCTCTTTCCCTGTTCAATCTGGTCCTCTGGACCTACTCTGCGGTTGTTGGAGAACAAAGATTGCTTTGAAATGTCTCCTTTCCCTTGATACTGTTTGCTGAGGGCCTCTTATCCGGCTGTGAGCCCCGAAGAGCTGGTCCTTACAACTGTGGTAGAGGGGCATGGTGAATAAGTGTGGCCGGAAATACATCTATATGGATGCCTGTTTACAGAGTGGCCTTGTTTACCCAATACCACATGGTGCACAGGCCCCATGAGGCCAAACACTATGATTTACTTGAATGGTTAATGCACCATTAATGGAGTTTATGAACCATTTTGTTACATGTGTGCTAATTCAACCTACACTATGTGGTATGTATTTGTAATACATTGCCCTCTACTGTAAAGTTCTGTTGGGTTTTAAAGAAAGGGCTATGTAAATTAAATGAATTATTTATTATTATTATTATTATTATTATTATTATTATTATTATTATATGCTACATCCCTTATAGGAAATTGAAAAATACTTATTTTATTTCTCTTACTCATGAAATAATACACCCCCAGAAAGATGTAGCTGTTTCAAAGGATTGATGAGAGTGGTCCTATTTAGGAAGCTATTTGTTGCATGTGACCCACAGGGAGCTTCTCAGCTGGCAGATGGCTCACAGTTTAAGTCTACACATTCGGCTCCACGGCGGGACACAAAAGCAACCGTTTGGCGCCGGGCTACAAGTTCGGATCTTATCTTTTTCTTTGTGCACATGATCACATAGGATAACAATTCAGTCAAGTGGACTGGATATCAAAACTTTCTGGCAGTATTCAATCACTTCAAACACTATACCTCTGAATACTTACTAAGGCTCTCTGCATAGTAAATACTTATTGTAACAGTTGAAAATGTGGTTTCAACTGTTTGGGAAACCCAGTACAGCAGGTTTTTGCCAGGCTGCTTTCTTGCAGGTGTCTGCTGTGGGGCCAAAATGGTGGCCTCTATGTATGAATATGAAAAGCCATGTGAACCCTATTCAGGTGACACTAATATATGCATACAATTATGTTGCGTTATGATGTTCAGGAGGACATCACTGTACCCTGGCAACAAGGACACCAAAACGATGTCAAGCGGAAAATCAGCCTTCACAATGAACTAAAAAATAAAATAATGAAGATATAAATGTCGTGATTCACTTCACAGTTCACTTAACAAAGTCTCTCTCTGGGACACATGAATACCGGAAGACGGACAAAAGACACCCTGTCATGGTGAAACAGACTCTGAAAAAGAATCACTTTGTCAAAACATATTGCATGCTCACAGCCTTCGAGGTTATCAGCTGGGGAATTGTGGCTTTGCAATATTCAAAGCTGTTATGAACGCTTCAGGAGCAGAGAGGTTATTTCTCTCGTTCATCCGAATCTCTTCATTCCGTCTTTTACTCTGACACGTGTTTCACTGTTGCATAGTTGCAATTTATCCAGCCCACAAACCTGTACAATTTAACTAGAAAAAGTTATTATCATTACTTAAAGATTCTATATGCCCAGTGGCTGTACTTTGATAGTCTTCATTAAAAAAAAAATCTTTGTGTCTGTGTGCCAGTGTATGTTGGGCCATTAGAATGTTAAAAGTCCGAAGGAATCCATGAGAGCATGTTGGGGAGAGGTTAGTGATGTAGTCTCTTGGATACTTGCAAAATTGCAGGGTTCCTATTTCTCAAGCAAACACATGCAGCTACAGTGATGAGTACACCAACAATATTTTAAGACTGTAAACCCCACCACGTTCTGTTACAATAATTTTCTACCAAATCATTTAATGTCACGAGAATTTATATTTCAGTTGTACTCTTCAAATACCTTGAATAATGTTTTTTTCTTTTTTTTCTGGGCAATGTGGCCATCAGGAGCAGCCTTTGTCTGGCCTTGAAATATTAATATCGTAGCAATGTTGTACTCCAGCATCTCATCCATAGAGGACCACACCATCTATATTTCATGTGCATGACCCCGAGTTATCTGCTGCTCTGGGCAAGGCATTACCTGGTACACGATTGGTAATACTGCTTTGCCCTTACCCACCTCAAGATTATGGATTGCAGTGCCAGCTTGCCATTTAGCATTATGATAAGGCGCCATGATAAATAATCAGACCCTCAAGAAGGCCACTCTTTCCCAGGATTCTAATATTGCAAATTGGAGTGTAACTATTGGAGAATCTAGTGATTGAATTAGAGAATATGTTTCAACCCAGAGCTTGGGAGATATGGTATGATCCATGTTTCAGGCATATTCTCCTGGAAGATTTTAGCTATGCAAACAACTACAGATAAGTACAATCAAAACTGGCTTTGCTTGCAATAACATTATACAATTTCTACATTTATTATAACGGTACACACAATATAATAGAGTTGACCTCAAGTATCATATTGACAGCATTTATTATGTTGGTATATTTATCATCTCCAGAGATAAAATAAAATATTTACAGTAAACTAAACACACAGAATATTACAATGTGTTAATTAGGCAGCTATTTCCTAGAAAACCTTTCATTAACTTTCAAAGCTAATGAGATGTAATAACATGAATAAGGCATTATGGTACATACAATAATTTGTAAATTGCGATGTATAACTTTGAGTTCAAGAATAACACATTTCTTTACACATTCCTGACACTTTTTGTTATCTAATGAAAACATACCAGACAGAAGACAGGTTGGCAAAAAAAACACATAAAAAGCAAAGAGTTTAACAATTGTTTACAAGGACAACGCTAAGTTATCTTAAGAGCACACTGATATAGGTATTAATTTTGTTACAGTACAGCAATTTTCCAAAGCGCTATCTTCAAATAAACAATCAAAACTGATATTTCATATTTTGAAGACAAAGAATATTTCGGCTCTAAGGGGTGTTTTACTTCACATATGTTTCTTCATGTTCAATGTATATGAAGCCTTAGTAGGCCACTTGAAAGTAAACAATGACTACAAAAATAAAAAAGGGTTGAATATACTAGCCCCCCCCCCCCCCCTAATATTTCATGATATTGTAATGTATTGATAGAGTTGGTTGAAAAAAAGTTGGCTTCTTTAGGTATGATACATGTTTTTTTCACCTTTGCTTTTAACTTTTACATTTACTTCTAAAGTCAGAGTTGCAAAAAGATTTAGATTAAGCTGCTTCAATTTGGTAAAGAATTTATGAAAATATAGCCAATATAGTAATAAGAATTATAGTAATAAGAATAATAATGACATGACGACGACGATGATGATGAGGATGATGATGATGATGATAGTAATACTAACACAATTCAGTATTATTTACTTGGAATGCGGTACGCCAAGTAAATAAGAAGGGTTCCAAGGGTTCATCATTTTCATGGCTTAAGTGTCCAGATCATAAGTGAAAAGTTGACCTATCGCTTGGGGGTGTCAAGGAAAGCTCCTTGCCATAGAAAATCTTAACACTAACAGCCGCACCTGTCTCCTTGACCATAGGGTGCATGGCAGTCAAGTCGCTCACCGCCCCTTGTAAGGCAGAATAGCAGTGCCAGTTCACGGTGCTTGGTTTGTTGTGAACAGAGCAATTTTCAGCAGTGAATCCTCAAGGCAGGATGACTGCTTGAGGAGGGAGAGTGTGAGTCAGCGGTGCAGTGATGTAGACAGTGTGTGCATGCTGTCAGAGCCATTCAGTTTAGTTCACTCACATACTCTAAAGGCCAACCTTCTGTCTTTTAGGTTCCTTGTGGATGTATTCTTCATGATGGGAGGCAGCAAAAACTTTGCTATAGAACAATGCCGGGACCGTGATAATTTCTCCCTCAAAATCCACATTATTATTATGCATTCAACACCAACCACTAACCTCTGCTACTCTTTTCATTAAAACAACTTTTTCCAGAAGAGAATGAATTGTTTAAAACTATGCAAGTGTGATTGACAGGAAAAAGTCTGTGACGTCAGAATGGTATCTACCATTGATCAAAAGGGGATTTCCCCATTAGCAGGGGATGCCACTTGGGAATTGATCGATTCTCAGACAAAGCTCCAAACCAACTGAGCAACACTAGCAGTCTTAGCTGAACATCAACACAGACTGGGGGTTTGACTACCCCTGTATGCATCGACCGGCATTCGTTGACAGGCATTTCTTGTCTTGTGTGCCCTTGTCCATAGTAGCTCAAAGGCTGGAATCAGAATTCTGTGGTGGATATTTGTGTGAGCTCAGTGTGTAAGTCCTCGTGGACTGTCCTGGGCAAAGGGTCCCCTGTCCGCTGCTCCATGCCTAGTCATTGGGGCTTCTTCACCGACTCTGTTGGAATGCACACTGAAATAGGCTCCTGGGTGGCGTTGCGGGCTCTGGAGAAGCTGCTCTGCTCCATGCGGGAGCGGTAAGGCATGCAGAAGTCCCGGAAGCAGCGTTTGAAGTTCTCATCCAGGAACGCGTAGAGGAGGGGGTTGAGGCTGCTGTTGGTGTAGCCCAGAGCGATGCAGAGGTGCCAGCAGACTATCACAAGCGGGTTTTTCTGGTCGATGTCCACCATGGTTTTGACTATGATGAAGATGTGAATGGGCGTCCAGCAAACGATGAAGGCTGCCACAACCACCAGGACCATGCGGGTGATGCGACGCATGTTCCTGTCCTTTTCCTTGGAGCCAGAGAGCAGGCGCACGCTCTTCAGACGCAGGATCATCAAGCCATAGCAGATGGTGATGACCAGGACAGGCCCCACAAAGGCAAAGATGAACACACAGATCTTTGTCACTGTGTCCCAGTACCATTTTGGTTCAGGGAAATGTAATGTGCAGACAGTGTTGCCTGAGGTGTAAAGATTAGAGGTGTAGCAGAGGGATTATTATCCAATTATCAAAAAGGATATTATTATATATTATGTACTGTGTACAACAAAACAGGTCTCTTACCTTTTTCAGTTACCTTGGTAACAGCCATGATCATGATGGGCACTCCAATAGCAGAGGAGAGGAACCAGATGCAGACATTAATCAGCTTGGCCTTGGTTGGAGTCCTGAAGTCCAGTGCCCTGACAGGGTGGCACACTGCAATGTAACGGTCCACACTCATCATGGTGAGGGTGAAGATGCTGGTGAACATGTTGTAATAGTCAATTGCAATGACCACTTTACAGAGGGGCTCCCCAAAAGGCCAGGTGTTCATCAGGTATTTGGCACTCTGGAAGGGTAGTGTGCTGGTGGCCAAGGCATCAGCTATAGCCAGGTTGAAGATGTAGATGTTGGTGGCTGTCTTCATTTTGGTGTATCTGGTCAGAGGAACAATATCAATGTTTTTTAAGTTCTGTAAAATACAACTTGGTTTAAATAACCACTTAGATATATAGTCTGCAATTACTATTAATAATGGGCACTGGTGAAAAACTAATGCATGAAGACATTATGAACATTTTTATAAATATGTCCAATTGGTTGTTGAAAGGTGAGAGAAAATGTATCACGGATGGGGAAACTTAAATTTGACCCTCTATATCATGGCCTGTTATTTTTCATGCCCGAAGATACATTCTTTAGAATTAGTAAGAGTTTAACGTAAGCCTTCTAAGAGAATCCATTACAATTGCAATTTTTTCAATGTTGTATCATTGCCTCACTGACAAACTACTTTCTTACTGTAGTGTATTATTGATTACTGTACTCTGTTTGGATCTTGTGATAAGGTTGCACATTACCAAAAACCAAGGAGCCGTGCATGAACACATTCAACACATGGTGGAAGCTTGTTATTTCACATGGCCTAGCTAAACCAAATTTACCTCTTCAAATAACCAATAAACATATTGATAAGACATCAGTTGAACACAACGTAAAGCCCATTGCTTATGCCATGGATGATTCGGTGGGCCACTTTAAGAAAGAATTACCTGTACATTCATTCCAATGTGTAATCTGTTCTAAACAGAGACAGAGTGTGTGCGCGCGTGTGTGTGTGTGTGTGTGTGTGTGTGTGTGTGTGTGTGTGTGTGTGTGTGTGTGTGTGTGTGTGTGTGTGTGTGTGTGTGTGTGTGTGACATAGACTCAGTTGAGGGAGTCCAACTGTGTTAAAAAAATTATGTAATGAAACATTGCATGGGAAATTTTATTCCAACAGCTGATGTCAACACTAAAGATGTGTCTTAACTGAACACATTTGAATTATGTTTCTTTAAAATGTTTTTAATTTCAAATGTTCTAACATTTAAATATTCATACTGACGTAGCCTAGTGAGCCTGTTTTAAGTATGACATCGACATCAACGTTTAAACACATAGGCTTTCTTACCTCACCACTCCATACATTACGAGAATGTTTCCAATCAGTCCCACTACACAGACAAGGGAGTATAGCGCCGTTATACAGACAGCAATAACAATACTTGTTTTGTCCTTCGAGGTAGCCTGGTCGGTGTCGTTGTGGTTTGAGGGTATAAAAGCAGCAGCATCAGATAATGTAACGTTGAACGGAATAACCGAATACAGATCTACGAAATCTGCATCAGAAAGTGTTGGAAACTCCATCTCTTTGGGTCAGGTAAATCACTGTCTCAGCATATGAAACTTGGTGCAGTTAAGAGTTAGATTAAGGTTAGGGTTAGTGTGAGATGTCTCTCCAAATCAGAAACCCGTGGGGCGCTCTTTGCCCAAATAAATGCCACAAGGACGCACTTAAACTCTGCGAACAATTTGTCTTGTCCAAAGTCTCTGATCCAGTTGGGATGCAAATGACGAAATGAGTAACGACAGTTTATCGCAATAATAAATAGTTGTTCCGTTTGCAATTGGCAGCCAGTGCTGCACAAGGGGTAGCAGTGGCAAATGCTGAGCTGCATTTGGTGCGCAAAACAAGACAGGGGTAGGCGTGCTCTGCCATGCCCTCAAATGGTCTAATAAACAAGACATGGCGACACCACGTAACTCAAGTAAATATGTAAACTTATAGTCTAACTCCCCCCCACATTGATTGCCAATCTTTTGAAGCGTATTGCATATTGCTGTGCTTTCTAAATGACAATTGAATTGCATATAAAGTATATGGATGAACACCTGCTGGTACTAATCACTAAATGATGATTTGTTCTATTCTGCATCATTCAAATACTCATGATATAATATAAAACAATTAAGATCAATATGACAATAAATGGTGACTTGCAATCATTATAAATAACAGATCTGATAAAAGAGAGCAACATAAAATGTGTGTTACATGGGCTCAATGTACCAGAAATATTTAATGCAGGCTTTCTATCCTCAAATCTCTTGTGGCTTTGAGCACCCTTCATGTTGTAATGTTTCTCTTTCACCACCGCCCCCACACTCCCACTCCCATGGGCAATCTGACAAACAGACCAATAATGCAGCTCTGCTCTCCCTGAGCCATCATCTTCAGATCAGTCTGACATTGCTGCTGGTACAGACATACCCACTTTTACCTGGCGGTAAAGACTAAAACATCTGCCACTTTGAGACCCTGATAAAGTGTTGTGCAAGATCATGGTTATTACTGACAGGTAAATATGTTAGGTTTCCCTTCATCCACTAATCCAACATATTTGGCAGTATTGTTCCAACAGTAGCACAGCCAAAGGTAAATCCCCTCATTGGGATTATCCAGAAATCCACAGATGCGATGCATTTCTTCGGTGTCTGCTGTATACCTGAGGTTTATTTGCAGCAGCTAAATGAGTAGTTCTAAATGAGGAGTTCTGAGATATTCTGTGCCATCAAGTGCATTTTCATTGATTACAAGGAGTTACTGTGTCCTCCACAATAAGGATGTAATCTCTTACATGTGCGTTCTCCTCATGTTTGCCATTGGTGCTCTACCAGACACAACCTTTCAAGCTCCCTGACATCTCTTCATTCTTGGTTATACAGAGATTTCTAATCCATCATGAAGTAGAGAGCGTGGATAATATACCACTTCCTCCAATTTTTCAAGACTGAAAATATGTTTATTCTACTTAGTTAAAAGGTTCAGAGAAGTTAACTGAAGTGGTGAATTCAATTCAAATCAAGAATAATATAATTGTATACAAAATATGTTTTTCAAAAGAACATAAGGCAATTGGGTATGCCTGTAACTTTATTTAGTTCCATATCTTTCACAGATTAGAAGTCAGGTGTACATTTTTAAATGTTGGTTACAAAAGCAATTGTCTGATTTGAATACACACTGATTTGAAGCTGTCTTTGAAATGCCTGGAGTGCCCATGATTAGAACAGCATTTAAGCACTTCACAATGAGACCTTTGTGAAGAGAGTGTGAGACTGTATTATCCTCTAAAAGGAGGAAACAATAAGAGTAGAGTACTTTAGTAATAGAACCATTGAATTCCAATGTCTTGAATGTTATGTTCAAAGATAGACAGCCATTGTCTGACGAGAATAGGAGTGATTCAAATCATTCATATGGTTACACTTTGTTTTCTTTTCTCCAATTCCTAATCGGTAGTAGTTGTTCAAACAATCATCCTGTTTGGCTTGAAGGATTGTTATACCTCAATTTGTATTCCCAGGTAAGAGGCAATCTGCTGTACCTGTAGGGCAAAGCTCCTTGAAATGGATTTTAAAATGGCTTTGGTTTGAAACATGTTTTGGCCCCTACAACACGTCTTGGTTCTACTAGTGTTTCATGGAACTTGAGAACCCAATTCTTTGCATCCTGTTTGTAATATTGTTTCTATATAACTTCATATTCTACGTTTTTCTGCTGTTTTGGCAAAAGAGTTTTCAATCTCAATGGCAATTACCTGGTTAAATAAACGTTTAATAATACAATTATTTTTTCTTTGTAACAGGTAACTGAGAAAAAGACGTATGAAACAAGATTTGTTGTAGAGAAAAGGAAATGCCTTATACAAGCTAGGTCTTTCAAATATGAACCTTTTTTTATGTAGTTGTCACTTGTCACTCAAAGTACTAAAGCAGTATGTCTGAAGAGAATACAACTGAAAAGGACTGGAGATGAGGACACTTAATAATAATAATAATAATTCATTTGATTTATATAGCGCTTTTCTAAGACCCAAAGACGCTTTACAGAAAAAGAATGAGACAATAATGCTCAGACGGAGAGCAACACACTAGAGTACAACAGTTAAGACACAGATGGAAAGGCAAACAATAAGGCAAGGACAATTACAAATAGACCAAACAATGAGTTGACAAAGACATAATTCTTTTTCTGTAAAGCGTCTTTGGGTCTTAGAAAAGCGCTGTATAAATCAAATGAATTATTATTATTATTATTATTATTATAAGTAAAAGAATAACTGTTTTAGAGTTAGCCAGGTTATGATCACATAAATACTTAGGGGTAGGCCACATTGAAAAGATGAGTTTTGAGGTGAGATTGAAAGATGGGTAGTGAGTTTGAGTTGCGAATTTCAGGAGGGAGAGAGTTCCAAAGTTTGGGTGCTGCCCTAGAGAACGCACGATCACCGAAGGACTTTAGCTTGGTTTTTGGAATGACTAGTAGACCAGTTGAGGAGGATCGGAGTGACAAGATAGGAAGATATGGTTGGAGGAGGTCAGAAAGATAGGGAGGGGCCATGTTATGTAGAGCTTTGTAGGTGAGGAGCAGGATTTTATAATGAATGCGTTGGTTGACAGGGAGCCAGTGAAGATCTGAGAGGACAGGAGTTATGTGCTCAGAATATTTGGTTGAGGAGAGGAGAGGAGCAGCAGAGTTTTTAAACATTTTATTAAACGTTTTCCAAAGTGTTTAAACTTTTTCACATTTTAATCTGAGCTTCAGGTTTACATTTACAAGGTAAATGTGAAATGAGGAGCTGGTCTAGAGAAATTGAAGAGGTAATGAGATAGAGTTACAGAGCTACAGAGCTTGAATATGACAGATAACAAGTGACACTGTGGGGAGAGTCAAGTTTTGCCATTCATAATCCTTTTTAACCTTTTAGTGTATAGCTAAAGGAGGAAACCTGTCTGTAGCTCTTTAGAGTGAACAAACGTATTGTTGTGATATACTTTACACCCCCAGGCCTAATCAGTCACGATTAGGCACACAGCCAGTCTAATTACACCAATCACTCATCTGTCAAAAGGAAACCCTGGGAAGTATATATACTGTACCATCTTCCCACACTTCAGACTCAATCAGACTAAGCAAAATAACACAATGGTGGTGTTTCATTGCAAAGCTGTTGCAAATGGGCTTAATACATCAAGTCTGCCATGCTTGAGGGTTGGACGTGAATTTAGGGTGTTGGGTTTAATTATACTCACTGCATAATAACAGTGAAATGGATAGGCCTGGTAACGGAGTATATCATTCTTCATTGAAGAAAATATCCCTTACTGCGTTGTGTGTCTGACTAATAAGCTATTACAGTATAATGCAGTAAACTTAAGTATCAATTCAGCATAATGTATATGCATGGGATTGAGCAAAAATAGATGCTACTAGTACGGTATTTTTAATGCATATTTACGGTGTGCTTTACTCAATCATTGCTCCTTGAAATATTTATAAGTGCTTTTCACTGTAGCACAAAATCGTTATGTATGCCTTATGTGAGAACAGGTTTTAGTGTAGGCTGCTGGGCTGAATCACAATGATCTTTTGAAAGGGCAAAGAAAGGTGGAAACTATATTGACATTTCATTGTCTGAATTTAACAACGCCATTGTCGGTGTTTCAAGAGCAGACTGTACTAGATATCACCAACTCTATGTTCTTTCTTTTGTTTTGATGCCTAGTCAATAATACAGCTGCTGGGTGGAGACTGCACATTTGTGGGCATGGAGAGGATGTGAACCTCTGTTGGTTGTCACTTCACATCTCTGTCCTGCAACAGCTGACCAGGCAACGCATGCACTGCCACCCTATTTAACACACTTGCCACTCAACCAACGTTGAGACGTCTAGCCACTGGCTGAAAGATGTCTACAGACATTATTTTTTACCTCCACAGAAGTGTTCAAATCTAAATATCTTTGGTAGGACTTTACTAAGGATTCAACAAGGTATTATTGTAAATCATGTTGCTGGCATACAAGAATAAGGTCCTAATGTGGTAGTAACTGTGACTGTGCTAGTAACTGTGACACTAAACTACTGTACATATTTTGATTGTGCCTGTACGTGCCTCTCGTTCACAAGAAGATAGTGGTGAAATGAGTGGTTGGTTGAGTGTAGGTCCGTCATGTAAAATGGAGTGGTTGGTTTCTTTTATGTAAATTGAATAAGACTGATCTTTCCATATCTTCTAATTTCCATTGGATTGTGTCATCTAGTAATACAGGAATGCTATAGACTGATTGATTATCACTGTTATGGTGCAGATTGACAGCTTATGTGGTTGTTCCAATTCTGTTGTTGACAATATGAGACCCTCTCCAAAATCTGCACATTTTCTTTGTGAGACTTTGTCAAATTGCATATTCTATGTGAGTGGCTGGCGAAAGTAAATGAGTCATTCATTATGTGTGGAGAATAAAGCAACAGTGAACTAGGGCGCCCATCGCTGCTTAAGGTCTGTTTTTATGCATCATGCAGTGAGGAGCTTGATTAATTTCCTTAGCCATGTGTGGAATCCAAAATATAGTTAAACATAATAAAGCGTCACGGTTTTTTGCTGGCTGTAAAAATATGGAAGTAGCAATTTTAGCACTTTTAGATACAACCACTTGTATGAAGTTTGTGAGTAGTAGAGTACAGCAGTGTTTTTATGGTATTCTTGCTGTGCACTTTTGCGCGGCTTTGGACTGGAGTTGGTCGGAGACCCCTTGCCTGGGGTTGGGATGTGCCAGGCCACATTGTGACCACCCTCCACTCACACACACACACACACACACATTTGTGTCAGCCATGTACCTTGCTCCAACCAGAGATTAACCCTGCATATAGATAATCTGAGAAGGTCTATTTTTAAGCATAGTGATCCTATAAAAGTACATAGAAGGCTAATTCATGCCACACGTTTCTTAACCATCAATTTTGCAATTTGAAATGAGCTATGTTGACTGTTTTTTACACCAGACTACTTCACATTTTATTAACTCTAATGAGGGCTCCATAGGGCCCCTCCCACTCAGGAGAGATTTTATGATTGAATTCACTAATAGCTGGCAAAGGTTCAGCTCAATTTCAGCTTGTAATTAGTTATGCAACAACAGCTGCACTCCGTCTGACTCTTGATTAGCTTTCTGATTTCTAAATGACAAACAAAGTCAGCACAACTACTATGTACTTCTTCACACATGCTTATATGTCAAAAAATATTTGTAGTTTAATCAAGTAAAGCGGTGTATGCGTTTGCTCAGATGGGGCCTAAGGGGGAGTAGTTGAACCCATCATTCCTGGCTTTATTATATGACAAGGGGCTAATAATGGCAATGATCACCAGTTTTCTTCCATCTCTGGTCACAAAGAGGTAATTTCAGAGACGACAGAAGAGTATAGCCTTGGAAGGAAAATATACTGAGATTAAGATGATTTAGACTCTAAACTTGAGAGGATTCGTTTTTCCTGCCCAGAGCTAACGTTCACGCTGTACTTCCACTGAAGGATAGTGTTTGTCATAGTTGTCATAATTTGGGGTGTTAGTGTGATGGACGAGTAACAGTGATTGACTTAGTGGAGCCAGCTCTGTTGTGTTCATTTATCCTCCTTGTCACAGGAATCCACCATGCATCCTAAAAAGACAGAACTAGCAAGGGTATTGTTTTGTGAAGAGATAGGAGAGCAACACACTGTACATTTTTCATTTAATGTCAGATTCAAATGAATGTGGTACTTTGAAAGAGAAGGACAAAAGGAGAATCTTCTATAGTGCTCAGATTTGCCTTGTTAAATTGTTGGACTTCTGTGATTGAATCAAATTTGTGCACACAGGGGTCATAAAGCAGTGCTCCTTCAAAATTGTTTGAGTCCCTGTTCTCCCCCTGACAGTGATGGGCTGACGTAACTGCCCTCGTTCACGTTAATCATCCCACAGAGTCCTCTCTGAGGTCACAGAGTGTCTGCACTAATGTGTGTTGACACTGCAGGATTGGGGTTGGTGTCAGAAAGGTGTGAAATGAGATGGAAGGGAGTACAGCGTACCTAAGAGGAGAAGCACTGCCTGCTGACTTACACACAAGCACCCACACAAACAAACAAACCGACACACACACTCGCTTACAATCGGGCACACCCGAACACATGCACTCACACATACACACAAACACAATCATGCCTTAACAGACAGTTAAACCTCCACACGCATTAGAGCACAAAAGCCAGCAACATAAGCAAGAAAAAATGCTTACATAACAGTGCAGATATGTTCAGCTCCGAGCACTTAATTATACACAAGCTCTTTGGAGTGGCAAGAGATCACCAGCACATTCTCCTCACCCTGCCAAAAAAGGTAACCCGCTAAAAATTAGCAGATGGACTGCACCTTGTTTTCCATAGACCACCCCTCCACCTTTAAAAAGGCTTTTTACATCAGAAAGATTTAAGGGAAGAGATGTGCCCTTGTTAGTCAGGCCTGCAGAGGGAGTTAAGAGAGACAGGGCAAAAGCAGATGGACCCACAGCTTGTGGAGGAGTAAACATTGAAGAAACACAGTGAGATGTAAGGATTTAATGACCAGGATACAGTGAAATAGGTAAGGGTTAGCTGGCCTGAACAGAATACTGGGGAGGGGTGAGAGGTATAAACAGACTGGAAGAGGCTTTTAGTAGATGAAATTGATGTGTGTGCCAAAAGAAAATCTGAAAAAAAGAGTTAAAGTCGGCAAAATACGGTTGTCAAGGAAACAGCAACCTAATCTCCAATTAAATTCTTCAAAAGGCGCAGAGAAGAACATCATTATCACTAGGCTTTCTGCTGTCCCTTAAAAGCGTCTATTACTCTGAGTTCAAAAGAGAGCTCAATAAATAGATTTGTTTTTCTTTGCTGGCTCATAAACACCCTCTTAGTACCGTCTAATTCTTTTAGCTCATCCTGAGAATTTTACCTCACCAATCAGCTTTGGCATGTACACAATTGTTGGGGTACAAACACTCAGGATTCTGAATGTGATAGTCTTCGAAGGAAGTAGAAATGTTTTTACAGTACTCCAAATAATTAGCACATTTGGGCATTTACATACTCTGTTTGAATTATGCAGCTAGAAATATGTAGATGAACTCTTTTACATTTTTACCATATCTTTTTTCTTTCTTTTTTCTACTTTACTTTCAAGACTGCCATTAAAGGACTGTAATCCAGGCTTAAATATTTGCACCAATTTGCAAAGGAATAACCATATCTTGGATGGCTCAACCATTACTCTGTGATATCCTGTATTACTCCACAAGAATAAACCTTCATTAATGTTTGTTATTGTAATTATTTTAATTATGAAGAACGTATTAACAAATTCTTGCGTTTCTAACACAAAACAAAGTTGTGTCAGACTGCTGGACAAGGCTGGCAATGGACCCACTGCGGTTCTCTGAACAGAGAGGAGGACTGAATATGAGGAGGGTCTTTATGAGCCAGCAAAGAGCAAATCAAAACCTATCTATTGAGTTCTCATTGAAAGCAAATACCAGGTGGGTTCATTTTAGTTCACACCTGCCTTGATTCCCATTTATAATATCTTTTTATGATAACATAGTAGCTGGTTGGCTCTGACTGAACCCATGCTGACATTTGAGTCCATCCAAAGGCCATTGTGCCATTCATGCAGAACAATGTCTCTTTATCACTGCTCAAGCAAAGATGTGTCAAACCAATGTGCAAGGATACAGGGAAGAAAAGAGACAAGTGGAGGCTACTGAGATTCAGTACACCTTCTAGTTGCAACCTTTTGAAAGGTCAATCATACAGCCTACATCCATTATTGGAAATTCAAATGCTCCAGCCCACTGTCTCCAATAGATCAGCCTTAGGAGACCATCATTGTCTCTGTGTACAGCTCTTATGCAGCACTAGTTGGCCACATTAATTCAACCAATTTTAATTAACAATAAGAGGAATAACATCTTTGTTGGGGGATGATCTGTCTGTTTTTTTGCAAAATTGCAGTGAATCCGAATCCTGTTTTTACAAAGGGAGTGTTCAGGTCTGAACGGGAAGGCTTCCGTATTAAACAGCATAATGGGGGAACCCACTCCCAGAGCATAGTGGGTTACTTTGTGGTACATCTTCATGATTGGCAACCCACCCAAAGCCAGAGGAGCCACCATTACGGTCTAATTGATACCATTGTTGCCATTTGAGACCATAAGAGAATAGATACAATAAGGAAACAAACGGTAGAAGATCTAATTGCAGTCCAAGCTTCCTGTTTTTTTGTCAAACACAATTGTTGGAGAGGAAGGGTTACAGCTGGGAGGGCTAGTTATATACCAAAGCCCTTATTAGGATTTGGATACAGGCTACCATCAGCTCTGCCCTCTGACGTAAATGCAATTATTTTAGCGGAGAACCGCCATCCAGCCTGAAGGCAGAGTGTAGAAACTCTTACAACTCTCATCTTTTGTTTCACCGCTAGTTCTGGTCTTCCATTTATAGGAGAGGAAGAAGAGACAAAAATGTGTCGGTGACAGCACTTGTAGTCTTCAGATCAGGCCCCCATGCCCAAAACACCTCAAAGGCGTCCTCTGATCTCTGGGCTGGTGCTGTGTGGGAGGTAGCCTCAGTGCCAAGTGGGGTTCACTTTGAGATAAAAGGGGTACCAGTAATGTGATGGTACTTACAAGTTTGAGTCATCAGAGCCAAATCAAAAAGAGGGTTTGGCTCTCTATGTTTTTCAGGCTGCTGTGGAGCAAACATAGCAGGGGGCTACAACGCGCAGGAACCTGCCAAGCCGGTTGATTTAGCTTTAATGCATCAGAGTAACGAGCGTTGGTTAAGATGTGACGAAGGAGGAAGAGGAGAAAGTAGAGTTCTATTACTGGGAAAGAGGGCGTCAGGCCCCATGTAATGGGACATGGGCTAAAGTTAGCCTTTTTAGAATTCAATGGAACTATTAAAAGCTAAATTTAGAAAGTAAATACTACTTTCTAAACATAACTTTTAAATAGCTCAAATGTATTCCAGTAAATACTCCCTTTCTATGGTCATGATACTGAAGTATTATTTTATATTTCATATTTTGGTTGAGATTTAATTTGGATTTGATAGCAAATTGTTGGCCTCTTATCTTTGAATGCATCCATCCTCTCAAATGCTTCAAGTGGTTTGACAGGCCATAGCATTTCTTTCTTCCATATCACCACAGCATGAGACACCACAAGGCTTATTGAATATGTCCAGTGAGACCTAGAGGAGTTCAACCTTTCCATGATAGCATTTCCATGATAACAGCTTCAGCTTCATTGCCCATGATAATGGAGAAAAAATGACGATGTGAAAATGAGTCTTGACATTTTGGTACTTTATTGAAATGCCTGATTTGCATATGCCTTTATTTCAATCGGTGTAATCTTTTTTATTTTATTCTCGAATAAGTTTTGATCCAAACAGTAACACATATATTACATAACAGCTCACCATCACGATGATGTCATCACCAAATGTACTCATAAACCCAATGATTTACGGTTTAGCGTAAAAGGCTGTGAAAACAGATTCAGACCAAGTTTTAGGGAAATGGGTTTTAGCTACTTCAAATATATAGAGATGATAGATTAAACTGCTGCTCAATGGATACAAATCTAGAAGTGTTAGAAAACTTGTAATAGTTTTTCTTTTTCTTGTCCTCTATACTTTAGCTCAGTAATTGATTAATTCCACATTACAGATGTGTTTTCTTCACTCCACAGTGTGTGCATTAGCCTACCTTTTCTTTAGGACCACAGCTTGTCTTTAAGCTAAACTCTTTTTGATGTTTATTAACGGTGTTCCTCTAAATCTCCCAATGTCTTTCTCTTGATCTCAGTCCAAAGGATTTCCCTGGACCCACGATTGTAAATGTTAACGGAAACCGCTTGGTAAAATCATTGTTACTTTGGAAAACTGTGGAGTCAACAGCTTTACATTTTTCTTAATGTGAAATATGCTACTTTACTTGATGGCATTTAGAATTCCTGTACACAGAGATTGCTTCTCAGATGCAATCAGGGCATATGCTGCATTTCATCCTAATCCGTTCAAGGGCATAAGCAATGGCAAAGATGTTTATTCAAGATTTTAAAAAGTAGGAATCTAAAGTAGACAGACATCTTTACACCCCAAGCCTAGAACATATAATACATAACAGTATGCTCCTAGTCAATTTGAATTTTAAATCATGATTCAGTTAGCATAAATAAAATAAAGTACATGTAAATGCAAAGCAAGCCCAGGTCTAGACAAACAGCTAGAGGAGGAAGCAAGGGAAAAGGGACCCGAGAAGTAGGGTGCCAGAAAGCCCCCGACTATGGAGCGCTTGCGGTCAAGAGAGATAAATGCATGGTGGAGAGAGGGTATGCTACAGTCATACACATTAAACATTCTTACTCTGTCATGGTTTCTGTTGCATGACAGAAATTATATTTGCATACTTAAACCAGTGAATACTGAGGGCAGAACACATATAGTGTACTGTATTGTACCGCTGCAATTGAAAACTAAGAACTGACTGATTGAAAAAGAGAGAAAGTGAAGTTGGTGCCTCCATCAGTTGTAAAAATTGTCAGGCTCATTTGAGGTCATACACATTTTGAAATATTCTATTCACATGGCTGAGTAGGCTACCTGCTTTTTCCCTAACTGTGTAACGAATGCATAATATTCAAGTATATACTGTAGCTATACAGCTAGTACAGCTGTACAGTTGGCCTAAAGTCCTAACTGTGCTGTAGCCTTTAGGGTGCTGTAATGTTACTTATGACTTGGTTAACAACTGTTCTTGTTCTTCTCGTGTTGGCATTATACCTGTTGGCAAAATCCCATCTGTGTGGCTACAAGCCATGGTTACAATTAATTCTTTCTGATGACTGATTGAAACTCCTGCAATATTTTCTTTTAACTTAGGAGTCTGGATTCGCATTATGGACGCCGAGTATAAAAAGGGAGACATAAGCTCTTATTTCTGATATGTAACGTTACAGTATGTAGGCTATAGTAAAAGGCTGCGTAGCTCACTTGTTACAATCAGAAGTTCCCTTCATGTTCACAACTTGTGTAGCAAATTAGGAGATACATTTATTTTCTTTTAGCTTTGTTGTTAATACAGACATCAGAGACAGAAAAAGAAAGAGAGAAAGCCCAGGATAGCCAGGGACAAAAAAAGAGGAGTGGACCGGGTAGAATCTGCACTATGAGCTTAGAACATTATTTTGAACCAATTTATCCCATTGCTCATTCTAAGTGCATTAACAAAGTGGCCTTTTTTAAGTTACGGTGTATCATTTAGTGGTTGTCAATACAGGTACATTGTGTAGAATTTCAGGAAATGCAATGACATTTTTTAAAATATTCTGGGGTAGGACTTCCAAATCAAACCTATGCCCTTGGTTCTAATAAATTGTGTATCACGTAAGTATATTGTGATCCTTACAGTTTCAATTATTTAGCCTGTTAGCGTTTTCACACTGAAGGCATTTTAGAGATAGTGTACACATATTGTAACTATTTTTACGTACATTATAGGAACATTTAAGAAACCTAAGACACCAAAATAGAATAATCCAGCTTGCATGAAAACTGACTCCAAATATTGAGTGTTCTGTAAAGTTTGTGTACTCCTCCTCTCATCCAAAACTAAAGTTTGTACCAGTAGGATAGATGCACCTCAAGCCTTATAAGGATGTATTTTTAGTTTTGAAAGAAATGTTAGAATTGAAATTGGCCAACCTATAGGTTAGTTAAAGCCCGATTGTACAAGTTGTTACTACTTCCCCGTCTCTGCTGCTTTAGCACTGTTTCAGTTACTATGAGATTTCAGTTTAATAATTTGTAGCTATATACCTCTCCAACCAATCAGGTTGTTTTTATATGAAACAGCAGTCAACTGTTATAAATATTTTGTTTGTATGGCAAAGCTCTGAAAATATAATGTATCTTTGCCATCTACTGGTTGATTTCGGTACGACAGTATTTAGTTCACCTTCAGAACAAAGTCAAACTAACTATTTAGGCTTGTTATTACATCACATTTTTCACTATGACAATTAATGAAAACAACAGCAATTATTATCATTAAAATATAAACTTTGACATAAGCACTTAGATGCAATCCTGACTAATAATAGTAATATTATCTGTCTTGCAATGTTATTGCAAAAAAGTTAATGAGTTACAAGTGTATAACATGCGTTGCTTCTCAATAGACTGTGAGAAAAAAAGTGATTGCCAAAATATTTTTATTAGAATTGGATTATAAGCTTTCAATTGTCAAAATGATTAGTCTTTACAGATTTTATGTACAAAACTGGATTGCTGCATATACCTAATGGTTAATTATGTGTCTATTGAAAATTTGATTTATAAAACCCATTAGCATCCCTGCAGCACCTTTGTATAACCTGTGTTCCAAATGCACTGATCTAATGGCACTTACGTCTCTGATTTAGTACCCACCCGCTCTTCAACACAGGCAAATAATAACACTGAATCAATTCCTGTCATGAGCGCATGTGCACTCCTTAATCATTTAAGTATAAATGTCAATATTTGCAAACACAAAAACAATTTGTAAAATCAATAACTGCATAACAAATGTTACACCCCCCAACACCCCAAGCCCCCACCCCCACCCTCGCCCCTGCCCCCTCCCATGTAGAAAAGTTGTTGTTTGTGGTTTTGTTGAACCCAACCAGCTGGTATTTCAGATTGGGGATATCAGCAGAACTGGAATGGACACACAAATGTAGCTTTAGATGTATATTGGTTAGATGTTTGTAATTTTGTTAAATGACAAACATTGTTCTCATAATCCATAATATTACTATGAGTAGCCTCTTTCAAATTCACGTTGAGCCCACAGCTTTAGCATCTACACGGCAACTACACATGTCCGTCTTACCTTCCAGCGGTTTCCACATTCATTACACAGCACAAAGGTTGTCATGGGCTCATCTGCACTCCGGGTCTGAACCTAAACAAACACACAAAGCCATACAAAGGTTATAGATGTTTATTGAACATACAATTTGCATTCCACCTAACTTAGAACTTAAACAGAGCATATATATGTCTGTGCCTGCAGAGAAAAAAAAACGGATTGATGAATGTTTACCTGGTTGTAGCTGCAGTTCTTTTTCCTGCACTTGCTACATTGCAGCATGTCGGTAGTCGTACCGCTGGTTTTAGCCATCTGGTGTTCTCTAATGGCTTCCTGGGTCAGATCGTTCCTCAGCTGCTTCAGCTCATCACTGGCCATCTCCTGCAAAGTGTGACAGTAGTAGTATGGTGTGGTACAAGGAGAGGACAGAAGGACCAAAAAAGAAGAGTTGGAGCAAGGTCAAAGAATGAAATGGGGAAACAAAACTATCCAAAAACCTGCACAAAACGACATGTGTAGGGATCCCCTCGCCTGTTCCAACTGTCCACATGCAGGTAATGTAATTTTAATCCTTAAGGCCTTCTGTACCTCGGATGTCATGTTGGCAAAGCGGCTCAACTCCAGGCCTCCGGCCAGGATGTTCCTGCGCAGCCCCGGGTTCTTGGGGTCCTTCAGGTTGCTGATGCGGCTGCGGACTTTGTTCTTATACTTCATGTCAGTGGCTTTAAACTCCTGGTAGATAAGTGCAGATGAGAGTTAAGGACACTTTCACACTTCCCTTAATGACACTTTATCAGAGGGTCTTATCAGAGCCATCCGTGTGGGCAGCTGAGTAACAAACTGAGTGTAAAGGATATAGTCTTCAAGCTCTGCTGCCATGGAGTCACAGTTAGTCCCAAATTCCTTGTAGTTATCTATGGGGATGAAAATAATACCATTAACTTAAATCTGTACAGTACAAACTGTGCATACAGTACCGATTGCACTGTGTGCATGTTTGTGATTTCATAATTTTGGGGGGATTTTGGATCATCTCTGCAGTTACTAAATGTAACACGCTTGCTGTGAGGGGTCTGCCCTTACCGTCTGTACGCAGAGCAGCAGTCAGCATCTCAATACACTTGTCTCTGATGGAGTCTCCAGTGGCCAGCCGAGGGGACAAGGGACCCCCTGCTGAGCTAAAGGAGGGGGACATAGGGCTGGTCGGGGTGGTGGGCGATTTTGGGGTGTCAGCTTTCCCCCTACTGTAAATCATACCCAAACACACCACAACATATTAAAATGTTCATTAGTCATATTAAACTCCAGCAGAGGCTAGCAAACAACGTTTGATTGCGGTTGAATCTTATGTACAATATAACGCCCAGTACAACTTCATGTCATGAAGAGCTTGATGATTTTAATTGTTAAAATAAATGTACCGTTCAATGCTGTCAGTTGAAGATTTTCTCTGTGGAGTGCCAGTGTGAGTCGACTTAGAGCCTTGAGACTCTCTCCTTAAAACACAGAGTAGTAAACACATGCTCAATATCTCATGAATGCATCCCATTTGCCAACAGCAAAGCCAAGCCTATATAATCCATAGAATCATCTTTTACCTTTCGCCAGTGAGCTTCTTGGCTAGGGGTGAGCTGCTTGTCTTGGAATCTGTGGACTCCCTTCTGAGCAGTATGAGTTTGAAAGTAAATAAAGTTTCTTTGTTTTCTTTGATTTCTGTGAATTAAGTTGTGGGAATAAGCAGTACCTGTCAGATTTGGAGTCACTTGATGGCCTTTTAGTAGGATGAGCAGGCTTTGAGTCACTTGAGTCCTTCCTATAAAAAAGCAGAACGTAAAATTGATGCCCAACTCTTAGTTTGATTGGCTTACTTGTTCCAAGTGGAAAATAATAAAAACTTGTAAAACAGATGTAACTCCATTCATATTTAAGTTTCATCTATTTCATCTTGATTTTCCCTGCTTCTGCACACCTGTCCTTGTTTTTCTTGCCATCCAAACTTGACCTTTTGAGGGGCGGCTTGGAATCAGTTGATTCCTTTCTAAAAGAGAAGATAGTTGTATGTACCTTCACCATTAATAATGTCTACAGTATTTAAGTTTGGCTACAGTTCAACATGCCCTGTGTCTTGCAGCCTGATGCTACTGTAAAAACACACACACACACACACACACACACACACACACACACACACAGTTAAAAACAGACAGTTGTGATGACAAGAATTTCATCATGACCTTTTTTTGAGACAAAATGGTATGTTTTTGTATTCGTAGGAATTTGTCAAATAACTTTCGAAAGAGAATCCTGTGTTCAAATTTTAAAAACGTACAAACTCTCAAAAATACACGAGAGCTGCAGAAACTGCAGGTAAAAGTAAATCCCATCCATTGGCAGATAGCTATAAGTTGACAGATAAGGAACAGATAGTATGACACAAAACATTAGCTTCTCAAGCATTCCACAAGCGAATACGGGGCCCCACACTTCACAACCAAGTACCTTAAGTCTGCAACAACACCAGACAAGCAGATCCTAACGAATGCTATACAGTTCCTTGTGATCAGAATAAAAAAATGTTTGCATCAAAATATACTGTATGTATCCCTTGTAATTTGCCAACCTTTCTTTCTTGACTTCCACTAAGAGATTTTTGGTTACTTTTCTTTCTAACACGGTGCCATGTGATACTTTGTCATCTGACGTTTTGCCCTCAACCACTTTGTCCTCTGATGTTTTGCCATCTGTTGAGTGTTTTCTGCAAGACAAGAGAGGTTTCAGTTTCTTCAGCAGTCTCTCAGTATCACAATCTTCATTTTTTCTTTTTTTTCCTCATACATTTGCACATTGTAGTGAGAGCTGACATGCGAGACAGAAAGATACCGATCCCAGACCTCTCTTTTTTCTTGTGGTCTGTGCTCTTCACAAAGCAGAGCATGGAATCTGAAGACTCTTTTCTGGATTGGTCATAAAACAAACTTTTTTGAGGTAAAATAAAAGAGCCATAAAAAATTTGAGAGCATATATGTGATCAAGTTTGTAATGTTTAAAAATCAACACAACGCCCATGCAGAATAAGACATTATATTCTGTCCTGACCTCTCCTTCTTGGCTTCCACCAACGGGCGCTTTACAGGAGCAGGAGGGGGATGAAGATGGAAAGGGAGGGGAGGAAGGGGAGCATTTGGGTCTGGAGGCTCTTTTCTGAATAGATATTGACACTCGTAAATACAATATAAAGTGCATGCACTTGTGCTGAGTGCTTCAGTATATGTAGCTGATGGCATAAAAAGACATGCAGAAAGAGCCTGACCTAGGTGGTGGGGGAGGAATGAACTGAAGAGGTCGAGGAGCGTGCAGAGGCTTTGAGTCTGGAGCCTTCTTTCTAAATACATAATTAAAACGGCCATTAATATGAAATGCAATACTTAAAGTCACATGGTAATTTTCAACAGTTTCAAAAGATTCTCCAGACTGAAACAGGCGTCCACTTATTGTGTGTTCACACATCATATCCTCTGACCTCTCTTTTTTAGTTTCCAACGATGCACGCTTGGCTGGAGGGGGGGTCGGATGAGGGGTGGATGGGTGAGGGGGGCGAGAGGATGTGTCTGTGGAAGCTTTGGGGTGGTGTGGCCGAGAGGAACGGTTGGAAGTATCTTTCCTGCACAGACATCACAATGTTACAAGTAAGGCCTCTCTGTGTTTCAGGGTATTCCAGAAAAGATAAGCTAACAACTTTCTCTTAATGAAACATTCAAATACGAAAATGTCAAAATCCAGCTGACTGACCAGATCACACCATGCACCATGCAGAAAAGGCTGATGGTTAAGTCTCCCCTCCAGTGGTCGTACTGCAGGAGCAAGTCAGTGGAACGTCATGGTTAAAGTTAAATTCGCATCAACGCTGTCTGCTTATAAAAGCCCTATCAATTGACTGCTCTCATGCACCTCAACAAAATCACAATCTTTAGGTGACTACACATGCACTGTCTGGCACCACAAGTGTACAATAATCTTAACCTGTCTTTATTTCCTTCCACAGAGGGCCCTTTGACAGGGGCCGGGGGACGAGCAATGCGAGGTGGAGAGGCACACAGACCAGGATAAAGGTTGTCCAAGACCCCTCGCCTAAATAGAAAGAGACATCCCAGATGTTAAACTGTGAGGCTGCTGTACTGTGGCATCTGTGAGCTTCTGTGTCTCCGCTCACCTTTCAAACATTGGTCTGTGGATGTCAACAGGTCTCTCTTTAGGAGCCTCAAACTTTTGTCTGTCCCTGTAGGGTTCATAAGGTGTTCTCTTATTTTGGGACTCAGGTATTGGTCTCTTGTCCCTCCATTCCCTCACGTTACTTTGCTTTCTGGTGTCCTCCACATGTCTCTCCTTTATGAAATCCTCTGTGTGTCCACCGATTTTAGACTCTTCTAATTGCCTTTCGTTTTTGCTTTTTTCTTTGGGTTTTTCATCATGAAGATTGTGCACATGTTTTCCTTTTTTGTGATCCTTCATGTGCTTTTCCTTTTCGGGGAGCTCTGTTTGATTTCTATGTTCTTCAGCATGTTGGTCTTCTACCAGAGGCCTCTTGTTGTGGTTGTTGTGTTGGCTTATGCCTCTCTCTCCCTCTAGGTTCCTCTCTATGACTTCACAACCTCTCTTTTCGTTTTTGTGTTCATCACTGCATTTATTCATTCTGTGTTTTCCAGAGTGTGTCTTTTCAGGCTCAAAGTCAGGTTGCAGTTCGACATCCGGAGTCCTGTGACTAACAAAAAAGAAAATCTTGCCAGTTGCCACAGAGAATATTACTGACCTTTCTCCTCTTCTTTGATTTAGTTTTGGCATCCATGCAGTCACTCATCAATTTCAATTTTTGCAGCTCTTAAACAGTTTAAGGTTAGTGTGCGTGCGTATGTGTGTGTGTGTGTGTGTGTGTGTGTGTGTGTGTGTGTGTGTGTGTGTGTGTGTGTGTGTACATGCGTACATCAACGTGTGATTCATTACATGTGTGAATGTGTTTATATTCTTAACCATTTTGACTTATATCAATATTGCGGTCAGTATCTTGTAAAGAGTTACCGGGTCTCTTTCTCTGAGAGGGAGGGCTTAGCTGACCCAACAGAGCAGGACTCTATTCCATTCATCATTTCATTGGCTTTCTCATCCGGAGAATGGGCGGAGTCTAGGGAGAGAAATACAAATATCTGTATAATATTAATATGAAATGACCATAACAAACAATTATACAGATTTACAATATATATATATATATATATATATATATATATATATATACAGACAATTCTGTATTGAATAAAGCAAAAATACTAACCCAACAACCGTTTCCAATCCTTAATCAGGATCTTTGCAAGAGCAACAACATCCTCATCTGTGCAATGCTTCCTGATGCCATTGACAGACATGCCAATCCTTGTTTCCTAAACAAACATGTCATACAAAAATGAAAGTTGTGAGGTCTTTTGAAACAACTATCTTCATACATTTTCCTATGTATGGTTGTGAAACCTATTATAATAATCCAGATCATCAGAGAATGTCAAGGAAAAACTTCAATAATATGCATCAGAAATGTGCAATAATAATGCAAACATTTTCAAACATACCTGAAGAAGTTTAAGCGTCATATTAAAATTCTTTAATTCCTTCAACAGGTCCAAGGACCCTTCCTGTGACAGCAAATATCGTAATTAAAGAATCTTAAACTCAATACTTCCTTTGGAAACATAATTAAACTAGATTACGGGTCAAAAACTAAATATTTAAGGATTATCAAAGGTACCTAAAAGGTTTTCATTCCAAATGTCATAAACACCTGTCTTTGCGAAGTGTTACAATTTTTGCCTTTATACTGAGGTCAACGTGTTGTACAATATTATTGTTTGGCAATTGTGATGCAAAATGTTGCATTATATCTGTTGCATAATATCAGCAACCACTGTGCACTGGCAATATTGGCAGAATAGTAGTGTTCCACCGAGCTAGAACAATCCGCCAAAACTGCACATGACAACACAGCACATTTTGTTCAACAACAGACCGCTCCAGTGTGCCCCAGTGTGCACCACTGGCTCGACCTTGTGCTGTTTACTTTCAGGTCCTTATCCATGATTGTTGTACAGACTATACATGATAGTGAAAGAGAATACGTTTGCAAAGTATATGTAATCCTGGCTTAAACTATCCTGCAGCATGGCCTGCTCACCAAGTGAGCAAAGTCAAAGCTATGCTTTGCCAAACACCTGTTCAACACTTGTGACACGCAACTGTAAATGTCGGACATACTGCTACTACTTATGAAGAATAACGTTATTGGGGTAAACCACAGAAGTAACAAGTAAATAGTAATAACCCCATGCACATTTGCAGAATGCTTACTATTTCACTTTGGCTTGGCCTTCAACCTCCCCAGGTAATAAAACATGTGCAGTAGAGGTGTCAAAATACAGTCTCACCGTGTTGTTTCTAGACACCATCTTGTCCAGTTTTTTTGCAATCCGAATAAGATCTTCTTCTCGCGTCATCACGGCATCAAATAAATGTAGTGTGATGTATGTAATATAATTATTAAATTGTATTCACTTTGTAATATGTATATATAAATATATATATAGTTTTTGAAATGTACGAAGTTTTGATCCCGCACTGAAAAGGTTTTACGCACGGCGCAACTGCCCATTCAATATAGGGGCGTGTCTTAGGTACTGCAAGCCAGGGGGACTGTTCATCAGACCATCTGGTCAACATTCCCCCAGACTCATGACATCGCCTAAATTTAGAGTTTGCTTTGGAGGATTAACTTATAACAATTTGAATTGGAAAGATATGTATGGGGATATAATATAGTCTGTTTTCATCGTGGTTTATCTATTTTAAATAATACTTCATGCTTCATTTCAGCGTAACGCTCTCGATCTGTGGGACAGCACCATAACTATTTATTACAGCCTGCACCTGTTGGTTAGATCAAAAATAGTAGGCCCTATAAAAGAATCTCTGAAACAGGTCAATCATTAATGTTTAATCTTTGACTTTGATGCATTTCAAAATAATTTCATCACAACCAGACAGTTGTACAAAATGCACATATTTAGTACGAAATAATGCGTATTTCGAGTAGGTAATAGTTTGGTAATATACATTGCTAAGTTAGCCCGCATCGTCATTTCGTTAAGAACTAAAAAAAAATGTTCTTACTAATAGCAACAAAGATTGAAAAAAACACGACCTGGTAAATTGATGTGTTATGGGCTTACTTGGTAAGTTGTACGAGTGTGGCACCCTAGCTACTTCATTTCTCAGAGCAGCTCCAGGCTCGAGTATGTATTAGCACCACTAGAGGTAGCTCTTTTAGCTAGGTAGAACTGCCGAGACCCTCTTAGCATTGCAGGAACTGAAAATCCTTTTATTGTGAAAGAAAGACACATTAATTCATTTATTTACCAGAAAGGTAAAATGAGAACCGGTTCTCATTTACAATGACGACCTGGCCAAAAGGCTGTCAGGCATAAATAAACAAACAAACAAACAAACAGACAGAGAAACAAACAAACAAAAAACAGAAACAGCAGCAGGACATAATAAAACAGCACAGATTAACAGCAGCAACACATCTAGGTTACTGCAATGTGTTAGCAGGCGTGGAAACTACACTTTCTTGAATAAATTGTTTCAGCATTCCAAAAATGTTAAGTTTAAAAGACTTAACCTATGATGTGACTGGATGAAGCACTTTTTTGTTGTTGTTGCTTTGTGCTATTATGTATTCAACACTGTCTTACACAACCGGCTGAACGCTTCCTGAAGACAGTAACTTGTTTGGTCTAGGGATTGCGCTAATATTTGGTGAGTTCACTCAGAGGTAAGAGAGCCAGCAGGCCAGGAGGAAGCGTCAGTGATCAAGATCTTTAATGTGTAACATATCATACCTTAATCCCTGGTATAAGCCTCTTTTCCTTAGTGGACCCTTGTGTTCCTGATCTCTCAACCCAATTCCGTAACCTTAATTGAGCTTCCTTTCACCCTGACTCTCATGTTACCATAGTTACACAACGGCATCTTTCTGCATGCATTTCCTTATATTTTGAAGTACTGAATTACACTGATTCTCTGGCATTTGGTTTACAATTCTATCACTAGCATTTTGGGTCTGATCCATTGAACTATAAAAGAACGGTTTGACCACATCAAGCTCCATCTTGTCTCAGCTCGGGACAGCCATAAAAGAAAATCCACATTGGTCTTGCACCAAAGCCCTCTGGTCAGAGGAAAGTGGGTCTACCCCTGTGACGTCTTGCTGCACTTGAAGAATAGGGAAAGTATACAACCATGAGTATGTAACCAACAATCATCCAGTCATCTTCATGTCAATGCATTTCTAATGTGAACACACACACCCACACTCAGAAACACCTTTAACATATATGCATTAAACACATGAAGATCTACACATGTGGTGTTAAAATTGACATGAAAGTGTCAGTAGGTTACACAACTCATAGCTGTGTGCAGTGCATACCACATATGTACCTTAAAAAGAAAGCAAACTGGAAAAAAGGATATGTAAAGTTGTATAACAGCCTATCCACAGTTGTTAATTACACGCTGTTACGCTTGGCAGACATGGAGTCATTTCTATTGCATGTCTGCAAAAAGATCTTGTGGTTCTACACAAGGCAGCGATTTGATGTTAGAGTTCCCTTCATCCATGTTTGTGCCCCTGCATTCTGCTGACAAACGCAAAGCTCTTGCAGTAAGCCTTGGTATAGACAGGGGGAAAAGGCCTCAAATTAAACCCAAAATCAGCGTCATATCAACTGCCGAGCACTTCTTCGAAAGCTGCAATTTCTTGCGTTAAACCAGGGAGGAGTCTTTTAAATTCTAACAGCTGGGAGGATGGAGCATCAGAGTCTTTAACAGCTTTCATAATTTGAACACATCAAAAGACCTGGCGTAGTATCTACTATGTTGAGAGCTGAAATGGAGAGGGGTGGCTCTGAGACGTGTGTGACCCCAATGACTCATCTGCTCTCAACCCAACTCCTGTCTAGATATTGTTTTTTAGAGTGCTCTTCTTGGATTTAAGGCATAATGGATATTACAGCACTGTATCCTGTGTCTTTTGAAATGTTGTTCAGTAGATTGCCGTATTAAGTAGACGTAACGATCATTGAGCCTACACAAACATAAGATTACACAAGTCATTTGGTTTTAGCTGTGCTCATTGACAGATCCTGGAGCCACTTGCTGACCTTACACTTGCTGACCTAATCTTCACTAACAAGCCAAATTGTGTTAGTATGTAAATCCCTTCTTGCTCTTATTTCCGTCTCAGCCTTTCTCTAATCCAGTGAGAGCAGTGTGGGCTTGTTACCACGTGTGCCATCCACTTTTCCTGTCACAGATTCCTAGCTGTAGTAGTAGCTCTATTTATTTCACAGACATACCACAGGCTAAGGCGTCAAGGGGGTTTAGCAAGAGAAAAAACGGCAATTGGACCATGCACAAAACGGGAACAGAAGTAATTGTACTAAACTCATTGTGGCCACTTAGTAAAATGCATTTTAAATATTGAACCAACAACTCCAAATCCTGGGTGTCTCCCTTTCACATAGTGGACCAGGTTCGTTCTGAATTCTTAGTACAACTCTGGGAGATCTAATTAAATAAACTATCTAACCATCATATTCCTTCCTGCAGAAAGGCATGTTGGGACATGTTGGGACCAATTGCAACCCATTTTCAGGTACAAAATTACAAAGTAGTAATTCTGATTGCTTGCAAAGGCCACTTCGTCATACATGCATATATCTCATACTTGAGGAATTGATCACTTATGCTCTTACTGTAGACAAAATATTGAGCGAGGCATGGGTTTGAATCAAAAAAAGATCACAATGCTATTGGCAAGGATTCTGTTTTCTTTGTCATGCCATGAATGGTACCTAATGTTTTTGTGGAGTCTGTCTTATAGTCCGATAAGGCTGGAACACTGGGATCCACCCAGCAGGGCACATTAAGGAGTTTCACCCAGCACTCCTAATCAGTATTATTATTTGAACCTGTGTTTGGTTTTGTGTATTTAACCAGTAGCTATAAGTTCAGTTGTTTTCTTACCTGTGTCAGTATAAATGATGTAATTTTACTTGAAGTAAACCAGTGATAATTGTAATTATTTACCTGAAAGTCTGTCTCTATTCCTTTCTTGTTCATGCATCGTTACTCACCTTGAAGGTTCGAAACCATCTCTGCACTTGTGTCCATATCCACACCTAGAACCCTGATGGTGACGTGATCGTATTAGCTCACCTCCTCTTCTCCACCACCTCTTTCCACTGTTTATGAACTGATAAACAGCCATGCATGGGATTGAGGACAGCTGCCTGCTACTCTATAATACTCCAGGGTTCCTCCTCACTGACCTCATGTCTAATCAGGTCCCATAAATGAAATTCTGTGTAACTTACCGTCAATGCAGTGGGCCAACCACCAGCAGAATAATTCAATAATTAGCTCAAAAGTGAGTAAAGGGTTGAGTATGCAGTTGTATTTTACAGGGGGAGTCAAAAGTGTACAGTAGTCATGTCATGGGAATTTTAATGTTACTGTACGTGTCCAGGAATACACCTCTTCCAACCTCAGGTCAAAAAGTATGGGAAGAAGTGAAAAAAACAAAATGTTCAAAAACTAAAATAAGAGAACAGACAGAAACATTTTGGGGGGAGGAAGAATTAAAAGTCTAAGAGCTTTAGGAGCTATCCAAACATCTTTCAGCTGTGATTCTGAGTGCATGGAGGATTTATGACCACCACATGGGACTCTTGCAACTCAGAGGAAATGGGGATTCCTGTCCAAAAGCTATAGTTGGAAAACCCCTCTAATGGCCGTGGGGGTTGCCGCGGGGTCACTACAAGCAGACTCGTTAATGCGTGGGTGATGTCATGACCAAGGGGTCCCGAGTCGGGATGGACCTGGAGGCTGTGTGGATGTTTATGAAGCTGTTAGTGTTTTTATCTGTATGTGCATGAATGTGTGTGTTGATTCAAATGTAGATAGTGTGTGGTTGTGTTTTCATAAGGACGTGCTGTAGGATAACATAATATAGGCTGTTAAGGTGATGATGGGGTTCAATGTATTTGTTTTTTGGGGTCGTTGACACTACACAGTGCTGCTCTGTCTATTTGGGGCACAGAGGAACTTTAGAAGTGTCTCCCCAAGGATAGATGCCTCGTTCCATCTGCTCAGCTTTCCTGTTTGACTATCGAATATGAGTGTTGTAGGAGGCCACTTTTCTCCAAGGCATCAAGGAGCAGTTGTGAAGTGTGTTTTTGGCCCTATTAATTATTACTTCCCACACTGTACTGTACTGTGGATAAAGTACATTTTGTAGGTACAAAGGATTTTATTAATCTCTCATTTACATATGGTAGGGATATTGAAATCCTCACTACATCATTTTTACATGATCAATGAAGAAGAATGAAGAAGGTGATCAAGTCCAAAAGTAGAGAGTGAATTCTTAACTACCTTCTATGTCTATAACATAATTTTCAATAGTTGTACTCTACTTAAACATTATTAAAAAGGTTGGCACACTGTTAACAATGCAATAATAGAACATGATGAACATAACTATAGACGTGACTGGGATTTTAACATTCCTAAAATTCTCTTTTGAATGAAATATTCCATCAATGCTAAAGTTTCACTGGGTCAATTGTAACTGTGATATAAATTGTATTGATAATCACAAGTGTTTTTCTTTTGAGAGGTGAATGGTGCATAGAATAACACTCTGATAAAGAAAAGGTCGTGAAGATTTTAGAACTTCACAACTGGCTTTTCCATTTGGAGACAATGGCTCTCACTGTTGCTCGACTGAGCCATAGAGCCTTAGAAGTGGTGTATCCCTTTCCAGTTAAATCTCAACAACTTTTTGTCACAGCTCTACTGGAATCTCTTTTGACTTCAGCACAGCAGGTTGCTTGTCGACACCTTGTAGCCAACTTCAGTTTGCTTAAAATGTTCTATTTAAGTGGTGTTTAGATTGAACAGGGCTGGCAGTAATCAGCTAGGCTGGCAGTAATTTAATCCTATTTTCAATTAAATTTAGTTAATCGATCTATCAGGTAACTAAATGGGAAATAGATTTTTCACAGTGTGTTATGAGTATTTGATAACCTTTTTACTAAAGTTTTGAAATGTTCATTTAAAGGTTGTTTGAAGATCTGAAACAATTAAGTGTAGCAGATGTGTGAAAATAAAGAAAAAACGCAAAGGGGCAAGAACAGATTCACACAATTCACAGACACATTGATGCATGCACTCACAAACTCCCGAAACATAGCTATCCTGAAGTTTTATGTTTGCTTTTTTTTTTCAATTAAGCACAGTTGGGGGAAATCCAACACACTACCAATAAAAATAGTTTGCAGAAAATTGAATATCCTGTCCAAACAAACTCATATAGACTCCCCTGAAGGACTACTCACCCGGGGTTGATACTGATATTCAAATGAGGTCTTGTTCTATCGAGGCTTGTAAAAGTGATTCTATTTGACACAACTGGATTGAACTGGTTGATCCATTGACACATGGTCTGATCCCACATGTTTACTTCCTTGGATACAACTATTGTCTGTGTCGTTTACAATGGACAAATGAAACCAACGTTTTACAACTACTCACACACTGTAGTCTGGTGTACTGACATTTCCGGGTCAATATGGAGAACATGCAGGAGAGCTCCATCATTAAGTAAATCAACCCAGTCCAAGATGTATTTTTGTGTATAACATGCATTTTTGTGTATACTAATAAGGATGTTACGAACTCAAAAACTATTGAGGAAAGCCTGTATGTGTTTGAGAAGGTCTGTCTCATATTACAGTAACAAATCGATAATTTATTCATCTTGATAAGATTTTCTGATTTCCATTCCAGTGATCTCAGTTTTGGGAACAGTTTTAATTAGACATTGTTCATAGGGAACAGAGTTGTTTTTAAGGGTTTCCCAAGGATATTGGAGAACTATCAAGATTGAGATTACTGTCAAAACAGAATAATTTAATCAATTTCAGATACTGCTAATATTGGCTGTTTAGTGATAGCACATAACTGTCCCCGACAGAGAGGATGTGGGGGAAAAAATTTTCTGAGAGAAAAGGGAAAAACCTGAGTGGACGGGAGGAATGGCCTAGGAACATGTGGAAAACTCCGAATGGAATAATACATTTTTGTGAGATCTGAGAAAGCATAACCACATGATGGAATGCTATTCTAAGGACATGGCTGACCCCAATGACCACAAGCCAAGAGGGTGATAACTTTGCTGATACCAGCGCAACAAGAACTTTCCATGCTCCTTAATGAAGTACGCAATGAACAACGCTTCTCTCAACAACTTAAATGGACTTCCTGTATGTTTCGAGGAATGAAGAAAGTGACAGAGGCTTTGGTGGCGAGTTCCACATGGTAACTGGTAGGGGAGAGAAGTAGGCCAGTGAGGTAGTGAGGCCCTCAATATCCATTACCTGATTCATGCATCCATGGAAGGACCTCACATTACGTTTCTTCGTTGAGCTCATACTAAATAATTGCTTAATAAAGCGCAACATTCTGGAATTAAGAAAGCTTTGAGTAGTGAATGATGAGGTTCCTGTAACAGCAAACGGACGAGATACAGAGAGAGAGAATAATAATCTTCACCAACAGATGATCAAAGGGGCTACATTTGACGTTCCTCCTTTTACTGACTAGTTTTCAGCACACTACAGGTTTAACTGTAGTCTGTATTCCAGTACTTTCCATGACCTAAGAATGGCAGTAACTCCAATGCTTGCACTTTCCCTGCTAAGGAGAGGAGACGCACAGCCAAGATGTTAGTTGGAGATAGAGTGCTGGATCAGGGCTGGGCTGGCCTTGGGGTGTTGGACACTCTCAGTGGGTAAACTTTGGACACTACCCCCATTCAACAGGCCTGCTCACTGGATAAAGTTGGGATTGTTTGTCAGCGGCCTGCAATGCCAGGAATGCTCAGCGCCGGTTTCCCCTTGAGTGTGTATGTGTGTGTGTGTGTGTGTGTGTGTGTGTGTGTGTGTGTGTGTGTGTGTGTGTGTGTGTGTGTGTGTGTCCGTGTGTAAGGCACTCTTCTTTCCTCCCTCTCTGTACCTCCTCTCTCTATGTATGGATCACTCTGCCTATTCAGAAGAAGGCAGGCAGGGACTGTGGTCAAAGGAGAGCCCCCTCTTTCTGATGAAAAAGAACAGATTATATTCATCTGTCGTGAGCTATTTTGGTGGTTAGCCACCACCCAAGCCCTCCTTCTTCTTTAGCTCCTAATCGAGAGCAGTCTCTACCCTGCACTGACATTTCCTAACATATATCTACCATCATGACATCATCTTCAGCATGTGTGAATTCTTGCAGACATTCACACACAATTTTAATATGAAGCTGGTGCAAACAATAAGCCCTCAATGTTGCACTGTATTTTCACTCAGCTCAGGTCAGACTCTCGAGCCAAAACAAAAATCTGTTGAATGTGTATCTTTTTTATGTTTGCATTGAGACTTGCCGTGCTTGTTGTGAGGTGCCTCTGGGCTCCAGGACCGTAGTGAGATGTCCCAGCCGTTTCCACCAGCAGAGCCTTCGTCTCTTCATTCCATTCGGCGCTGACATGTTGCTTCCCCTCAGTGCCTTCCGAAAGATGTCAATCCTATGGGATCACTGATAGAAAGCTTTATTAAAAACACCAGGCTACCCATTTGCCCCAAGCTTAGTAAGCACAAAGCAGGATAGTTTTTGTATAGGCATTTATATAAAAAGGCTTAGATTAAAAGTAGATAAGTTAATGGGTATGGTCAGCTTAAATCTATTTGCATGTTGACAAGAGTGGCTTTCTTTACTATTTCCACAATAATTTGTTGCATTCCTTAACACAATTTTCACTTGCAACAACGTTCAGGCCATAGGTCATCAGATGGCCATCCTTGGCTAGAATCTTGCGGCAAAAATGGTTGTGGCATTTGTCATTATCTGATTATGCAGATGAGTTTTGACCTACAAGGTTTACAAGGTATATATATAAGAAAACTTTTCTCAGGAAAAGCTCTTTTTCAAGAAAGATTTATTCAGCATGATATTGTCAATGTGTATGACTGGTCCTCAAAGAGGCCTCAACCTTTTTTCATTAAGAAATAGCTGTTTGTGTGCATTTAGTACCATCCTTACAAACATCCTCCAGACAAAAGGTCTGGCCAAGCTATTGATTATGCACAATTCTGATATTGACACAAGCAAAATGACAAGGATTTGGTATCATTCAAGCAAACAGGATTGGGTTTCCACTGGCAACATGGGTGGGAGAACAGGCCAGTCTTTGTCAGAAGTTCTTGCATCGCGGCAATAGAGAAACCATTGTGCTTTAAAAAAGGCCTTCTTATGGTTTATGTGCTCAGTTTGTAATTCATCTGTAGGCTAATTTTAACAAGTAGAACTCACTGAATGCATACATTTCAATTGGCTAGTTCCTGTAAATGAGAGCTTTTGGTCATTGTGAACATTCCTGATAATTAAAGAAACATTTCTCAATCTCAAAGGGAGAGTGTGAAAATAGTAATACCACTTATTTGAGAATTCTAAGACATAACAAAAATGTGCACCTAGCGGAATGAAGCTGAAATATTTGTTTAGTATATGGTCAATAAACCCTGCTAAAACCACCTTCCATGTAAAATATTTTGCAAACCCTAGGCAGTAATAACACAACAAATAATTAATTTTGTCACTTTAATCACATGAAAATAGAATGCATCTGTCCCTGATAATAGATTTTAAGTAATCTAGGAAACAAACCTTCATAAAAAAGCACAGCTCTCACATTAAAAAGGTCTTTAGAACATTTTGTGGTTTGTTTTAGGCACTTGGATTCAAAACAACATTCCCTTCTGCAAAATACAAAATACATCTTTGGTCCTGTATGTCATTAAGTCATAAGTCAAAAGTAAGTCAACTCAAGCCTCAATATGAAAATAACAGACAATCAGTTTGTTTAATACAAATTAAATGTCTCCCTTATTTGACCTAGCTTGGTAAAGAAATGCTTTCCCTTAAATATATACAATTTATTGCTAATTCTGACAACGAACCAGTACATTTGCAAATTTTATGCAAAAAATGAAAGTGAATACAATTTATGAAAGCCCTGGCTCAAATCAGATAAACAGCAGTGAAGAATTGTTTCGGTAAAGTCACATTTGGCAAAAAGATCAATTCCAATTCCTTTTTTTTTAACATTCCATTATGGCATGCCTGCCATAATCCACACCTCTCTCGTCTCGTGAGAGAAACACTGGAGAGAGGTGACCACATCCACGTTAGCCTTTAAAACTTGCTCAGTAGTTCAGTTGCAGGGCAACCATGTCTGGTATGAATTACTGCAGGCAGGGACCAGTGGTGACTGCACATGTGCTATGTAGTAATTGCTGAAGTTTATGTCCCGGACATAAGGAGCCGGCTGGTAATAGCATGTGACGTTAGTTATGGTGGGGATGGCGTTTTGCTCAGCCAGTACCCTCAGCGCCAACATGGAGATAAGGCTGAGTGTCTGCCGCCGCTCGTGGCTCATCAGACACACTGTGCTCTCGTTTACCACGTGGTACAAAGTCATCAGACACTCGTAGCGCTTGTGTTCCATGCCAGAAAAGTGGTTTTGGAGATAGGCCTCCAGCTTCCTCTCCTGCTCCCCGATTTCAGGAAAGTCAATGAAGAAACGGGAGCACATGTAGCGCTGCAGTGTCTTCATCACCGTTTCTGAGGTTGGTCTGAACCCCCGTACCAGCAGGTGGCAGTATTTGAGCAGTCCTCCACCCCGGATCTCCTCCGGGTTTCGAGTGGCAATAATTCTGTGACACAGGTGACCCATGGCCTCCTCAAAGTTCCCATACACACTCTCCCCCAGCACAGTGGGGTGAAAGCTCTCTGCCATGGCTGTCTCGGAGCAGCGGTCAAACAACAGCAGAGAGTCCAAGCAAATCTGGAAGGAGTCTACGCTAAATTCAAACTGCCGTCTCAGCGAGTCCACAAACTTTAGCTCCACATTTTTGCCTGTGTTGTTGCAGAGGGAGATGAGACTCCAGCGGTCCGTGTCATTGCATACTTTCACTAGTTTCTGTACGTAAGCCTCTTTGAGGGTCAGTGCAGTGATACGCTCTTTACAAACTTCAGCTGGCAGGAAGTCTAACAGACAGTCCAGCACCACGTCCTTTACCAGCCTAAAGGCCTGGTCGTCCTTCAGCGACACGCCGAAAATCAGGTCCAGGTCCTTGTAGCCCAGGCCTGTGTCTTGGTGGAGCACATGGCTGGCTGCTGAACCATTCAGCCTCACATCCTGTACTGACACTCCTTTCTCCTCCAGCCGGTCCCTCACCACCTAGACAAAGACAACGATGCAACATATTGTTCATAAAAGCATATTTATCTGTTTTTAATTTACATTGACATTATTTTCTACAAGCCACACACAGTACATAACCAGCTGTAACTAAACTACAACCAGAAACTGTGTTGTGATAATACAAACATAAAAAGCAATATGTTGAAACTTGCAAAGGGTCAAGTGAGCCTAGTTGAGACATTTCCCAATAAGCTCCACGTGGACCTAAAGGAAAATCAATATGTTGTGTGGGCGAGATCAATATCAATTCTCCCTAAAGTCCATTTCATCACCATTAACCTCAGCAGGAATGAAACCAAAAGGTCCTAGACAGAAAGCAGAGGAGCTACCACACTTGTCAATCTGTCTGTGGGTCAGACGGGCCTGCCTAAGCTGACACAACAGGATTTCTGCCACGGCACTGCAATTCACACAGAGGGACGTTTGCTATACTGGAAAAAAAAAGAGATTCAACTTTAATCCTCACAGACCCAGGTGCCTCAAGTGGTAAACTTTTAACGTTCTAATGACCTTGATCGCCAGAGTCGTGAACATTCTGAAAAATTGTATAAAGCGTCTGTGCGATTTGACAAAAAGTATACTTATGGGGTCTGCTTGGACCCCAGTTGGTAGGATGAGGGTTAAGATGAGAGGCCACCACATCACAAGCACGATGTGCTTTACAATTTGGTACAGCTGAGCACTTGCAAGCTAATAGGAGCCATGGTAAGCAGTAGCAAGCAGACAGTGGAAATGTTTGAAGCCCTAAGGAAATACTTCAAAGATTGGACACATCCAGCGCACAGAATTAAAGGGGGAAGGAAAGTTGTTAAAATTCAATCCACACCCCAATCCACAGTGGGGTTGAACAATTAAAACACATGGAGGGGACATGTAATTTACTCTTAAAAGAAAAAAAACTGTGCAGATGGGAAGCATTTTGAAGTGATCTGAGTTGAAGGGTTTATTAGGCAACAACTATTTGGTTTTGCTCAAAGTCAGGCAGAGATATAGACCAACTACAGAAATCTTGCTGTAAGTGTAGGCCATCGTTGTCCTATACTAATCAAAGTAGGAACAGAAATAACAGAGGGTGAAAGGTTGTTATGTATGTTTTCAAAATGTGTTGATTAATAAAACATCTACATCAAACTTAGGATGAAAAAAAGAAAACTAGGTGGAAGTAAACTTGTAACACAGTGTGACAAGCACATAAACTGAAATCTTCCAACGTCTCAACAGATTAGTGTCAGTCTGGGGTTAGCTAAAACTCTCCCATGGTGATGAGATAATAAGCCTTCTCTATTTATACATACTGGGTCAGGCAGCATAACTGAAGAAGGCGCGTTCAACACCTTAACTGGGATATTATGGGCCTGTGACCAGTAAGACCACATTGTAAATTGTGGTGGATTCATTCATTCAGCGATAATTAATTGATTAGACTTCCAGCCGTATGACTCCGTTATTAAAGTTACTACATTCTAAAAGTGGAAGAAAGTGACACCATCACCGACTCGGTTGATGGACATGTTAGAAGAAACTGCAACTTTAGACTTAAATGTATACGAACGTTAAAAATGAGTGTTAACTGTTTTGTTGTGCTGGTTATGAACGACACTAAAGCCGAGTTCATCCTAAAACGTAAAGAAAAACTGTTGGCAGCCTTGTGCACCCAAGCGCAAGTCCTTAATAACCCCTAGAACACATTTTGTATCTCGATGCAGTCAATTTTAATTTCCAAAGAAGGAGGGTTGCAACTATATGAGCCTAAAAGTCATGCTCTAAGAATAGCTCATTGTTGAACTTTATTTTGAAATGGCAGTTACATTTGTTGTACAATTGTAGAAGCTGATAACCAGGCTACCTGAACGATCTGCCGTGGTTGCATTGAAAGCGTAGGAAAATTTCCGCGGCCATGGATAGGGATAGCTTCTCCGAGGATTGAGTCCAAGCGCTGCACCTGGTCCCAAGAAAGCACACATAACCGCCGATTCTGGTCCGATGCATCACTGCTAGACATGGCGTTGTGAAACAGAAAATTCGAAATAACTCCAAAAGAATATTTTTTCCCCAAAAAAATCTGCCTCTTCTCTCTTTTATGTTGTTAAGTTGTTGTTAATTTAAAAAAAATATGAAGGTTTTTATTATTTGCTTAGTCTGTCGGTTTCAGGTCTAATAAGATCTCCTTGAGGGGACTGATTCGAAAATCTATCAATAACTGAAAAGGTCTTCTTAAATTATGATGAAAACGAGAATGCTGCAGTCGAATAGGCCTACCACACACGTGTCTCCCTGTACACTTCTGACAGAGCAGCTTGCAGATAACTATTCTACCTTTATGGATCTCCCAACAATTTAAAGCGCTCTCATTTACATGCACTCTCTGATTGGGTCTGTGTTAGTGGTTCATTGACCATGAAAGATCCGCCTTGCTGCAAGTGCGGAGAGCTGACCGTGCCTTCCCTTAAAAATGACGCATTACGTAGTCTCCGCCCTACAGGGTCAGAGAGCCTAGAAGCTGCTCATAAGACAAAACCCTCCAGTTAAACTTGTGTAAATGTATCAGCAACTATAAGTAATATTTTGTTCTGTGGAAAACATTTATTGTTTACAATAAATGTTGCTTTTTGAAATCAGGGAGATATGAAGTCGCCTGTGTTTATTTTCTTTTTTATCTTTTTCAAACCATATTAAACGGTTGACTACAGGGAACATTTTATCATGAAGTCATCAAATGGAAAATTAAAACCTACAACCATATCAAAAGAGATTAGTTTAATGTACTGGCTGTTGCATTTGCGGAGTAAAGTTTGGCCCACTGAAGTTTAGTTTTGATAATAATAATAGAGTTTATGCTGATAACCCCTGATACCCTTTCAGCTTTCCACTTACTTTTTCATATTGTCAGATACATTATCATCATTGTTTTCCACTCTTTTCGCCTCTGAAACAGATGTTTTGATAATATATCTTTAATTAGATTAATGCAAAGTGTTTTTGTGTTTATGAATGTGTTTGCAATTTGTTATACTTATTCTTATTTTTTTTTATCTTATCCTGGGGATACATTGAGACAATAGTAGGCTGATAATGACCATGTGGGTGGAACGTGGATTTTTCCCCCATTAAATACCATGTCAAAGCTTGTGATGTCAACATAATTCTGTTCCCTTAGCAACCGCACCCCGGTTGTTGGGCAACTGGGCAGAGGTGGCTCAAGCCAGGGTCTTACCATGTGCTGCTGTGAGACACCTGCGTCATCTAGCTATTAATAACTTGCCATGTGGCATCCAGGCATCCTCAAAGATGACCCAGTCTCCTGTACTCTGAATTTCCATTGTTTGCAACTGGGAAGACCAGCAGGGAGAAAACAAATATCAGAGCTCGCCACATCTTAAACATTCTCATAACATTGTGCTGGTGGATAGAGAGTGCAGCTGTGACCGTATGTTCATGCCATGTGAGCCAGTGATGTTTTGCTTAACCCTCACTGAGAGAATTACAGTTCCTTTAGGAAAACATAAAGGAGGCCAAACGTAAAACCCTCTATGGCAAATTCCCTCCAATAGCCAAAGAGGAGATCCTTCTGGAACTCCGACAGCCCACACTGTGAGTCTAGTAGGTGGGGTGAGTTAGCAAATATTTGATCACACCTTGAATCAATCGTGTGTAAGACAGCTTACTTAGCCTACACCATCCACAACCAAATACTGCAAAAAATGTTTGTCTAAATCCTAATCCCCCCAAAAATAACAAACATTTAGCCTAACGCACTTGATGTGGATCTATATAAAGAGTTAGTTTGAGGGCATTGCGTGTAATTCATCATTCCCATAAAGATGACGGTGGAATAAAGATCGCACATTGGTCAAACAACCATGTAGGCCTCGACAACAGCTTGAGGGAGAGAGACAGTGTAGTGAAATGAGGCCCTCTCAAACGGTGGACCATCATCAGCGTCACAGCATGTTGTAAAAGCTCAGCTGTAAATAGATGTTGCTACACAGAGCAGTTGACACAATGACTAATCATGTAGAGAAAGAGACCTCATGATCATATTCACACTAGCAAGGCGTTTACCCATATGATAATGATTGCTAGTTATTTTCTATCTTCAGGGGGCTTTCTTGTTGGTCAGAGAGCACACTTAGGGCTGTCACACTGCTTGTCTGTGTCACAGTAAGGTTTAAAAGAGTACTTTGAGTCCTATGTAGTGTACAAGAATGTACTTGTATCGCCAGGGTTTGAACTCAGTTAGTGGTTCAACATTTGGAACTGGATTGGTCTATGCTATTTTTAAAACTCACATTTATTAAGTTTTGAAAAATAATTCAAGCAGTATGTGTAAATGAAAGGTTGGTATTTGAAGCAGAGTTAGAGATTGTTGCAAATCTGTGAAAGCTTTACAGCGTTACAAATTTCCTTTGTTTATAATAATAATAATAATAATAATGACTTGGACTTCTATAGCGCCTTTCATGATACCCAAGGTCGCTTCACAAGAGTGGGAGGAGGAAGGTAGAGGGCAGGGTAGGGGTTTTAAGGGGTTTTATGTACCATACAGACCCAGGAAATGCACAGTGGGATGCAGGCCAACTTATCTGCATAACTGTATTTGGCCAACCAATTGAATAGGGTTGTGCAAACCAGCAGTGGTGCTGACGTCAAAGTCTTTCTTACTGCCTTGCTTGATTGATTGCAGTAGTGTTGGCAGAGCAGATTGGTTTGTTTTTCCTGGAAAAAGGTTGACATAATAGGGGGAATTAGCATCAGAGCCACATATCTGCTCTCAGCCAAGATGTGGAAGACTGTTCTTCCTATCGATAAAAGTGTGTGCTAACCCTTAAGATTAGAGCTGTTGTGTGACCAACCATAGTTATTTGAGGATGCACATGCAAAGCTGATTTCAAGATTTGTAAATTCTGAGGGTCAGTACAAATTGTTCTTCAGTAGTCAGTCACCCACAGCATAGAGCCTTCCTGATGTAGACTTTGCAGTTCCAGTGTTATGTCATACCCCATGGGTGGTAGGACCATGAAGACAAGATGTAGGATGAGATTGGAGAGTTATTGCATAGCCACAGAATACCAAAGCTCAAGAATCAAACATGGAGCTAGAGTTACATAAGGCTTGCCACACCGTCTGGCTGGTATCAAAGCTAGAAAAACAAAGCACATTTCTGACGTAAATTTTAGGTGTGTAAAAGCAAATGTTTCCTCTGGTGTCACTGTCAAAAGAAAAAAGGATTTAAAGATTCAAACGAGGGAGAAAAACATTTATCAATCTTGATACTGTAAATATGTGCCTGCAGACCTGTCTGCATCTGTGTGTCTGTGTTTGTATCAGTCTGTTGGTTAATCGTTTAAAAATGTTTAAGTATATAGCTCATTTTCTTCCAAGTCACAGTTAATCTCATCCATGCCTTGAATGTGACTTTTTTTCTGCTAGTGAGGAACTAATGTCAGGGATAGGTATTAATGTGCTGGTAATAAAACACCCTGCCCCCTGTATCTGCAGAGTCTCAAGGTAGCACACTGCTACCCTTATTGGTGCCTAGAAGTATATGTTGCAGTTTGAACGCCGCCAGACACACCAGCCCAGCATGTAACTCCATATTCTTTTAACGTCAACCTATATAACATTTATGTGACATAAATTCCAACTGAATACTAATATGTATACGAGAAGGGAAATACCACATTCCTTTCTCTGCATCATTTAACAGAAATGGAAGAATATCCCTCATGAGAGGGAACCTCGGATGTCACTCCAAGAATGCATAACCAGCCTTTGCAAAAGAGAGTGGAGGCCTCTCTGGAGCAATATACAGGAGAACACACTGGGAAACCATTGCCAATTCACCATATGTCCAAGTGGTTCTGCATTGCGGCTCACACTGTGGTTTCAGTGGAAGTGTTCACTAAGGTAATTATCATACCAGCACAGTGCATTTCATATGCTCCCAATACCAAAGGATGAGACACTATCTTTAAATACACATTCCATGCCGTCTGCAAATACATTTTATCGATTGGCAACACAAATATTTGTAGTGTTTCTTGCCTGTCCTTTTTTGCAGATAACATTTCAGGAAGGCTTTACAGGTTTGATTGGCACCTTAACATACTGGCCCTTTTGCAGTTGTTGCCAAATGCTTTTCTTAGTAACACGACTCACCAGCTGCAATTTCAACTTGTATATTATTTATGCTTACATAGACTATATATGCAGGGTTCGAGTTGCATTAGACTTAAGTTTAGCATACACACCATTAAGGCTGTGGAAAGTGCAGAGCCTAACATTGCCAAGCTAACATAAAGTAAGTCTGGGCTTATCCTCAGTGAGTCAGCTTATAGTTTGTGCCATTAACCCCCCACACCCCACCCCGACACTAGATCACAAAACGAAATACTTATCACGCTGCCTTTATTGTTATTGGCCAATAACATAAACCATGACCAAGTGATTAAAGTCTGACAAAGCTACTGACCTAGGTACGATGACTCTATTAAAGTTGCTTTTCAGACCAGACCTATGGTTTAAGCCAACATCTTTCATGGAAATTAAATTGTTGAGTGCTGGCATACATCTATGTCACTTCATCCATAGATTAATTACACTTAGCAACTAAAGGCATAAAAGTTGTGCTGACAGGTCAACTTTTATATCTTTCATATGCCGTGACTGCCAGTGGGGCATTTCATTTTGACTGCCAATCTGCATGACTATCACTGCACTGATAAGGCTTGACCCAGAGTAACACAGGTGCACTAGTTCACGGTGGCACAGCGCTGAATTTCCATTGGGAATTCTTCCAACATACACATTTTTCACTAATGAGACGTGACAGAGTATATCACTCTTGTGTATTCCCAGTATCTAATCGGTGCCTTAAAAACACATCTGCATAATATCTCTGTTTGACTGATTGACTGATACCAACTTGAACATGTACTGCAAGTACAGTACAAAGGAGTGAGGATATCTGAAGAATGATGGGTGGATGTATGAATCTAATTTGGGAATTAAATGTTAATTAAAAGCTTGAATCGGTAAAGTTCTGAAAAACAAAATAGTAAATCCTATAATAGCCTTAAACAAAGATTCCCGCGGAGTGATGCCAGTAGCCGCCATCCACACACACTTAAGCTTAATGTAAGTTATCAGTATCAGCCAATTTACCAATCAGAAACTAAGGAAGCTTCAGCACCTACCATCAAAGCCATCGGAATTTGACTCTTAATCTCTGACTGCTATGTATTTATTCTGTCTAGTGCACGATAGGGCACTGTAATACGCAACGTAACATGCATGTATGTAATATATGTAATAATGTAATGTAATATGGAACTCCTCAAAGCACAGGATAGTGCTGCTTGGTGTCCGTTAGAGAGGCTGGTTTTAGCTTCTATGAATCTTGTTTTGTTGTCACTCAGTGGTATACTGCCGTCCTTCACTGGTGAGGAGATGTGGGGATGATGCCTTCTATGACCAGGACATACTCTAAATGGCCTCTTGTACCATACTCACTGAACAGTACTGGTTGAAGAGCTTGGCCTCTACCAGCCACTCAACTCAATTCTGAAGACGGGCCTGTTCATCTGAAACACATTACAACCAGACGCGTCTGGACATCTACTTAAGAAGCTGCCTCCCTCTCTTGATTTATTCCGTCTTTGGGCTTACATGCTGTCTAACTAACTAAACACATGCCCGCTTGCTTACTATTTCAGTGGTAAAGACTGTCTGTTCAACCTTGACATGAGAACACTGAAATCGTCCCAACTCGCTCTTTTTATATATATATATATATATATATATATATATATATATATATAAGCAAAATGCAACACAGATGCTGAGACAGCAATCCTTAGCTGTCGTTTTCTGGGACATACATCTGAGGTTTGAAGTAAGGGTAGAGGATGTACGGGTCATACAAATTCTTTCCTGAGGAGGCCTTTGATGTCAGAAGAGGTCAAATATAAATCTTATCAGGTACCCATGCATGCTATTCTCTTTTCCAGAAGCCAACATCGTAATTTTACTTCTATTTCGTAGTAAGGGGGAATGACTCGTGCACAGAAGTTACTACATTACGCTACCACAACATTGTAGGCCTAGTAATTTTAAGTTACAAATTTGTATAATATTTTTTGAATATATCTATAAAGAAATTAGACATAAACCCTCAAAGTAAGAATGGGTTGTTATCACATAGCCAGGCAACGGGCACTACTGGAGTTTTGAATTGTATGGTCAAAGAACGGTGAATACTAGTATAGGTGTAAAGACAGTTAAACTTAAACGTTTGCTTCTGTAGGTTAGATGAAACCAGCGATAATGAATGGGATATACTGAAATTATGCAGAAATATCCTATATCAATTATAACATCTCTTCAGACAGAAGATCCAAAGCGGGGGAAGTAGTAGGAGGAGGCTCAAAACAGGATGTGTATTTAGTGAGCACATATGGTCAGCACAATCTTATTCATTGTGTCCAGCAGGGAACTGTCAGTGTGACTAGGAGGCTGTTATTTACAATGGGTAACCCTCCCATTATTCATTTATATGGCTTGACGATCTAGTATTGGGTATAGTGTTGTGTACACTACTATGCCACTCATTTTATCTCCAATATTATCTAATATGGAAACAGTCAAAATAATCTTAACAAATAAAAATACTCGTTAGACATTTAAAAAAATAAATTTACTGAACAATGGTACATTCCCGCCAGTAAATGTTAATTGCCATCTAAAACACACTGATTAAAAATGCTCATCCAAGCACAGCTTGTCGTCGTTTACGCAGTTGATACAATTGAGTAACTTATGAGTAAATGCAGATGAATAAATAACTGACTACCACACGGTGGTCTTTCACAATAGCACAAACTACGGACAGTTCTTTGAAATAGGCTCATGTAAAAGAAGTATTGAAAAAACATATTACTTGTGTATTGTTGTTGATGAGAGGTGCATTATGCCCTCTAGTGGCATGCAGTCTACTCTCCACTTACAGACAGCACATAGATGAATGAACAAGGGGTAGAATTTCATTCCACCTCACAGGCAAAGGTCACTGCAAGGCAAAATGACGGCTTGCTGCTGCCTAAAAATCTGATCTTTACACTTTCTAAAAATGTACTCAGTATAAAAAAAGGATGTAGCTAAAAACATACCACATCTACTCTAGGAGCAAATATGTGCTATAAATGTAGTGAACTTACATTAAGAAATTGCATACAGTGGACAGCAAATATCCCAGTAAGCTAATAAAAAACATTTTACCTTACTAAATACTGCAAAGAAACAGTCTTTTGTTATGAAGTGAAATATTTTTGAGATGAAGGGAATGTGCTATACAATTTAAATGGTTTACAGTGACTCAACACAAATTCCCCCCAAAATAGTCTGAAAATCCAATTTGTTACTTCATTCTCTAATCGCCACACCATAATAAAAACTAGTCACAACATGAAAACATTCCAAATCAAGTCAATTATAAGTTATTTCACTTCAACAACTAACAGTTTAACAAATGCAAACCAGTGACAGCAATAACCTTGACATACAGAATGCTAAGTAGTCCTGCAGCACTTGTCCTGCTCCATCAAACCCCCATTCCATCTAACAGCAACCATTGATAGAACATGTGTAACATGATCCGAAGGACTCCCTGAATGTTGACGATCCAAAGGGCAGTAGACCAAGGAGTCACTACTTCACTGACCTCTCTGCCTTTAGAGTACTTGAAATAAAGATTACAACATGGGGATAAGAGCAAATCTCCAGACTTGTCTCCAGACAGTGTATAAACAGGTTTGTGTGCCAATCGTTTGCATAAGAGTTTATCAAACCGAATACTGTACTTCATTGCAGAGATACTGTTTCCTTTGAGTAAGTATGACTTAGACTTGCAAAAGGGCATATGGCTTGAGGCTTTATGAAAGAAAGAAAACATTCTGAGTGTACAAAATGTATGTTACTACAAAACCCTGTGCTTGTCCTGATTATCTGGCCTCCTCTTACGACATGTAGGACGTTGCTTACATAATGTACACAATGAAACATGCAAGTCGTGTTAATTCGTCATTTGTAACCGGTTGAGGGAATAATCTGGATAGTGTTACCAATAGAGCAGCATTTCAGAGTTTAGTGTATTTGAGCTGACAAGTAGGATGTTTTGTTTGCATCATGTAGTTAGACCTCTAGTATCTGCCAGTCCTGCTCAAGGCAGTGGGATGAAGCCTATGTCAGGTGCATCTCCCAAGATGAGGGTTGCACGGCTGATAGAGGGTGAGGGGCTTGCCAGACGGAAGGCTGGGTTGATGGAGTGCAGTGAGGCCCTCTTGCTGTTGCTCCTGGCTGAAGTACATGTGTTGACCACTGGCCTGCCTCCCTGATGCCCTGAGCAGCCTGTGGGGGGAGGCTCCGTGGAGGGAGCTGCGGAGCAGGACATCTCCTGGGTCAGGGGAGAGGTTTTGGGTGCCCCAGTAGGGCACAGGCCTTGGAGGTCGGGGGAGTGAACCATTCTTTCTAGCAGGTCCTTTGTGCTGTGAGTGCACTATATAGAAAGAGAACAGGAAATAGAAGTTATAAGAAGAAAAACATTCTTACCAGTGAGCATGAAAAACGTGGGCTATTAAATTATGCTAAGAAATGATACGATGAAACTGTCAGAGATGCAAAAGGTGAAGAAAGCAGCCATTCGTTATGGGGGTTTAGTGCAGTATGGAAAGGGTGACCGTAAAGCAATGTGTTGAAATGGTGTGCCTTTGAAGAAAGATGGTGAACAAGTCAGTGTGGAAAAAAGATCTACACAGAGGAAAGACAAGAGCATGACAACATTTCTTATCCCTTGTCTACTCTGGCGGCGTCAGGAAATGTTTTTGTTGTATGGTTACTTTCTATCTGTTCGTCAAGTACGAATGTCAAGACAATGCTAGTGAGGCATGCATACCCAGTGACATAGACACTGCATAAAAAAATAAATAAAACAAAAACAGCATAGTCCAAATGTGATCACTACACTTTACCACTGAGTACAAACGCACAAGTACTGCCAAGCGATGACTTGTAGCAGTCAGTAGCCAAATTCTTTTTTGTCAAATGTGTATCTCGATGACAGGAAAAGGCATGAATGAAAATGTTGTTTCAACATCTATTGGCAATAGGAGAGAAGCTACTGGCCGTAGCTTCAGTCCTCCTCTTACCATTGAGTGCCCTCAGGCTGTACAGGACAAAGCAAAGTCCTGACAGTTGTCCTCCTAACAGGGTGGGAGGGATACATTACACAACTAAGGGTTAAACTATTGGCCTATGGGACCACAAAACATTTTCATGTTTACAAAAGATACAGATGATTGCTTTGGTCATGAGATCATAAACTTTTTAAGGACTTGTTAGCACTGAAATCAATGCAAGCATTTGGCATGAACATAAGACCTGCAAGACGGAATCTGACTATTTCAAATTAATGAAGAGTGAAGAGAAGCTGTAGACAAATAGGAAATTAAACATAAAACCACAGGCAGTTAATATAACAAAAAATATAGTTTATTTATATATAAACAAATATAGAAACAATGCTATACTCTAATAAAGCTCAATATTTTTCAAATTATGAAATTATACTTTTCAAGTCAGAACATAAAATGGTGCAAATGTAGGGGGGTCTCTGTGCACTGAAGGACTTGTATCGAGATACGACTGCAAGACAAAACCTTATTTAACTACACCCGTTGTTCAAAGGACATACACCATGTTTGTGAGTGGCATGTGATTCAATAAAAACAGGAATTATTGATTATGTTACATAAATCTCACCCCAAACAACCCACAAATCTTAATATTACTGCTCACACATGGAATTTTAATAAGAGGTAGACTAATCACAGATAAAGTGATGAGATAAACACAATTAACACACAGGTAAGTTACCCAACAAAAGGTTAGTTCAGTGGTTCTCTACCTCTTTGCAAAAAGTGGCACCACCCTCTTCAGCACATGACAGTGGCAGGGTAAATATTAAACTCTGCTTATTTGTGACTGATGCAGGAGGACTGGATGGGATGTATGGACAAAGGCTGGATGCACAAGCACAAGGGTTTGAATGGAAACTACAGGATGGTCAGGGCTTGGCCACTAGCTGGCGCCTCCTACCATGTTTGTGTCATCCTTGGCCATGAAACGAGGGAGCTCCGTGTCTGTGACACCAGCCGCAGGGGGAGGAGGGGGCTCCTCATCAGGAGGTATGAAGCCCCGCCTGTCAATAAGACTGAAACCCAGAACAGTCAATGAAATGTCGCGACAACCAACAGACGGCAAGTTGAAAACAGCGTCATGAGGGGCTCTTAGTAAAATGCAGTAATAACTGTATCTGACAAAGAGGAACACTGTTTATTTGCTAGCCTGGTAGTAGAAGTGTTTCCTATTTTTTCTACTCACCTGGGGGGAATGGGTCCGCACAGGGTAGCACAGCAATTGGTAAAGATGCTGTTGTAAGTGTAGGGATTCCCACTGTCTTCTCTTTTACTTGACCAGGAGCCTTTTATCTACAGGTGACACAAAGCAAAAAGATGGGTTCATTTTCTTTGTTGTGAACATTTTGGATTCAGCAATAACTAAGACTGTAATAAATCTGTTCTTCAACAACTTACATCTTCGTTTGTTGTGAGATTGGAAGCCACCAAGTAAGTATGGAATCCTGAAAGGCCCAAAACCGACCAGATGGAGAAGAAACAAATGACCAGTTCCACCAGAGTGGAAAACGAAAAGTCAAGGTTTATTCGGCATTAAAAGCTTCATGGCTATCAATTACTGAAATCTAATGGGGATTAAGACAGCATTTGTTACCAAATCTGACCAAATCGTGTACCCACCCATCGACTGAAATGTCCAACACACCCTGCCACTACTTTAGGGTATCAAGAACACACAAACGTAAAATGGTCAAGCCAATGACATCATCTCAGAGGGAACATGAGGGGGCAGACCTGCCTCTGATGAAATACCATCTGTCTAAGAGCACGTCCTCAGTCCATGATTGTCGAGTGTTCAAGATTTGCCCTAAGGACTGATCCTATTAGGAGTTTGAGCTTAGACCAAACACAGACAGGAAATGCCCTGTCAACACATTACGCACTCCTTTTAGGCTCAGGATAAAGGCAAGAATGGAGACCAAAATGTTGACTCCCAATTGGTTATGTCGTGTACAATTATCACGATATACTAAAAAGGATATCTGGCAGGACTTTCCTGTATTGCTGGTAGTAGGCCATTCCCTCCTCGAGATCCTGGGTAGAAGCAAAATTAGTCAGCAGCCACATATTCTGCCTTTAATGTGGTCTATTATTGTAATGCATGGCCTAAAAAACAATTAACTTCTAAGTAATAATATTGTGTGTTAGTGTGTGCTTAAGAAGGATCCTACATACGTAGCGTAAGGTGTGTGATAACACACCCAAAGATGAAGGAGGTAAGGAAGGACAGTGAAATTATGAAACTGTAGAAGAAGCGGTAGTTGCGCTTGCCCACACAGTTTCCCACCCAAGGGCAATGATGGTCAAATCGCTCTGGAGGAAGCAAGGGAATTTTTTTTTTTTATAATAATAAAGCATTGGAGAGAATAGTTAGGAAACGTACCTTATTATTACATTGTGAAACAAGACTGAAATTGTTGCAAGGTACGCCTCATTGCCTTACCCACACAGTTGTCACAGAGGCTGCAGTGGGAGGTTCGAGGAGGGCGAAACATTTTGCAAGTAAAGCAATACTTGAGCTTCACCACCTGCTGGTTAATGAGGATTTCCTTTGTGCGCGGAGGGGGCCGATACGAGGAGGATCCTGAAGTGTCTTAAATTAGATGAACAGAGGAAGGAAGGGTGTGAGTCTGCAATGTCTACAATTCCATTCACATGAAACAACATTTCTGGTGTGGCAAAACCATATGTATAGCCTATGTACACAAAGCAATACAGCTAGCCTCTTAACATTCGAACGTACCATCAGAACAACTAGGCATCTGCTTTGGTTTGCCATTTCCGACAACAAAAGATTATCCCCTCCATATGTCAAGTTCTGAGTTCCCCATCTGAACCACTCCATCCTTCAGTACGTCATACCTATCTGTTTTTCTATGTCTGCAGCTTCGTCAGGAAAGGCTCTAGGAAGAATGCCCGGGTCCGTAAAGCTGGTCTGCAACAGGGAGATGACCACAAACAGAAACAATACCCCACCAATCACAGGTATGAAGACAGTCAGGTGTGTCACCAGGAATGGACAGCTGCAGGGGGAATCAAATGTTTTGTGTTTGAGTCACGCTTACTAAAGCCCCGTTTAAGTTGCTAATGGCTACGTCACCTTATACACCTTCAAAAACATTTGATCAGGGTAATGAATCAATCAATAAAGTCAACTGCTAAACATTCATGCAGTTTTTCAAGAAGCACTGAATCCAAAAGTTTATGTCTGGTTATGTGTATTTTGAATCCCATCCAAATTAATTACATGTTGCATGGTTACACTTGTATGCTGGAGCCGTGTGGAACGTTGCTCAATATTATTCAAAGTATCGGCCAACTAGGTTTATTGGTAGAAGTCGGAAGGAATGGGTACTCACTCAAATGCAAAGAAAAGGCTACAAGTGACAACAATAAGGCTGAGCGTCAACGGAAGGACGCCACTTTGTCTGGCATGAATGATCCGTCCATCGCAGTAAAATCGATTCTTTCCTGGAAATACTTCCCATTTCCTATGCTGCCGCCGCACATTTTTTTCGGCACATGGTTGTGTTGACGAGGGTGTTGTCACTGACAATGTTGGTGTTCTTGGGTCTATCTGCTGGTACTCGCAATTTTTCATAATGTATTTAGTAAATAAGTCGCACTTGAAGTTAACTGCCAGGTATGTTGCTACCTGGTACCACACAAAACAAAGAAAGGCACACGAATCTGATGCACAAAACCCTTTCTCTGTCTTGTGAGACTTTATCTCAGCTAAAAGTCTGAAACATTGTATCCACGGAAAACCCAAGATTGAAAGGTCCAGATACCGTTAGCTAGCTTGGTGCTCCCATGACCATATATGCATTCTGACAGCTGTACTGGCTAACACAGTAGAAACTGGTCGCCATTCACCATTCTGGGTACTGGAAAGGAAGTCCGCGAGCAAAGTTGTACGATCTTGCATTTGATGTTGCAGTGTAAATTCCACTTATAGCCACGACTCTTCTTTAACCAAAATAGATTGTTTTAATTGTTTAGGTTTTTCCTTTGAACAATTGCTTCAAGACCACAATACTCTTCCTCTTGTTTTTGTATCCGCAAAAATAGCGTCATGGCGTTGAGGTCGACGTCTCTGTGCGAGGATCCTCTCCTCTCCTTCGCGAGGATTCAAGTGCGCCCCATGCGTAGCTTTGCGAGAAAACAGGGGTTCAACAATTTTGTCGAAGGCACATGCTCTTTAAATATTCAAAAAAATACATAAAATGTGATGGGCTAATTGCTGCATTATCTTTACGATAGGAATACACATAAAATAGGAGTTTTTGTGGAATATACTTTTTACATTTATGTCAACATCTTTATTACTTAAAGTAAAATATTTGCGTTGCGTTGTATACATTATTATAATACGCTGAAAAAGTCAGTCTTTGAAGTATTTATTGTTTGATCACATTTTATTGATCTCTTGCACTTAAGGAATTTCCATTCAGTTGTTTCAAGACTGTCAGATCTTCTCAAAGACACACATCAACTTAGAGAGGAGCCAACCAAAACGTCCCCTCACATATCCATCACAGTGGCTTGCCACTGAAACAGAATTATTAGAGTAAATGATTAGATTGGTATTGGTATTGGGCTACCCTCAATGAGTTCAGTCTCTGCCCCTTTTTAAATCCCTCCCTCATAATTGAGCAAAACTGCACAAACCCCCATTAAATAGAGATAGATAAAACCCACCTGAAAGCCTATCCTCTTCTAACATCTTTGACTCTCGCTGCTCCCTCAAACGACTTGTTCTCTCAGATGGCGTAATGAAATTCCCTCGACGTGAATGCTGAGTAGTGTGAAATTCAAAGAAATGTAAAGTGTATAGTGTGAGACTTGCTAAGAATGGAATTTTAAAACATGAAAAAAATATGTAGAAATGAACACACATACCCTATTTAATTTTCTGCTCAGCATTGAAGGCTTCCTTTTACCAGAATATACCCTAGTGGGCATGGGTATCAACAAGCCATTGATTGAGTTGGTAGATATTGATTCAATGAGCTTGCCATCTTCGCTGCTTATCACAGAGGACTGTCGAACCTCCTCCTTTGAGGGAAGGTGGAATCGTGGGATTGGGATTGGCATGGGAGTGGCACAGCGTGAACTCATGGCTATCATAGATACGCTGTCATGAGACTTATTTGGCACGTAAAACAGAATCTCTTCCACAACCAATTCTCCAATAGACTGAAGGACAATTTTGTATTGAGCAGCCAGGTCTGAGCTCCGAGTGTCCAGTGAGTCTATTCTCTCCTTCATGCGTTGTTCAACACGATAGCGGATTATATTCACGTCTTGTAAATGCTGGCTACCATCACAATTTGTCTTATTTCCACAAACAGTCACCCCTGTAGACTCAGTCAGCTGTTTTACAGCACATTGAAAAAGCTCGTTAGCATAGAAGTTGCTATTTTCCATTCTTTCTATGCTAGGATGCAGATCCTGCAGCAGTCTAAGGAGGACCTCCCACATAGCTTTGCAGTTACCAATACACTCACTAAATGATGAAGGGGTAGTGTGCTGGGAAGAATTCTGCATGTCATGGTGTACTGCAACAGGAGAAAGGGAATATTTCATGCACATGGTTTGGGCAAGAGGAGATATACAGTCAGATTCTCCCATTGATATGATTGTGTAAACCTGAGTTGCCACTTCATCAGCAAACAATGTTACGACATGCGTTTCCCTCCGAGTGAGGGCATCCTGGAAACCCTTAGCTGAACCAGTTAGCCGCACCATCTTTTGGTATACAAGACTGGCTGAATTCTCCAGATCCCAGAAAGAGGGATGGCGCCACCTCTGGCTCTCACTTGCTTGGGTTGTAAGCATAGCAGGATTGGTTAAAAGCTCCACCATAACTGCATCCATGAGATCTACCACCATGTACTCTGAGAACTGACAATGCTTCCCTTGTAGTTTCATGTCTGGAGACCGAGAAATCAAGCTTAAGATTCTTACAATAAGCTCCTCCGAAATTTCTGATGCTGTACAGGACACCCAAGAAGCATGAGTGAGTGTACAGGAAGCAGGTGATGCCACATATTTATTTTCCTCAATGTCTGTTACTGGGGCTTGTAAGGTCACACAGCCTTTGTCATTACCATTCACCACTTGGCTAGTAACTTTAGACACCTCAAGGGAAATGGAGCTGGCTATTTTTTTAACTGTGTCCTCTTGGCCCATAGATACTGCCTTCCGCAAACTCTCCTGCGAGTCACTGAAGCGGAGAAGCTTCTTGTGAACATTCTTAGATATTTTTTGCTTATAAATATTTGGAATGTACAATTGCTCATGCCTCTTAAGACCAAACATGTTACTTGGAGTTCCCTTTAGCTCAGTAAGGACACTGTCAATGATGTCCACAGCTGTGATGCTAAGATCAGGACTAGGAGTTGCTCTGTTATGGTTTGAGTAAATGTTCACAAGTATAGAACTAATAATATCTTCAATTGTTTCATCTGGAAGAGACTGCAAATTCTCAAGATTGGGAGATGGTCCATCTGAAGTATGCTTCCCCTGTCTTGACATTGGCTGGTTCTCAAATACCTCAAACAATCCTGGATTCTTATTGGTTTCAGAAACTTCTACACTTGAAACATTCTTGTCTGATGATTCAAGGGGCAGAAAGGCACTTCTCATCTGCTTCATGGCTTGGTACCATAATGTGCCTGTCTGGGTTTTACCTAGGGAGGGGTTAGCTTCTTTGGGACCTGTGGAATTAGGCTGTTCGTCTGCGTGTAAGGAAGTCTTAACTTCTGATTTACTCATCAAACAAGGCTTCATCGGTGTACTTCCTGGCTTCCCTGGCAAAGAAGGCTCAGCCCCTGTGACATCCTTAGACATCATCATTTTCACATCTAGGGGAGAAAGAGACAGTTATTATTATTATTAGGCCTACATAATGCTGCTGTAATATGAGAAGAAGAAAAACTGTAAATTGGGGGAAAATCTTTAAATTTTTGTAGTGTACAGTACTGTGCAAAGGTTTTAGGCAGGTGTGTAAAGTAAGAATGCTTTCAAAATCGAAATGTTAATAGTTTGTTTTTACAAATTAACTAAATGCAAAGTGAATGAACAAATGAACAATCTAAATCAAATCAATATTTGCTGAAACTACTCTTTGCTTTCAAATTTTTGCCAGCATTTTTTTTTAACATCTGCCTAAAACTTTTGCACAGTACTGTATGTCTACATTATTTATATTTGGCACATCGGAATAGATGCATGGTCTAACATTAATTGAATGCCTCACTTACTCTTTCTGAACAAAATTAAGCACTATACAACCATTTGATTGACATACCATCTATAACACTAACCGTGATTGAGTGCCCCAATAAAAACAAGTCTTCAGTTCCTAAGTATGTCTTAACAACCTAAATTAAGTTATGTCGTCATAATCAATGTATCATGCTATTCGTCGAAATATAAATTACTTGATGTCATAATAATTTGTTCAACATTATCATTACCCTCCCTTTATTTGTTCAACACTTATCGTAACTGTAAAGGCCAGTTCAGATCAAAGATTCGCGACGAGACAAACGGTTATGGAACTTTGCTGGGAAAATTGCAGCGAAGTGAACTGGTTAGTTGCAGTGCGTCTGAAGCCGTTGCATGGGGTCTTAAAAGACCTACAATGTCGAATCGCCAAGACAGTGCAGTTTTAGAACGTAATGACGTATATGGAGCCAGAATTATGTCAAAATTATGTACATTGTATAGATGAGCGAAATTGATAAGAGCCGGTTTCCGACTCCTTACTTGTATCTCTACTTCTTATAACAGACACAACGTAGCTGCAGCAGAAGATTCGTTTTTACTGGTAAAGCGACAGTCTCAGTCGGTTAACTCGGCATATATAAACACTATATACTGTATATAAATTTATAAAGCAATTCATTTCAATTATTCAAAATTTTTCTTTTACCAATTATTGTTCTGAATGAATATACAATAATATTGATAGGCTGTGTGGAAGATAAAATGGGCTAAACGGTTCCTGAATTTTTGTGTATGTAGCTAAAACCAAAAGGGCCGTCTTACCTGGGTCGCCATTTGATGGTTTTCCTAGATTCAATTGATCCATCACAGACTTGGTCGCCTGGTCATAGAGAGAGCCCCATGCATCATCAGAGACATCTGTGTTTGTCTTCTTAATTTCTCTTGGTGTGACTTTTGGTGCAGGTTCCTGCTCAGGCTCATTTGTTATCATGAATTTATCAATGATCCCGTGTACGAACCTCTCCACTGTGGACTGGATTAAGTGCAAAGGTATGTCAACTCTCCTTTCAGGCTGACTGCAGCCAGCCTCACAAGCTGATGTCATTGTCTGGAGGTCTCCTGCATTATTGGAGAAATTAGCTTCAGCATATCCTCTAACTTCAGACCCTGAAATATTCCCAGCGTCTTTGCACCCCCTTGTGTCAGCATGTTCCAGCTTTTTTGTGCTTGAAGAACAAAGGATTTCAGGGGAGTTGATTGAAGATGTGCTTAATTTCAGGGGTGACTTTGTATTACAATTTGAGAGATGTGCCTTACTTGTGTGTTGGAATAAAGTCTGGGATGAAGAGGAGGAAACATAGTCAATAACTGTTGGCCCAAACTGAGAAATGGGTTTCTCTTGAACTTTGAGTATTTCTAATATGTCTTTAACTACAACCTCAGCCTCATGTGAACAGTCAGGCTGTGGATTACCCAAAACATAGGATGTAATGACTATTTGTAACTGTGTAATCACAGTTTTCAGTATGTCCTCTGAAATTGCTTCAATCTGAGGCCCATGTAACTCTGTGGAAGAAGATGTAGGGGGCAGTGCCAATGCCTGGACAAGGCTACGTAGACTCTTTTCTGAAGGACACATACTCGCGCCCACTGCATTCACCAGCTTTTCCAAGACTAGAGATGCTATGTTACATGCCACAGAGGAGAAGCTCCCTGCAGAGCTGCTAGCAGGCGATGACAAGTCATTATTCAGAGAAGAGATGTCTGCATTGGAGCCAAATTTTGTGGCAACTTTTTCAAGCACTGCCATTACTGGTTCAACAGTGACCATTTTTAGCTTCTGTTTCCAGTTATCTGAAATCCTTTGCAGCATATCATTCTTCTCAAAAAGATTATCACCATCTGAGAGACATCCAACACAGCTGTCTTTTTTGATAGCAACATTGATTTTATCAACTGTATCCAATGCGCTTTCAACAATTTCTTGTTTAAGGAGGTTCTGCAGTGGCTGTTTGCTGTCTGTTGCTGACTGTCGTAACTGCTGTCCTTGATGCCTCTGATCTATCTTTCCAAGTTGCCCTTTGATATTCTGAAAAACATCATAAGCAACACTGACTGCCTCTTGACGCATTTGTAAATCTGATAACAAATGAGTCTTATTCTCGAATTGATGCCACTGCTCTGATGCTGACATTCGCAGTTCAATCCTGCCACTGTCTGTTTGAGACTCGGTGCGCTCCTCCTCAGTATTCTCTTTAATGTTTTGCAAAATTATGTTAACTATTTCATCAGCATAAGGCTCAATCTCTGAAGGACACAGATCCTCCCTCAACATCAGAGATGGATGCTGGAACGTTTTCATTGGATTTCCACCCAAGAGCTTTCCATCATTGTCGTTGTCTTCCCCTGGTCTCTGTATTTGGTGCTCTTGGCCAGCTGACACACAACAAAGAGTCTCACTTGAGGCCCTATTGCTGTAGTGGTTGAATGGCCTGCTAGATGAGTCCATTGAGGCTGCAGAATCCTCATTGCATTCAACATCTATACCCTGCTCCTTAATTAAGGACAAAACCTTCTCTAGTGTGCTTGCAACCACTTCATCAGATATTATGTTAACCCTCGATAGGCTTATCAGATATATGCATTCCCCTGTCTCACTGTTTGATGTAACAAAATTATGTTCATTAGTACAGTCAGACTTCACAGTCTCTAACAATTCTCTGTGAGCTTCTGTCATAAGAGCCTGGGTATCAGTCTCTGCTGCGATTCCTTGAGTTTTCAATGTGGCACTTGTCATATCAGAATGTTGATCCTTAAGTTCATCCCCTGCTACTTGTGAAGCTATGTCCAAAGCGTCTAATGCAGGACTGGCATCAATATGTTCTGTGAAGGATTTTCTTTCCGCTCGATTTTCTCTTGCCTCTGTAAAAACTTTGTTTACTGCTCCATGGATGATCCCCCAAACTATACTCTCAGCTTTCTGCACAATACAAGAATTATGTGACTCTGTGGTTGAACTGCTGGGATAGCGTTGGATTAATGCTTCAGTCTGCTCATTAGAAAATTCGTCAAGAACACAACTAGATTGTTCTGGCATTGGCTGTGATTGGACATGGGGACAGGACTGTGAGACCATGCATAATGCTGAAAGGCCTTTGTATGTGTGAAATTCATAGTGTTCTGACTGCTCTCCGGAAGAAGTGCTCTGCTCTGCGATATGTCTCTTCTCAAAGCTGTGGATGGCAGGTATTAGAATCTCCTTAACTTCCTTTAGCACTGAACCCACAACATCATCAAGAACCGGGTGGAAGTCTGCTCCTGAAATCTGTACAGAAACAAGCACAAAGAAACCAATTAATAACAAGCTATTGAGTCCAATTTGTTGGGTCTGTAATTGACCTGTCACCACTACATAAAAAACAATAAAAACGACAGAAATTTGAGTAAACGTACACATCTGCTTGATTGATCCTCTCTCGGGCCCATCACACTGCAAAAAAAGCAAACCCAGATGTTAAAGATATATTTTAAAATGAATTGTCCCACAGAGCTGAGCAAATCAATTGCTCATTGCATAATCCTTTTACAGTGTAGCAAGTTCTAACTCAATTGTTTTGCAAACACTAACCTGCTAATGAGCTGTGAAGGTGTAATGAGTTGGGACTCATTACTTAATTGGGATAAACCTCCACTATCTTTGTACAGTTTACTGTCACATGCTGCAAATGCAGAGGAGTCATGGCCAGTAGGAACCTTGTGATTAACTGTAAAAAAAAAAAAGACCTCAAAACATTTAATTTAACAATATTAAATATTAAGATACCAATTCAAATTCAAAAATGTTCTTTATGTTGCTTCTACACATAACAATGTCACCACACAACTGAAAAGGCTGTACCTTTGGCTGCTGCCTCACTTAACCTGCCACTTTTTCCAGTGTATTTCTAAAATAAAAATGTTCACTTAGCATCAACTTTAACACATAACTTACATTACCGTCATAACAGACATTAACTTGTTTCTAAATAACAGTCTTGGTCCAACTAACCTTCTTTATCTTTGGCAGAGGCTTGAGCTTTTTGAGAATGGGCTTGCTCGCTAGCAGCTCACTGCCGTTTAAAATGTATGCTGAAAGAGAAAACCATATCTAAACTACCATTGTTAGCGCATAACAGCATATTGAGTTGTAAAAAAAATCTTAATTGTATTTCAAAATACATACGTTTGAAAGAATTACAACTAAAGAGCAAGGAAACTGTGTTGTATGTACGCCAGACATATCTTACATGTTTGGCACTTTGCATCTACCAACAGAGCTTTCCTAACTTTGGCTGGATCGCCTTCTACTGGGCTTAGTCTATGAGAGGTCGGAATCTTTTGGTCCCCTGTTGCCATCCGTTTGTCATTTAACACCTGTCTCTGTACATGAAACTCTAATTGAGTATAGTTTTACATGTAAAATAATCTTACAATTTTCATACAAACAGTGACATATAAAATAAATAATTTAAAACATGACATTGAAGATTACATTTTCTTTAAAGAAATATAACACTTGCCCTAACCTTTTTATATCGCTCTTGTTTGGCAATTATCCATCGTCTCTCTAATCTTCTTTCCCTCAGCACCTCCTCAGTTACCTCATTCAGCATGCGTCTTCCCCTTCTTCTCCACGCCTCCAAATATAAAAATGGCTAATTAGTAGATGACACAGACTACATTTTTTGTCAAACCTATCAATGACTACAAATTATTTAAATGACTTTATAAATTTCATCTTAGATTTTTTTTTCAATCAACAGATCGAACCCCTTGAAAGTTTAATGTAGTTAGAGCAGTCATACCATCTCTGATCCGCTTTCCGTTTTCCTGCTGCTAAGAAGTGTGCCACATACACTACTGTGATGATCAATCTTTGGTAGCCTTGGGATGGAGCTGTTTCTTTTTTCTTTAACGCTTTTTTCCGACCTTTAAAATATAATTTAGTAATAGGGATTTCACTACTGAAAACAGAACTGTCATCACAAAAGCAAGCTAAAATGAGTCATTTTAATATTTGGACTCACCTGCTGCTGGCCACATTGTTACTTTGTTTAAAGACATTTCCCCCTTCAAACAGTATCCACTCCATCACATCAGGTATGGAGACATCAGAGGTGATTTTACCCTGTTCCTGCATAACCAGAAGCATTCTAACCAGCTCCTTCTATGACCACGTAAACAAAATAAAAAAAGTGGTCAACATCAAAATCCCGCTGCCGCTTGGGTGGGCTGATTGAAGACATGGTTACCTACTTGCTCCATCTTAAACCTGTGATCCCAATCCAGCTGGACCTGCGCCAAGTAGTTACTGTACCTATTAAATTCCCCCACGGAGCATATCACCTGACAAATAACAAAATCCTTTCATTAACTTGGGTAAAGTAAGATAATAGTGTAACGATTGTGTTAGTGTTTAATCATAAATGTCAATGTTTAAGAGACAACATGCCCTGTCATCGTTGGTGATGTATCCATCAGTAATAAGACGACTGTGGATAACACTGCGATGTAAATACTTCTTCAAATTTGGGTCATGTAAACAGTTGTAATCGGAGGTCCATTTGTAGCCGTTAGGATCAGTCAGATCGAAATCTCCTCTTTGTTGGCCAAGCTGGACAACAGTAATGAGGTTAATGAGACAGTGGTCCACTTAGGTGTATTAGTTAAGTTACAGCAGGAAGTGTCTGGTATGAATTTCAAATATCAACGATTATGTCATATTACCCTTTCACAAAGACGAGATGTGTAAAGGAGAGTGGGAGCTTCAGAATTTATATGAATTTTTCCAGAGGCTGTTAAGTTATTTAAATTTGAAGAACTTGAAGGATTCATTTTTGGGGGCATCCTGGCAGAAATGAATGTTCGGGACCAGTTAGTCATACTGTCAGTGTCAGGTATATGAAAAGGGTGACTTGATAAAGTAGGCTATGTTAAGCTAGCCAGGCAATTATTAATTAAAGATTCATCACAAAATAACATTTTATCAGATAAATTGCTAGCAAAACATGAACCCGAAATTGCAGAACAATACATAGCCTACTAGCTAGCTAAGTAGGCTATTTAGACTAGATACCTTTAACGTTAGGTCCTCTGAAAATGTTTTCGTGTGTTTTTCATGTGATATGATGTTGCTTCAAAGAAATGGTACAACTCATTTAAAATCATATGGTTAGAAATGTATACAGCTATGGCTTGATAGCTTGTTTGGTGGTTAGCTTGCTATTATTGTAGATAGCGTTATATCTACCGTACCAAATATTGTAAACAGATGTTACTTTGCCATGGCAACTAATGGAATGTTTGTTTTATTCATGAAACAAAGAATAAGTGAGGATGTCCTGATTGTAGCACTCACAACTAACTCGACGTTACTGTAAATTGATTCTATTTTTGTTGCTTTTGAAGTCATCCCCATTCTTACGGGTACCCTATAATATTTAAATGCGAAATTCTTTTAATTATTTATTTCAAACCATGCAGTATTTATTGTGACTCCAACAGGGTAGTGCAGCTCTATTACGAAAAGGCATTGGTCAAGTCTTTTCCTCAACATTCCCAAGACTAGAATAAAGTGATTTCAAATTACATGAGAATTGTACAAGATATTGCCCACAAATAGAGAATGAAAACGACATGTAAATAACTAGATCATGACTGCCTAGTATTCAGTTTAGTAATAACAGATTACATAATCCAGATTATTTCCCAGAAACTAATGTGATTGTTTCAATTATTATATATGTTATCAACCTAAATAATAATCATCATCACAATAATAATAAAGTAAAATCTCATATTACAGAAAAAAAAAAAAATTTAAAACAGTACTGCCAGCACACACCTAATCATCTAACCTTTGTAAGCATAATTATCAAGGGTGTTCTGGCTACATAATATGCTTTCCTAGTTAGAGAATGATGACCAGCAGAGCAATGAACCAAATTAATCTGTTTAGATTCTTAGAAACCTTCATTACATTTACAGTTCGCAATGACATTTTTGGTAACTTGTATTCAGTAACTTATTACATTTAAGTAATCTGCCCAACACAGATAGCATTTCACAAATACACATTCAAATTAATAAATACATTGTATCCTAATAAATACAGTATACTATAGCTTCATCATGACGGAGAGGAGTCAATCAACCTAGAGCAAGTTACTGCCTACAGCAAGTATTTTTGGGCCAATATTTGCATATTTTCCTACGAGCGATTTATGTCCATGGCAGAAAGTTACAGTGTAGTACCAATCCTAGCAACCAATAGGAGATGAAGTATCCCAAGATACATTGTGTGGTTGGGGAGCACGTTCTCCAGTGGGGGAATAGTGCAGTGATGGGGTTGTGGGGTGTGCTGGATTTCCGTAGCTGTACATTTGGTGCGGATGATATTCTTCTATGAAGCAGGGGTTCATTAAGAAGAAGGAGGTGGGCACTGATCCAGAAGGGCACAGGAGATGAAGAGGCCAATAATCTTGTCAAGACCTTTAACAATCAAAAAAGGGGAAAGTGTTAAATGGACACCAACCAAAGAGCTTGACAATATCATGCAATAATTTGAAACTACTATTTTCTTACCTGCACATGCATGCACAAAGTTCCAAATGCCAGGAGGACTGAAGAGTGCACAACGTACACAAAAACTCTTGGGTTGTAAAATCCAGGTGTGGGTTTGTCTATCCGCTTATGTGCACCTCCTTCCCACAACCCTAGTCTGAGACACATGTCTGGGTTAGCCTGATAGTAGCTGTAGGTTGCTGCTATGCCAAGAGTTGCCATTGGTAGTGCCAAAAGGAAGTTAGGCATCTGCTTTAGCTGAAAGTAGCGCAGGAAGCCCACATCCCAGTAAACCTCCTGAATATGAGAGTAAAGCAGTGGGAGGGGTCTCAAGCACCAGAGAGGTGGGGGACCGTTTTCATCTGGAACCTTGTAGCCCTTGATCTCAGCTAATGCTACAAGAGCAGGGGGGATCTGCTCTAAAGAAATAGAAGGTGTACAAAATGTCCTATACCCATAGTACTGAAAGGCACAGAAGGAAAAGGCAATAATTGCGGTTCCTAACAGAGATGTAAACAAGAAACGAATTACAATATAGGTATAGTGGAGTAGTTTACTGTGCCCTTTTGTAGTTTTACGTCTGAATCGAATTTGAGAAAGGGCCTGTAGAGCTGGCAAATATAGTAAGAATCCAATATTAACGAGTCCATTGGAACGTGCAGCAGTAGCTATGCCCAAAGCTAGACATGCTTTGAAGGTGAACCCCTTCTCCAGGAGAAAGAGACCACCAAAGGTCAAGGCAGCATACAGGCTCTCGGAGTATCCAGCCATCATGAAGACATTTGCAGGGGTGAGACAGTATAGCAGACTGGAGAGCAGAGCAAGGCGTCTGTCCTGCAGAACTATTCTCCCAAGAGCATACAGCGCTACCACACTAAGCAGGAAGAGGGCGCTATTGACCATTGCAACAGCCAGGAGCAAACGTCCACGCAATGAAAGACAGCTTCCAAGAGGCCAGAGTAACGTCTCTGCAAGGCCCCTTAGAATGACTGGTAGCAAGGGGAAGAAGGCAAAGTTATGTTCATACAAGTAACCTCTCTCAGCAATAAAGAGGAAATGCACTGCGTCCCAACGAGAGAGGCCACCAAGTAGTCCTTCCACCAAAGGGTCCCAGTACAATGGCTCCTCCGCCCGTGGTGGACTGAATGCATCAGCCTCATGATCTGGAATAGCAGCATTCAGAAGAGCCTAAACGACATTGGTCGAAAAACAAAACATTGTATGAATTCATAATAATACCAAAGACCAAAAGGCATTCTCACAACTCGCACCATCAATGAATGGAGCAACAATACTAACTTGGGATTGCTTTTGCAGAACAGCGCCTCCTACTTGAAGCAAATGTTACGGCATGCTAAAACAATCTATGCAGATAGCATCGCAAAGCCGACTGGCCATGGTGATGTAGATGAATGATTCAAATGTATTAAGACAAAACTAATGATGTACTAACCTGTAAGAGTAACGACAGCGCCCTGGTGGTGGCGGCGAACTGCAATACTGTTCTGACATCCATTGTCAATGACTAGACAAGTAGCAGAATCGTTTTGGGTGAGCAATATCCAACAGCATTACTGCTAGCAGATGCTAACTCAGGCTAAAGGACACAAAGGTTTGCACTCTGCAACGCATTCTCTTGACACAAGAATTCTGCCGGCGCTGTACGCTTACTAGCTACATAGACAGGGCTAATATAAATGGGCCGCAAAAATATATTAATCGTGATCGTGGATTCATTTACTAGTCATATGTCTTTTGAGCTATATATATCAAATAAGATGGAAATTCTTTTTAGTATGACATTCTGCTGCAAAACCAGTTTTCAACGACAATCTTATTACTTCCGGTTTTACTTACAGGTGTATTTCAGAATAAAATATATTGTTAGATCCTCGGTGATGCACTACAAAGAAGCTTAAAGTACCTTATTAAAATCAACATTGACAAATAACAGAATATTCCATAGTGAAATAAACAAAACTGCATAAAGCCAAGGGTATACTCGTTTCAATTGGAAATAATGTCAACAAAACCATCAAGCATCTTACGAAGATTTAATGTACATTTATTCTTACCACATGGAACATATAGTATAAAGATTTCATACTGAATAAATGATATTCATTGAGCCAAAAAAGGGGAAAGGGAGGAATTTACATGTTATTAGCTACATAGTCTGAAATACAAATATGCAGAATCCGGATTACTTGAGAAAAAAAAACGGTCACATGTACTTGATCTAAAGTTTATTTTGTTGTACCAGGAGATAACAGGTTTGAGCCTTGTCTGCCGTACTAAGGAGCTGTAGAGAGACCAGATGAGATCAGCAGGGACTGGAGGTCAGCAACCAAATTTGTGTCAACCTCTAACCCTCACCAGCAACAAGAGTGAGAATAGTGACACGTACAGAGACAGACACAGAGAAAGGAAGTGTAATGTACAACATCATATATACACCACAGCAAAGCTGTATTTGAAGTTGAAAACCAGTCCTAAGAGGTGACTTCTTTTAGAAGGGTCAAGTCATACAATCAAGGGCTAAAGAGAGGAGGTAAGGGTGTTGTAGGTTCTTGATACTTTGGGGAAGAAAGCCATGTTCTCTTTAACATCAAACTAAAATGACTTCAAAACTCTAGAAGAGCTGTATATCAGCATCTCTGAATGAAACTGGTTACAGAATGCTTACACTCAAGAGCAGTACGGTACAGAAAATGTCCTACAATCTACTGCACACTGCACAGGCCTCCCAGGTGAAGGTGTCTGTTTGACTGCTAGTCGTCTACTGTTACAGAAACTATACCAGTAGGCCACTTATCAGGCTGCTTCACCTCAGAACGTGAACCAGTTCCTACGCTCGAGCAGAGAGCTAGGGCACACTTTGTCTCCAAAACTTACTGTAAACGAGACAGCAACTTTGGTTACAGTTTTTGTTTTTCAGCTATCGTTTATTTATTTCTCTTTATGAAAAAGTACTCCCCCCCCCCCCCCGACCCCATCCCAAGTTAAGAGAAACCTCCTAACCCTGGTTTTCTGCCTGGATCATCTAATTGGCATTCATGTTACAAATTGTGTCACGTTATGAGTTTCTGGTTTGTAGTCCACTGCCTCGAAAAAGCTCTCGTTGAAAAGGGACGGCCAGGGGGAGGGCTCAGAGAATGGAATCTGAAGGGTTTGCATAAATTAAACAGTCACTTGAGCTTCCCCTGCCCCAATACACACACAGGCCAGGTTACCATTGGAGAGGTGGCAGAGACAGAACCCGGAGAAGGTGGAGCCATAGCTCCCTACAGCTGTCATGACTGGCCGATCAGAAAGAGTACATCACAGATGACGTGGGACACCAGCGAGTTCATAAGCGGCGACACAGAAAGGTCAAGTAGCCGAGACTCGTAGAGTGTGAACTCGGAGCGGTTCTCCTCCACCTTGGCAAAGGCGTGCAGGGCCCTGGCCGCTCGCCGCATCATGTCCGGACTTGTGGGCTCAAAGTGCAACCCTTGCAGGTGCAACACAGAGCTCTGGCTCTGCTGTAGCTGTGTGGCCGCCAGGCTGTCCTCCAGGAAGCCCAGGAGGTTCCCTACACTGCCCTTCTGGATGGCGATAGCGCGGGCTGCCAGGCTATCGCCCTGGGCCAGGTTGGCCAGTAGGACCACTGCCATTTCCCTGCACACGGCAACCTTCCTGTCTCCGACTAGCCGCACTAGGGTCCCAAATAGTTTCTCTAACCGGCTGAACGGCGGAGTGGCCAGGATGAGGTCAACATTGTTATCCTGGATGCTCAGCTTGCTGAGCGTCTCCAGGACAAGTCTCTGAGGTGACAATGCGCTGTGAGGACCCAGGGTGGGGAAAGGATCCTGGGCCTCAGCCGAGGGGCACACGGCCCAGTGGAGCAGGCCGTCCAGCAGGGGCAAACAGATGCTCTCCGGGTAGATGGAGACGTCCAACTGTCCAGAAATGTTTGCCAGAGTGACCAGACAGTTCTCCCTCAGCAGCCCCAGGCAGTCCCACCACCACTCGTCCCTCTGCGTCATTCCCTCGTCAGACTCCTCGTCCTTCTCATAAGTGAGCGGGGCCTGTTTGCGCTCAGGGTGTCTGTGGTGGAGCAGGATCAAACGGCCCAGCAGCAGCAGCAGCCCGGCGTGTTTGGACATCTCCTGGTCGTTGCCGGGGACAAAGGATAGGCTGCGCACAATGTTGGAGATGCAGACGCAGCGGCGGGCCAGAGCGTCCTGCCAGTGGGCCAGCGTGACGAGGGGCCCCTCGTCTTTACTGTGGGGCTCGTCTTCCAGGATAGTGACAACGCGCTGGGCCAGGCCACTGGTGGAGGAAGGTAACGGACTGCTGCTCTCCAGGCGGCCCTCGGACTCGTTACTCTGGGTCGCGTCCTCAGTCTCAGCGTTGGTCTGGTCCGTGTCCTCCTCGCCACTGCCTAAAGCGCTGGCCTTCTCTAGAGGCTGTGCTGGCTTCTCCTGCTGCTCGCTGGCCTCCTCACCCGTCTTTTCATCCTTTGAGAGCGCAGCAATTTCCCTCCCCACGTTTTCTGTTGTTACTCTCTTGCTGACAGTCGGCGGGCCTGGTACCCGTACTCGCGGCCCCAGGATCTCCCCTCGTCTTTCGAAGTGGGTTTGGATGTGTTCCGTTGAGTCCCCCCCACCGGCGCTCCAGTGAAGCAGGCCGCTGTCAAACTCCTGCACCTTGCCACGGTTGTGGCTTGAGGGACCAGCCACAAACGGGTTCTTCTTTCGTACCACCTTGATGGGAAGCTTGTCAAACTTGCTGGCTTGTTTGGGCCTCTCCTGGAGGCTTAATGAATCGTTTGTTGATGAGCTAGGCTGCTCGTCTGAAGACCCCTTCTTTTTCTCCTCTTCTTCCACCTTCTCTTCCTTCTGAGCCTCTTTCCCTGAGCATGGCTCCTGCTCCTTCTTATCGTCCTCCTCCTCCTCTTTCACATGAGCCTGGCCCTCGACTGTAACCTCCTCCTCCTCGCCCTCCTCATCATCATCATCCTCCTCCTCCTCCTCCTCCTCCTCCTCCATGCCTTCCACCGCTGGTTCCTCGTCCCCCGAGCTGCTCCAGTCTCTGTTTAGGGCGTCTGGGTCCAGCAGCGTCCGCTGGCCAGGGTCTCCCACCTCATACTCCCGCAGGATGCCAAAGATCTCAATGAGACAGCGCCTGAAGTACTCCACCACCAGCTCTAAGAAGCCAGGCAGCTGAGGGGGAAATAATAAAAAGGATCAAGAGATTGCACAGGAAGGGAGCTCCAACCACCATATGTGAGGAACCAGCTCTCGCTAACTCACCAGGTTGAGGCTAAAAGTGGCAATGCTGCTGTCGTCATACAGGAGGATGTTGATGGTGTCCAAGGCCCACGTGCTCTCCGCCAGCAGACCAGACTTTAATGACATCATCACCCTCCAAGCCTCTGGGGTTCCTTGAAAGGGAGGAGAAGGTAGTGTTCATAAAATTACATGGACAGACCAGTGGCATCGTTAAATTAACTCGACAAGCATGAAAAAACACACTGTGTGTATGTAAGTTGGTAGGCCAAGTCCAATAGGACGAAAAAAAGACTACTAACCAATATCTTTAGTGGTGAGTCGTCGGCGTGGTTTTAGGATGGGATGGGTGGCCTCCACAGAGCCCTGAGGGAAAGGCATGTCTCGCCGAATCAAAGGCGACTGTGCTGATGGGGGCACTATGTGGGATGCAGGCACAGGCGGGCCGGCCTTCTGCATCTTAATGCCCCCGTGCATGTAGGGAGATTTACTAGGCGAAGTCCTACTCTCCATAGGTCGGGGCATAGGGGATGGACTGGACACCTGTGGAATGTGGTTCTGCATGCCCTGGGGTGAAGGATAGTTGGACTGGCCCGACCGAGACATGGTCGGCCCTCCTCCCCCTCCTCCAGGACCGTAGGGGGGTTGCCGCGGGCCCATTTGGCTGCCCCACTGGCCCTCGTGGTTCATGCGTGGCTCTGATGACATCATCTCCTCGGCGCGGTTCATACCGGGGAAGCCGGGTCCCTGGACCGGGCCCCCGGGGCCTCCCTGTCGATTGGGATAGTTCTGGAAGTTCATCTCTCCACGCCCCTGCCACATGCCTCCTTGAGGGCCATCAGGGCCTGACTGTATCATCTGAGGGGGCATGTTGGGCTGGTTGTTGGGCCCCGGGGCACCCTGTATGCGCTCCCTGCCGAACGGGAAGCCAGGGAACTGGCTCTGGGGCCCAGGCGCGCGGCGGTCAGAGCCCTGGTAAGGCCCACCACTAAACTGGTTGTAAGTCTCTGGCTGTCCTGAGGGAGGCGCTGGGGAGCCTCCCTGCTGCGGTTGCTGTGGTCCGCCACTGAACGGGCCGCTGTATTCCCCTTCGTGACGCTTAGCAGGAGGGTAGCTGCCTTCCACGGGGCGTTTGTAATTCTGTGGAATAAATAGTGTCAGTCAAACAATGTCACAACAATACGACTCTGTCATTAAGTAACCCACACTGGTATAGCTCACCATTTCCCAAGTGATAGAATGATTTGATACTTCCATATGGAATGCTTCCAAAAAATTATTTGTTCCCACGGGGTGGCTTACCTGCTGCTGCTGCTGCTGCTGCTGCTGTTGCTGCTGTTGCTGCTGCTGCTGCTGCTGCTGCTGCTGCTGCTGCTGCTGCTGCTGCTGCTGCTGCTGCTGCTGCTGCTGCTGCTGTTGCTGTTGCTGCTGCTGTTGCTGTTGCTGCTGTTGCTGTTGCTGCTGTTGCTGTTGCTGTTGTTGCTGTTGCTGTTGCTGTTGCTGCTGTTGCTGTTGTTGTGGGTACATTCCAGGCTGCTGATTTGGGTACGGGCCACTAGGGGGAGCTCCCTGTCCAGGATACTGATTACCATAGGAATCATGCCTGGAAACAGTACATTCTGTCAGCCTGACCATAAAAGCAGTTGATATCCTCAATGTTGCAGTCTAAGCCTATTCGGTAAGCAAAGTCAACGGACCGTGGTTGCTGTGGTGGGAAGCGATTTGGTGAGTACATCCCTGTGTCGGCGTTGGCAGACATCATGGGGTTGGGCTGTGGTGTGCCAGATCCCATGGTGCCTTCTGGGCCCATCCCTTGCTCTGGCCTGGAAAGGCACAACAACAAAAACTGAATGGGACACATTTAGACATATTTTACTGAACCTTTAGATTAATTTATGAGTCATACTGAACAGCCAGATATTCTTTCATTCAGGAAGGTCTTACCTCCTGTCATAGCCTGGTCCATAAGGAAACTGCTGTCTGGGCCCCATAGGCATGCTCCCAGGCATATTCCCCACAGCTCCTGGTGGCCCTCTGTTAAACTGCTGCTGCTGTTGTTGTTGCTGCTGCTGCTGCTGCTGCTGCTGCTGCTCGCTCATTCCGCTGTTGGGACCCGGATTAGCAGGCAGGAACTGTTCCCCCACTGAACAACATTTACACATTCGCCATTAGGGGAGTTTGAAGGGTATGAAGAAGAAAAGTAAATACCCCCTCGCATCGTTGTCTCAAGTGGTATCCCAAACTACACATTCCAGGGCAAAGCTGTACCAACCTTTTCGCATGGCACCGAAGGGGTCTTTATTCGGTTCGAAGGGGCCCATGCGTGCCTGCATCTCAGGTGTGCTCATGCCTGACTGGTACCCCGAGTTGGGGGTCATGGAATTCCTCCTAGGGAAGGCAGGGTCATTACCGTCAGAGAAAGGGTCCTGCAGGCTCACACTGCTTCTAGGACGGAATGGCCGGCAACAAATAGAGCAAGAGAGGAGAAAAGAAGAAAGGAGAGAGAGGTGTATTTTCCTAAGTAAAAAGACTCTTCAACAAAGTTGGAATAGAATTAACAACAATTGAACGACAATTTGGTAGGAGGATGAATGATACCCACCTAGCCCCAGGTGGCATGGGGGGCATCTGGGTGTGAGGGGTGGAGGCGGGGGTGGGGGGCTTCAAGTCTACCCCCTCTGCCATGGAGCTGCTGGTGGACTGGGGTGTCTGAGGCCCCTGCAGAGAGCCTGACCCAGCTGTGGAGCAGAGGGACGCTTCAGTTGTGGAATAAGAGGAGGGGCAGACAGATTCAGTACAGGACTACCACCACATTGAAACACTGCAGCATTTGTTTTCAGTTGGTGAGGGGTGAGTTTGAGATGGAGATATTATATACATAAATACATACATATTAAAGTATGTGTGACTTCTGCTGAATGGAGGGTAGAAAGATGTGTCACGGGTGTAGCGCTCACCTGGGGAGGGTGGCTGGACTTTGGCCTGGTTCTTCTTGTTGTCTGAGAAGATCTCAGGCGGGGGGTCCTCCCCACGTTCAATCTTGCACTCAAAGGCATACAAACACTGGATGTACTGCTTCTTCAAAGAGCTGGCAGCGCTACTGGATGTGCCCACGTTTAAATTGGTGGACAGCTCACGCCACTTCTTGCTCTTACTCACCTGATGACAAATGGGAGAAAGAGACGGTGAAAGAGAGACAGGTAAAAGGCTATTTGTTTCGTGTGCATGTGAGAATATTGTGTCAGTATTTGTGTATAAATATATACATATATATATACATATACATGTTAATACTTTCAATGTAAGTATAGGGTATATACAAACCTGTGCCATGCCACCAATTTCTTTCACTGACACATAGAGTCTGAAGAGATCAAGGGGCTTGCGGCCCACCGCAGGCAGGTTGGTCAGGCCCATGGCCTTCTCCTCAGTGAAGGCCAGATAACGGTCTACCCACATCTTCCTTTCAGGCTCTGGCCCCAGTTCATAAAGACGTGTGATCTTCTCATTCGTTGTTGTGGAAGAGTTTGATTTCTGTGCCACACAAATCATAGTCACGCGCTACCCAAGACTGGACATGGCAACATGCATACAATGATGTCAAAAGATTAGTAAATACCTTTTTGCTCTCAGGTTTAGGAGTTACACTTCCTTCCACTTTATTGTTCATTTTATTGTTCATCTCGGGACTGGGAGCCATAGCTAGGCAGAGAACAGTGAAATTAATGAATACTGGCAATTGCAGTAGATCAGGACATTCAATAACGTACAATGACTTTCAGCCCATCTGAAGCACATCCCATTTCAATGTGTTCTTTTCCCTTATTGCCGAACACTAAACTAAATCATTGTTCTAGTATGTGGGGACATAAGGGTATTGTCGTATACTCACCACCAGAGTTGTTTGCCATGTTGGGCCCCATAGGGTAAGAAGGACCTCCTTGAGGGTTCATCATGCCAGGCATGTTGTTTATGTGTGGGCCATAGGGAGGGCCTGAGCCCATCATGCCCGGAGACATGTTGGGGTAACCAGGCATCCTGAATGATCAAAAATTGTATTTAGTATAGCTTCCCACAAGAACCAACATGCCTTTTTGGGTGTAAAAATGTACATCTGTGTAACAATCAGATTAGAAACATTTTGAATATTTAAGGTTTACCATATGTTCACCATGTTTCCAAAAAAACTAAAACAAAAAACATCTCAACTGTCTATAGCTAATAGTAAAGTTTTTGGGTGTTAGTAGGAACTGTGCAAGCAGTGCGTTTTTCAGAACAGACTGGGGAACAACAATTTTTGCCTCAGTCTACCTGCTTCACTGTCTGACTGCCTGCAAAAGTGAGTCTGCAGTATTGTTTGTCTGCAGTATTGTCTCTTTTTCCTGCTGCTCTAACCTCTCCTTTAACTGCCTTTATGGGACCTTCAAAAAAGAGAAAAGGTTGCCAAATAAAAAAAAGGGGGTGATTAGGAAGAATATGTACCAATACAGGTGGGATTGATAACTGTATTTTGATGCTACTGGAAGAGTTGGTGTGGATTACTTGATATTGGAAGCACATAAAAAAGAACATTTATAATAATATTCTGGGATTGATAAACTGGTGGATTCTGCTGGACTGACAGACTGTAGCTGTAATGTAGTTTCTGTACACTTCCTATCAGATATAGTGCAAACCTACCTGCTGTGTATTGAGTTGGTGGCTGCATGCTGCATGGCTGCAGCTGCAGCCTCCTGGGCCTTCCTATTGAGTCCTGGAGGAGGGCACATCCCTGAGCCCACCTGTGGTGGCATGTTGCCCATGTTGGGTGGTATGTTTGGACCCATGTTGGGTCCATAGGGTCGAACCCCCATCTGGCCAGGGGTCATCCTACCCGGAGGCATCCCAGGATAGGGTGGCCCCCCTCCTGGACCAGCCATGGGGTTCATAGGACCACCCATGCCAGGGCCTTGGTAGTTGGCATTGGGCATGTTGTTGTAGCCTGGTTGCCTGGGGTAACCTGAAAATTAGAGTTTATGATAAACCCATTGCATAATAATAATAAAAAAAGATAATGCACTGTTTATTAAGTAAAATCAATAATGACCCAAAAGACCATTTAAGTGACTGGTATGGCTTATTAAAATATGTTCCTGACTGAGTCTATCCTTGAACTGTGCGCGTCTGACTTTTTCCCTACAGTGAGTTAGCACTGGGAGTCGTGGCCTGAGCCTCCGTCACAGTGGCAGCTCTACTGACAGGAGGCTCTGCTACGTCAGCGCGCTCTCTCTCTCTCTCTCTCTCTCTCTCTCTCTCTCTCTCTCTCTCTCTCTCTCTCTCTCTCTCTCTCTCTCTCTCTCTCTCTCTCTCTCTCTCTCTCTCTCTCTCTCTCTCTCTCTCTCTCTCTCTCTCTCTCTCTCTCTCTCTCTCTCTCTCCTCCAACGCTATAAATAGCTGCACTAGACTCAGAGAGGGAGGGACGAACGATTGCATGAAATTCCTGTGAGGCAAGAGAGACATATACCACGGGTCGGGCATGGGGAAAGTGTGCAAGAGAAAACTTAGCTGGCGTACTGAAGCAAATAAAAGTTTCAGTTCATTTAATTGAAGAATCTCTGCTTGTTTGGGTTAGGGTTATATATTTTTTTTTTTTATAAATATATGTGGACTGGAATACCTTAAAATACATAAATGTAAATCTGGCCCATTCATTACTTTAATACAGGCAAGAACTAACCTTGGGGTCCATACTGTCCACCCTGAGGGCCAAAGCCCCCCATGGAGTTGTTGGGCTGATAGGGCCCCATCCCAGGGTGCATCTGGCCCCCAGAGGACTGGCGAGGCGACAGTGCAGAGGCAGACTGAGGGGAGCCATAGGGGGGCATCTGAGGGTTTCTCTGCATAAAGCCTGTCCCAGACATAGAAAGGAGAGAGTGTGTTTAATCCACACCAAAAAAAAACAAGGAACCCTGTAAGAAGCCCTACGGGTATTCCAGAATTCCAGGGTCGTGTCTTACCTCGGTCCTGAGCCATTGGGGACTGGCTCATGGAAGGGTGCATGCTGCCTTCAGACTGCACGCTCGATGGTCTGGGGGGGATCTGGGTCCCTAGCCAAAAGAATAACATTTCATCTGGTCATTGAAAGCTTTGGTAAGACCTGATATGCTTAGATAGAATGAAGCAATCATTATTGTGTATTTCAGGACACCCTGGGGACATTTGAATCCAACAGCAGTTTTTGTACAATTTGATAAAATCCACCTGGCATGTTGGTGGGCGAGAGTGGCCCTGTGCGAGAGGTGCTGGCACTGGCAGGAGACCCAGCGGGAGAGGGCGAGGGCCCGCGGATGCCCGGCAGGTGGGGCGAGGTGTGGGGAGAGAAGGGCGACTGGGCTGGGTTGCTCTGCTCACCCTGGCTACTGGACACACCTGAAGTGCTCACACCAGGACTCAAAGCCCCGTCTGTGCCAACAGGCAGGTCATCGATGGAGCCTGAGAGATCCTATAGACACAGAGAGGACAACAGACTGTGGTCAGCAGATACCATGAACATGCCCTAGCAGTACAGCAGACAAGATACTGGAGCCACTGGACAAAGGTTGATTGAATGCAAAATTCCCCTTTTACTTCATAGAAAATAAAGCCCAAACACAAAGTCACACAGTCTGTCTTCGAAAGCTGAGTGAACTTTTTTTTCCCTTCGGCAATTGTGCCACACACACACCCACAAACCCACACACACAGACCCAAGGGCTGTTGTCCTTATTTATCTTTTCAAGGAAAGCGAGCGCATATTAGTGTCGGGGGTTGCCATGGTTACCATGGTTTGTTGGATGTGAGCTGAGTCAGCGTTGAGAAGCAGCTCTGCCATGTGAGTCTAAAATACACACACACACACACACACACACACACACACACACACACACACACACACACACACACACACAGCTTTCAGCTCAGCTTCAACTCCCACATAATTCACACAGCATCACCACAAGCAAATTATCTATCATAGGTATGTCTGACTTTTCTAATTAGAATTAAATAGCACAAAAAGTGAGAAAGAACATGAAAGCATATTAATCTTACATATTCTGATTCATATATACGACAAAAGAATAATTGGAAAGAGAAAAAAATACTGAACAATAAACAAGAGAACTCACTGGAAGGCTTGCTGGCCGGCCTTGCATGCTCGACTCATCTGTGCCACTTTTGGGCTGGTTGGAGGGAGGGGCACTGGACTGGGAACTGAAGGAGTCCTGGGATACCTCCTGAAAAACAAAATATAAAACATTATGCTCTGAGAAATAGTAGTTATCGTGCCACATAGTACACATACTAAGAACACATGGCTGAAGTATTAGGACATAATCAACGAGCTAAGTTGAATAGTAGTGGTTGGAGTTCTACCTGTTGTGGTGGAGGAGGGAAGCGTTGGTAAGGTGACTGCTGTTGCTGCGTTGGCTGCGGCTGTGGAGGGTTCTGAGAATAGGAGGACGGCTGCCCCTGTGAGTGCTGGTTGTGTCCAGGTGGCGGCTGGGGGGGTTGACCAGGAGTCTGAGGGAGCTGCTGCTGCTGCTGCTGGGAAGGAGTTTGCTGTGGCCCCTGTGTGGGCCCTGGATAGTTTGACTGGGCCTGGGAACCAGCTGGAGCCTGGGAGCTCAGCTGCTGTGGCTGGTGGCTGGGTGGCCCCTGCTGCTGGGGGTATGGAGACTGGCTAGATTGGGGTGTAGTGGCTTGAGAATATGGTGGCTGGGACTGGGATGAGCCCTGAGGAGGCCCTGGCAGTGGTGCCTGAGACTGGGGGGGCATGTGGGGCTGCTGATAGGGCGGCCCGCCCTGGGTATGCGGGGCAGATGTCTGGGGAGCATGTTGCTGCCCTTGGTATGGCGTCTGCCCACCTTGTTGACCTGGCTGGGGCTGGGGATAGGGACCTTGCTGCTGACTGGGGTGTGGAGCCTGGCCCTGTTGACCATAGAACTGAGCTTGGCTCTGGGGTCCATAGCCACCTGGCCCCTGCTGTCCGTAGGAGGCCATCTGAATGGAGGAGGTACAACATAAGAGTTTATAAATGACAGCGAATGAAAACTGTCTTGATATTTCAAATATACCGTACACAATGTAAACAATTTGTGGTGTTAACAATGACCTGCTGTCCATATGGCATGCCCCCCATACCCCCAGGGGTGCGGCCCTGCATTCCCACTGGATATCTCTGGGGTGCTGGAGGGCCATAGCCCTGACCAGGGTAACCAGGGCCCTGCTGGGCACCTGGGGGAGGCCCTTGCTGCGGCTGCTGTGAGTAAGGACTGCCTCCACCGTACGGTTGGCCTCTCATTTTACCCATAGGATCCATTGGGCCAGGAGGCTAAGCAAAACATGTAGAACAGAGGGTTATAAATGTATTGAACCAACCCCAAATAACATTCAGACATACCTACACTGGTACTGTACTCGTAGGCAGACAGTTCCAGTCATTTTACTGTGGCATTACAAGTATGCAACTGATTACCAACATAAACAGACTTTTATCCCTACATTTCTTACGGCCATTAACCGGACTTTCAAGTATAAGCCAGTTTTAAATGTCAACACATACATGTATAAATATAATATCTTTCAAACAAAAAGCAGTCTTTCCAATTTAAAACACATGCCAGTGGTGCTCCTGTGTTGAGTCTACGCACATTTGGCTTAGAATGAATGACATGCTCTGAATGAGGCACTCCAGAGCATGACTTGATGTAACGGCCATACGGACCGCCATTCTGCCAAACAGCTTTATTTTGAATGGCTTCTAAACTTATTAACATTGAACAAAACTCCCAGCGCAGAGGAACAAGCTGAAATTAAAGCACCTAGAGAGATGTTGGCTGTGCAAGCCTAAAAATGGAGCAACATGGGGTAATGGCCACAACTTTATTTTACTTTTCCAGTTATTCTCCCTGAAGCGGATGGGATCACAACAAGGACAGCGTGACAAGAAGGAAAATGAAAGATTGGATCTGGCACGAATATATTCATTCTACCAAACATTTAATTTATTATTTCCTGAAATGGAAGAAAATTGTCTAAAACACAAGAGGTAGGGTTTTTTACCTTTGAGATTACCAATATCTGTATGCAATAAGGCCTAGGGAAATAGCAGGAAATGTTCCTTGCTTCACATTTCCGAGACAACCAAATGAAATAAATAAGAACAGCACATGGCTAATCTGCATAAGACAAGAAAGGAAACTCCCTTGATGGGTTAGTAATGCTGGACTGTCTTCTCATTGGCTTGGGAGGGGGGGTTGGGGGAAATTCTTACAGTCACACAGTAAGACTTGTGTGTCACTCAAGATACAGCAGCGACACACACAGGAGTCTTATGCAGCTCATGTATCTATCCCAATGTACCAATCAAGAGCAATAGGCTTAATCACTGTACAATTCGTTTTTGACAGCAATAGGGGAAATGTCTAAGAAAATTAAACATCTTTAGTGAGATAATAGAAAAAAAATGTAGGTAGTCAGTAGTTTAACATTTGTCTAAATTAGACCCGCTCAAATGCAAATAAGTAAACCTAAACATCTAACACTTTTGTATAGAGTTAGGAATGAATAGTTATTACATTTCAAGCCAAATCTTGAAGTGCTCTCAAAACATTTGTACATGGCACTTATATTAAAAAACAACATCAAAGAGTAATGGCCTGAAAATTGTGTTAAATTAGTGATTATAAGACTTGAAGCCTAGAGTACAGTGGGGGAGTGTGTGCGTATCAGGAACTGTTGTTGTATTACATCATATGCAATTATAAGCGGCCAAGAGCACAGGATGGGGAGCCAATCAGATCTCTGCTAGCATGTCAACCCAAGACCAACTGTCTCCTGGCTTTGGCAGAAGGGTTTTACCTCCACAATTCAAATCCCAGAGCAAAGCAATCTGCACACTGCAGTCAGTCACTCAATCACTACAGACTGTTTAGCGGCGGGATGCAGGGAACCCCTAATCAACAGATAGGACAATTCAAACGATTCTAGATTATGGTATTACGTGCAGTATTTTAATAACTTTAGAACCTTGCACACTATGAAATATTATTATTTCCAGAGATTAAAAACATTTTCTGAAACATCTGTCTGCGATTCCTGGTCATGTAACGAATAGGGCCTAGATACTCCCCCCTCTCTCTCTCCCCCCTCCCTCACCCTGATAAAAGGACAATGAAGAGTTTAATGTGTAATTTAAACAAACTAGTCATATACTGATACTTGATATAAATAAAGTTTTGCACGTTTAATAATGTTTCGGTACAATCAACAAAAAGTGCACTGTAGCTTAATTTCAATGTGCAGTATCTGAAGGCAAACAGGACAGGAAGAAATAAGCAACATTGCCCCTACACTACATTTTCGCCCATTTCAAAGTCAGGCCTTCTTCGCTGCCCAATGTTTTAAGTTAAATTTTTGAACAACTTTGCAGTGATAGTGGAGTCGTAATTGTGCATGTCTTAGAAGTGAATAAACTCACATTTGGTAAATTATGTGGTGTAAGAAAAACGAGAGGCAGCCATTTTAGAGTCTATGCGAACTACCAATAGACAATGGCTGGCCTGCTGCGCTATGAACAAGATGAAATAGGGTACATACGCCACAGAAGTAAAATATTATTGAGATGGGGAATTTTACCTGGTTTCTACCTAGCGGTTGCCCTGCACTTCCCGGACTCATTGGCGGCTGATGAAGCGCTCTTTGTTGCCAACCCGGATTGCTCCCTCCGTACTGACCGCTAGTACTGCACATTTCTGATGGTACCTTACTAGTTCCCTCTGAATTACTGTAGTCGCTAGATTGGTAGTTAGGATATCCCCGTGTAGAGCTTGGGGAAGTTAGGAGCTTGTTGAGTGTTGGGGTGGAAGTAGGCTGAGGATTTCCCATATTATATCTCTGATTATTATAAGATGCAGCCACTGCTGTAGGTCCTCCCGCTGGCTGTTGCTTAGCTGGTTGTCCCCCAGCTGTCAGTGGCAGGGTATTACGCGGGGAGTTCATGCCGTACCCTTGGCCGGGATAGGGAGTTCTATTCGGGAATGGATTGTAATTGTTAAACTGGTGGTTAGAAAAGCCATGGTCGTGTGAGTTGGGTTGATACGGGTCCATCACGTCTCTCGACTGCACGACCGGACCTGCAGCAGCTGCCATGCCAGGGCTTTGTTGTCCGCCATGTTGATGAAAAGGGGCCCGTCCATAGTGCTGCTGATTATATCCATACGAAGGTGGAGGAAAAGCAGAACCATGATGATGTACCATGCCGGGGTGGTTATTCCCATCCGATCCGATGGAATCATTCTGATTATTATTAGCCCTGGGCGGGTTCCCATTCCCGTTCTTCATCTCAGGCTCCCCTCCTCCCCCTGCATTTCCCACATCGGCGCCGTCCTGCAGATCCCCCCGGCCCGGTGATCCACTCTCTATTCCCGTCTGCTTTTTATCCTGTTGCTTTTCTCCGAGTACCGACTCCTCCTTTGAGTCTCGATCCGGTTTCTTTAGTTCGGAAGGCGAGTTGGTGTTGAGAGTGGCAGCGCTGGCGACCTGGGCGGCCATGATACCCCCCTCTCACTCTCTCGGCTAGTCAGTCCCAATCAAATGGTAGCATTGAATATAAATAATTGTTTATAACCATTTAAACTTGTATCGACTCATTCCCACCCCTTCACACCGGACCGAATCCGGCTGCCAGTTCCGATTGCGATTTGAGAATGATCACAAGTAATCCAAAATCCCTACAGTGCATACAACCGACACAAAATATTGTGGGAGTACTTTACTGAGCCAGGGCAGAGGCAGGGAGCAAACCAAAGCAGCACGAGGCTCGGCAAGATACAGCCATTTTACTGAGCCGCACAGGCGTTTGTAAAATATGGATTGGATTCCACTGGGGGTACGGATGGGATCTGTCGCTGACTAAGATAACACACTTGTGTACAATCCTATATATTTGGGCGCATTTAGCCACGGCCACCGCAGCTATATAAGTTTACATCTTAGCTATTTAAACTTTACCAATACAAAGGCCACATAGCCTATAACATGGATATTTTCATTTTCGACTGCTGGCCATTTTTAAATAAAAGAGTAGGCCTTATATTGCACGTATAGGCTAGTTGAAAGCCCGCAGCTGGACAAGGCAAGGTGCATGAACCACCATCATTTACGGAAAGCCGGGCTGTAACTTGACGTGGATAGTATTTTTCTTAATTTTGTGGCATTCAAATCTATACATAACTCGAGGGACAATGATATCAATCAAGATATGATAGGGAGAGGGGGATTTAATATTTACACCATTTCATTCTTACTTCGCTTGTTTCACCACTTCCTTTCAGAGCACAGGCCATACACTTTTCTCATGGAAACCTTGCAGCGAACGAGACTACTAATGTACATTCTATCTAATTCCCCCGCCCTCTCTCTCATACCCACCCCCTCTCTGTCTGTCTCTCACTCCAAGCGGCAGCCGTGGTAGCAGAAACACTCTCTTGTGAGTGTGGGGGATGGGTAGAGACACAGCTTTCTCCGACAGCAATGAACTACCCTGTGCAATACAGCCGAGCCTTCATGTAATTGTCAAGAGGGGATGCTTTCTTCACATTATACCATACAGATTCATGTGAAAATGAAATGAAAGAATATATTTTGTTCCAATAAACTGGATATTAAAAAGTTATCCAAACGCCAAATCAATCGGAATGGGAAGACCTGATCTGGATTATTAACTATACTTATATACTAATTAACATTATGTTTCCATACAATCCAAGTTGACTAAATCTTGGATGAGGGGCATTTATCTCCACTCTCTCGCTCTAACGAATACGCCTCTAGGGGACTTGAAGGGAAAGGCAAGACGAATAGCGATCAAACGACTAAATATAACACAACTTTACATTCTTACTGGCCCCCTTCTGGAAAAAAAGGATGGCTTATGGGCTCTCACATAAAAGAATATGGAAAATATTTGGAGTATAACATATAATTGACGTTGGCGATTTATGAACAAATTGCCTTTGAATGTACACAAACACGTTATGGATCCATAAGAGATTTCATAGGGTAGCCTAGTGCTAAATTAGCCATGATTGAAGCTGACTTAATCGTGAATTGAAATGCCTTTTAATAGTTTAAGAAAGCTAGCTCTCTCACTGGACATTAAATGTGTACTCAGTAACTAATTATATTGGTAAAAGGTAAAAAAAATATATATATATACATAAAGTAATACGTTCCTCACAATATTTGAGTTGCTTTTAAAACAGAGGGCCTTCCATTCCAGAGAGCAGACACACAGGGCCAGTTGTGCAGAAACACAGATTTAATGTGGCTTCCTCCCTACCCGCCTGACTTCATTTTTCAGCTCTAGCTACTTGGAAAATCTGGAGTAGAGCTCATACGGATTTAGGATAAGGATTCAGACGCACTTGTGCCATCTACTGGACAGAGTAAAAGCAAACCACACAGTTCATAGAAGACTGTTTAAATATCTTCTGTGCGTTGTGTAGATGTGTATTGTGATTATTAATATACATAAGCGTATATTTATTATTAGCACATTGCTGTGAATTAATATACATTTCCAAAATGTCATGTGGTGAATTGTTATACAATAAGAACAATGGACGTTTAGTTAAGGTTTTAATGTTTGATTTTCTTACAAAAAGAACATAAATAACAGGTTAAAACACCAGTAGACAAATATTTTTTGTACCAGTAAGACTCTGTTGCCTGCCGACATTAGGTATACATAATGAAATGAGACACTGGTTGTGCTATAATGATTTTTCTGTAAATTGGTTTCCTAACATACTGTGTATTTTTCTTACTTTTAAATCCCAAAAGAATAAGGATAAGGAAAAGTTAAAACCTCTATTGTCTTATGTACGTTGGCATAGATAATTATTGAGAACTTTCAAACTCTCCAAAGTGAAACCTATGTATAGCATGTAAATCAATTGTATATGAATGTTTCATTTAATACAAAATGTGTATCTTTGTTTCCACTTACATTTTATTCAAACCTTCCAAATGAGCTGGCTCAGTGGGCCTGGCCCAACTGCCATGTTTATATCTGCACCAAATGCATTGGTGGTCTTTTTATTTATGTATTCAAAATAAAATAGTGTGACCTTCTGACTGATGTGTTTTTGTGAAGTCTTTTTAATTTGGGGTAATTATTGCCTATATTCCGTTCCATGAACCATGCTTGGGCATACTGTAAGGTTCAGTTCCTTACTCAGTTCAGTTTTTTTTTATGAACTAGAGGTCCATCACCTCCTCCTTTACAGTCTTTTCACTTGTTACGACATATTTCTCCTGCAATCCAAGAGTTCTAGGAAACAAAATGTTAAGGAAAAGAAACAACCCGGCATGCCGGGCTAGTTGTCAATTGGATTTTTGATAATCATATTTGAAGGACTTAATAATGTATTGACACCTCCAAACCCTTTCTAGCAAACGAAGGCTGCATTCTGAAGACACATACAACTGTAAGTAAAAATCTTCTATAAAATTTGTAAGCTCATTATGTTAAAAGCATTGAAGTTTTCAACATCTGGATATTTACACAAGTTACATATTCTATTAAAAATCAGCAGAGGCAAGTGAATCCAGATTGCCTGCCCATGTGTTGGCTTCACTCCACTATAGCCTACTGACTGTTAGCCATGATGTTAGGCCATACACAAATTCTAGGACTATGATAAGGCAATTCTCATCCAATTAACATTCCTCTACTTGCTACGATGTCAACCCAGGTGACAATTGAGTTGGCTGTTGTTATTTTAAGGACAATTTAACTTGCCTTTCATTAAGAAAAAAATGACCATTCAATGTGTCATTATTGTTAATGCTAAAGAATACGTTAACATTAAAAAGCAGCATCCTTATACATATTTTGTTATACCTTTTGAGGGCTACGAAGGCAAAACAAAAACATATCAAATGCCCTAAAAGGATACGAGTTGAACTGAAAGTCTGCCCCCACTGCAGCTGACATCATGGCCTGCAAGTTCCTCTCCTCTGAATCTCCAAAGCAGTAGCCATTGGCTTTGTCCACTATTCGAATAACCTGGGTCATGCTTTCTCTGTCCTAGAAATGGAAGAAAGTTTGGTAGGTGTCAGTCAGACTGTTTGATGTTTGTAACAGTCCATCGATATGGTGTCCATATTATGTTTATTGAAACGTTTTTTTTTATGCAAGCACAAAAGCCAACTAAATGATAAAGTATTCTAAACTAATAATTGTTGAACACTGTAGTACACTCTCAGTAAAATACTGAACCCTTTATAATTGTGGACATCAGAAACCTCATACCTGCACATTGAGGGGAACAAAGGAAACTAGGCTGTAGTCTTGTATGACGTCTGCCAATTTTTCATTCAGGTGGAGGAACTTCTTAAAGAAGGGGTCTGCAGCCAGATGATCAAGCAGATAGCTTAGATCCATAACCTCTGTGTAGAATTCCAGGTTGAAGGCTGTGCCAGAAAAGATATAGGAAGACACATTCTAACATAACTCGGATAGAAAAGAAACCTAATTATGAGCACGACTTCTACAATTTGTATAAACAATTGTTACACTTGTTTTATTGATATGGTATCGGTCAGGTAACTGCTTCTCAATTTACCTAGCTTGCCATATTGCTCAATCAGGTCCATTTTGGAAAGGATGTTGACATGAGGCAATTCCACATGCAACATTGTTGACAGGGATGTGCAAAGCACAGAGATAAACTTGGCTGGGTCTGCACAATAATGTGAGTCCACAAGATGCACTGCAGCCAACTAAGAGACAAAGTTTAAGAAAAGTTTTAGTGGAAGAAAAAATATTGTGAAGTTTAAAAGAATCTGATTTGACCTTCATCAAATACCATTTAAAATGCAATTAAACCAAATTATTGGTTCTCATAATTTATAACTCCTCACGTAGCATAAAAAGGCCAACTTTGCACATTACAGATCAATCAAGAAGATCAGTTACAGTAATCAAACAACAAAAAGGAAAATAAAACAAGTTAGACCTAGAATGAACCTGTTTTCAGTCAGAAATGTAAAAAGCATACAATTTTAGAACAATTGATCCATAATAGTATGTTATTGCACGGATCATTTGATGACGGATCACGGTTCATCTGATGTTGAGTAATGTTTAGTGAACGAGTAAGTAAGCTATCTTGCCATTTCTATACATTCCCTGTTTGAAAGTATTGCTCTACGACATCTTTTTGCCACAATACAATTCATCTTCAACACATCTTGTCCCCTTGTTTGATGACACTAGACATCTCACCCTAAAATTCCATTTGGTCAGCTGTGAGAATATGTTCTTCACTGAATTTTGATGAGTGTACAGCTCCACTTGGCCTGGGCAGTCAAACAGGAAGTAACAGTCACTATGCTGCTTCAGCTTGCTTTCCAACCAGTCCAAATTGGCTTCCAGGTACTCCATGCAATACAGAAGACCGCCGTTTGGTCCAAGTTTCAGGCCGTCCATCACATCATCTAGGGTGACTAGTTCTGAAATGTCCACTGCACAGGGGTATGGAAGTCCTTCATTGGCAGGATCCATGTTCACTACAACCACCTTGCGTCCAAGGTAACTCAAAAACTCCAGCATTCCCTTGCAGTAAGTGGTTTTGCCTGACCCTGGAGGCCCAATAACTACTTGCCCAAAGCATAATGACGGAGGAGGTGCTTGTTGTCCACCAGACATGGTAATTGTCCTCTCAAATTATTGTGAAATGTTTAAGTTATTCCCGAACCACGTTACAAACAGTTGTTCGAGTTCGCGGAAACAAAATCAACACAACAGAATTTTGCAAGGTTCTGTGTGAGTAGGCTACTCAGTATTATAAAATTAAGTAAGTTATTTCCCCCACCGCGTTGTAACGTGCGTACGTCAATGTGTTTCCGGGGTCATATAGTCCCGTTTCAAAATAAAAGCACACGATCGCCCCTGCAGAAATACGGATCCCCTATAGTCCCGAAATGTTTTTTAATCTTGTGCGCACAATATAATTATCTGGATGGTACAAGAATTATCTTGTGCGCACAAGATATTGTCCAGTTGTTCAATTTTAAAAACATTCCTGATGTGGTATTGGGCACAATATGTTGTTTGGTTTGGTCAGCGTGAAAGAGGCTTTACACGCACAATATGTTGTTTGGTTTGGTCAGTATGAGAGGCTTTTAGTTTATAGTTCAATGTTTTTATAGACCATGCTACACTGTTTAAAACAGCACTTCGCTATTTCGGCTTGACTGCGGTTAATTAACCATTGAGCAGCATTAATATTATTCAATAATCTTAACCTTTGAGCTGTTATGAGTTATATTTTAATTGACAAATGTAAGGTGTAACAATCAAATGCGAAATTATATGAAAAAGACATAAGTTGAAAAAATATATATTAATAATTAAAAGTACAGAGTAATGCAGACATTTTTAATATAATGACATTTTTAAATCTAAAAACACGTTTATCTTTTTGGTCCAATGCTGCCCCCTGGCGTCCATCCTCTGTATTTCATACTGGTGTTTGGTTGGCGTCTCAATAAATCGTCACCGTGGTCAATGCCTTGCGGCTCGTCATATACTGTGGTTATGTGGAAGTCAGGTCTGGCCTTTTTCACCGCGTAAGAGCTTAGCTTCTCCCCATGATAACTGCACAAAACACAGGATATAGTTTATTTCACTTAGCCAAATCATTATTATATATATATTTTTATTCACAGAAAAAAATGTAATCACTAGCTGTTTCAAAGGTTTATGTAAATGTTTAAGCAATCACCATCTGCAACCCTTAAGTTACTTTTCCAACAATTGAAAAGTTCAACATATGATGCTTGAACTTATAATAGCAATCGGTGTAGAGAGTTGCTAGAAATATAGGTAATCCAACATCTTGCCTTTGTTGAAGAATAACTGTTGAAGTCAAACAAAACTGAAGTAATAACGATTATTTAGTCCTTATTCAAATAAAATGGCTTCAGAATTGAGTCTGCAATGACTACTATGAATGGCTCAGTAGTCAAAAATAGGATCCTGATTCTTGTTAACGTTACAGCTGTTTCTACAGAACTTTACAATTGGAGAGGACAGTTGAAAAGCGTTCTGCGTAACCTCAAGACCATTTCTGTAGAGGTTGGACTAGTGCAAATAAAATTGCTTATGTTAAAGCATCACCAAATTAAACTGTTTATAAAACGCCACAAAACAAAATATGCACAGAAAGTGCTCTCCTTGTTGTATGTTTCACTGTTACATTTAGTTACCCAAATCCCCTTTTGCATTTGGGATGCTGTCCCTCATTCTCAAGGGCTTCAGGGATTCCTGCCTGACTGTTTCCTAGTCCTTCACCATCCTTCCAGCCCTGTTTCTCCATCACATGACGGCCAACCCCCTGCAAAAAGAGATATAGCTAATGAATGTACTTAAGAGTACAATTCAACTTTTCCAATACATTTTTATTAAAGAGGGACATAATGCTGGCATTTCCTTAATAAAAGATACACAATTAGAACTCTTTAAGCAAAAATAGGAATTAACTAAAGACTTTGATAAAGCATGAAGTGTTTCTACTAAAATGAATGCAGTTTCATTATTAAGCACCAACTAAATTTCTTGAAAACTTAAAATCATGTAAAAGATACCAGTTCATTTTTTTTCGTCAGTAAAACATATAGGATTGATAAGACTGCGAAATCACTCTACCTTAGTGAACCTTTCAAAGTTTCCAATTGGCTGATCGTGCCCCGACCTGTTTTCGAGCCCCTCTCTCATCCTGTTCTCATACCGCATACGAACATAGTCCCGGGAGTCCATATCACCTCCGTCTGTGAAGACATTTTCAGTTCATCGCAATCATGATCTACTTCAACAATATAATTATGTATCCTAAAATGAGATAACGTTAGATTTTGTGGAATTATTTAGTAGGAGGAAAGTTAAAAGTAAAACGTGACTTACCTTTGTTGTAGTAAACACCCATATCAACATCCCAATCATCTGCTGTTTGCTCATCAAAATCTAAGGTAAAGATAATTAAAACAACTTCATACATATTCAAGTATCACAGCATGTAACGTTGAAAATATTTGTCAATCAGAAGATCTGTACAAATTGCAAACATGTTTGAGCCTCATCTTCATACCTCCTTCTTCCTCCTGCCAGTACTGGGCATCAGTATAAAAGACCAGGCCTGAGCCTCCTTTCTCCCACTTCAATTCAATCTCCTCTTCGTAGAGTCTCTCTTTACTGCGCTCCTGACTTGTTACATCCTCATGCAGGGCCTCGTGGCGCTCCCACTCCTCACAACGGTCATCATCCTACAATACAAGACCATGTTTGAAGATGATTATTTGTAGGAAATTTAGCCATTGGTTTGATCATACCAATCATCCTGTTTAGAAATATAATTAATAAGAAAATTGATCATCAATATCGACCTTACAAAAAACAGAATAGTGTATCGGTAGTTATAAACCCAACCCATCCCAGCTGGAAATATAGGCTAATATGTTTTAAGCAGCATATCATTAAAGTTATTAACCCACATCATCTGCATTTGACTGGACATCCTCTTCTCCCTCTGAGGCAGGAGCCTCTGCTGTTGGAAGGTCATGTAGTCGCTTGGACCCGGAGGATGGAGGGACTAAACATCCAAGACCTAAAATTTCATGCCCTTCAGCTGTGTAGACATTCTCTTCAGTGGCTGGAAGTGTGCAAGTGTCAAAGTACTGGAAAGGCACATTGCCATAGCGGCGGTTGCAGCTGGTTTTTGGAAAGGTAAGACCTAACTTCCGAATAAGGCGAGGCGGCAAGCGACATGACTGGATGAGCTGTAGGAACACCTTAATTGGTGTCCCCACGTTCCCATTGACCATAAGGGAAGGTGGATTAAGTTCTGGTAAACCTTTGAGGTCAGCCTCTGTAAAAAGTTCCTTCAATGCCACATGACGTCTTTGCTCAGACTTCGTTTTATACGTGAATTGCTCTTCACCTGAAAAGATATATTAACAAGCTTGTTAACAAGCAACTACACAAATAAATTATTCCAGCCCAACAAAGACCTTAAAGAAAGCCGCAATAGGCCTACATTTTAAATTGTACTCTACTTTTAGTTGCAACGTTTATCTTTATTATCTCGAAAGAGGTAACTAACAATACTAACCTATGGGATTTGACACTTTCACTCTTTTGATTACACAGCGTCTCGCCAGCCAGTTGCCCTTCGACTCAATCCATTGATTCCCAGCATACATTCTTAAAAATCGTTCAGCCTGTGTAGAATGGACAGCGACTATGCAACAACATGTTTTTGCGCTACCTGAAGACCTTCTTTCAGAAGTCTTCAGGACTTCGGAGCTCCCTTCTTCGTCGTCACCACTACCAGTACGTTTTGTTTCATGGGAATCAATTGTGCCCGATTGAGATTCTCTGATAACCTCTGGCCGATGGCGATAATGGAAACAAACGAAACCGCCACTTTCAATAAATTGGCTGTAATAGTTTCGAAGATCGGAAGATCTAAAATGTCCAGGTATATTACTAACCGCAAAATAGACAACAGAGCCGATGTCCGCCATTACTTTTTCCAAAGTATGATCTCAGATCCGGTGAGGGCAATGTAATAAGTTCGAAGAGACCCTATAGCTCTCCTGGTAACGCGTTCCACCGGCTATAATATACTGTCAATGGTTCCACCCTTTGTCCATTGTCCATCCTCAGTTAGACCATTAAGACGCCATAAACTTATTTTGTTGTTGTTGGCAGATTGACCTTGCTGACGTAAAGAAAACAACGTAACCACTATGTTTAAGAATAAGAAGAATGACAAGAAATCAGCCCAACATTATAGGGATGTGTGCATTATAAGTCAACCATAATAGGCCATCTCATTTAGTTACAGTATTTCTGTGAATAAATCAAAATATTTGTATTGGCTTTGTGAACCTGGATTGAAAAATAAATAGGCTACGAGTCAGTAATCCGGGGATCACTAATCGATGGCCGGTAGTTTACTGTAGCTCACTTAAGGACTGAAGAGCGCTAAAATGTTGCATAGGCCTACGTCATTTGGGCTTGTGGCAAATAAATAAAAGTAAAAGCTAAAAAAGAATTCGACAACAAGGCCTCTGTATTAAAATAATGGTATTGTATGGGTATTATCCTTTTTGATGTTCCTCTTTTAAAAAAAACATAACAGAGATAAATTAATTAGTTTTGACCTTGCTAGTGTAACACAGTGGCCTTAGATAACTTGATTTGATGCCAAAAAGGGCTCTTATCTAGACCGCAGGTAAGCGGCGATGTCACCGCTGGGTTACTGGCCTTTCAGCAATTGATTCAGCTGAACTTTTATTGCATTAGCATTAAGTCAAGGCCATGAGTCATGTTCTTGACACAGAAACAAGCCTCTCCATTCTGCTTTTGGGGTCAATGGCCTTGAAGATAAATGCTTTGAAAGTAAAGAATGGATTTCCCCCCCTCATTATTATTGATATTATTATTATTATTATTATCATTAAGAGATTAGAAAGTGGTATCTGCCATTACCAATGTACCAGTGAAGTAATACACATATGTACGTTTAATGACATCTACATTTTATAGTATCATGTAACAAAGTACTGTATGAAAATTCTATAGTAGCTGTAATTAAGCCTAGATCATTTAAATTATCTGCCTGCTCAAAATTGAAGAAACACAAATAAATATTTGTCTAACTTAGTTCCTGAAAATATAGAGGGATTATTTAATTTCCTAACCTAAGGACATGTGTTTTTTTAGCTTTTTTTTTTAACGCATCATGATGACAGATAAGCGTGTCCTCCGTGCCCGTCTCGGCCAGCTCCTTACCTCCATAAACACAGCCCTTATCACCATAATTTACAACTGTCCAGATGCCTGGAGAGTGTATGGTGGATCACATTCTTCAAATAGAATTAAACAGCCATCATACCTTATGTGGAAACAAACAGCTTGTGCAATGGTGTCCGCTTTTGATTAAACCTCCTCAAATTTCAATATGATTCACAGTGGAACCCCATCCATGTACAAAGTCAAAATAATATTGTATAGTGAAGTAAGTGTTTCATTTATCAGGTGAGCCTAACCAATGCCAGGGCCATGTTTAGGTAATCTTGGTGTATTGTAGAATAAAACGGGCAAAGAGGGACATCGAGTAATAGTGGTTCTGTCAATAGTGTCTGGCAACCATAATCTCTTTATTGAGCTCATTCACATCTTGGACTGACCTTGACATCAGGGCTCTCTCCCTCAGAGGTTTTTTACCCACATTCTTCTCTGTGCTGGGCGTGGCAATTATTAGGTCATAGAACAATCCACTATTACTCCTTCAAATTTCAAATATTTAATACAATAAGCAAGTCAGTAAGCAAAATATATCGTTTGTTTCTGTTCAGATAAAAAAATTACTGTAAAGGATACCCTCCCCCAAATGTATTACCTATCCCCTTACCTTTAATTGCGATCCAAAGAAACAAATACATTCTGATATGAATAACTTGATTGCCAGGACCAGCAAATTACATTATTTTCTACTTCAGGCCCATATCAAAAATGTTGCCAAATAATTTACAATTTTGAGGAACCAAAAGAACAACTGAATGTTATTCATGATGTCAGGACGTTTAAGCAGTTGGCACATATAGTGTGAATTGGTGATACTTTAGGGTCCATTGACAATTATAATTGTTGTTTTGCTTTACTTTCCACATTACTTTCTGTTTTATGTCCCGGTATAATTTTACTGTTGGCATTTTATTTTTAAAACTATCATTAAGTTCAGGCAGACAAAGATATTCACTAATGGGAGGGTTGCTGTCTTCTTCTTTCTTCTTCTTTCAAGGACTCTACATGTAGGTCAATGCTCCCTAGTGATAGTTTGCATTGGCCTCTTTCCACCTCCTTAGGTGTGAGCTGGCACTGAGCAGCCATATACAGTGTACTTAATTACTCTCTTAGTCCTTGGTAACTTGGTACCGCTTGGGTTAATGACAGTTGGAAAGATAAGGCTTATTGTAACCTCACCAGCCATTACTGTTTGCTTTTCATTTGCTTTTCATTGAGAAAAGTTTATCTGTATCCTGGGTGCGCACCGTCAGTTGTTTTTCACCAGGGGAGTATTGACAGGTCAAGGTTCATTGAGCAGACTGGGCTGGCCTTATAAATAGAAGCACAGCCTGATTGAAAATAACTGATGTGCACAACCGCAGGAGAAAGCCTAGCTTTCAGAAAACAGAATTTAAACATTTATCAAAAAAATATATTGAACTGAACAACCTACAATGGAGGACGGATGTCGCTGCTTGGATCACAACGATAGACATTCAAATGCTATTCTTTACAACATACTAAGCCAAAAAGACAACAAGGAGCCAAGTCTCAGCAACCTGAAACAAAACTTCATACCTAACAGATGTAATTGTGAAATGCGAAGGACAGTTTGTTTGAAAAGGCCAGCTGAGGTATGTCAAGAAGCCTCAGAGGTTCTAGTGAAAACAATACATTTTATGAAGAGCTTACCTGCTTTTAACCAACTCCCACCAAAAGATCAGCATTTGCTTCTTCAAAACTGCTGGGCTCCGCTATTCATTTTGGGCTTAGCCCAAGATGGCATGAACTTTGAAGTTGTTGACACCCCTGCTGATAGTTTGCTGAAAAGAATTCTTCTAAACTGTCAAGAAAGCTCTGTGGTGGAACGGCAGCAGCCTACACTGGCTGGTGTAAGCAAACTTAAGTCCTGCCTCAAGAAATTCTGGAGTTTGGATTTGAGTCCCAAAGAGTATGCCTATCTAAAAGGGACCATCCTTTTTAATCCAGGTAAATATTTTTTTCCTCTTGTGGATTACAGAGGTATGCACACATGTAATTGATAGTGTTACATTTTTTGGACCTTTCATTTGTGAAGTTATGTTCTGGAAGAATTCAGATTTGCACCTAAACCTTGTTACTAATTAGGCAAAATAGTAACCATATAATTTATTTTATTTACGTAACAGATGTGCCGGATTTAAAGACAACTTCATTCATTGATGGATTGCAACTGGAAGCTCAGCATGCACTGAGAGAAGTTGTCCAACCTCTTCATCCGGGAGACCAAGGGCGATTTGCCCGAATCTTGCTTACTGCCTCCACACTCAAGACAATCACATCCACCCTCATTACAGAACTTTTCTTCCGGCCTGTCATAGGCCAGGCAGATCTACTAGAGCTGTTGACCGATATGCTTGTCTGCAGATAGTTGAACATGTGTCACTGGACATTGTCATTGGCTCTAGGCTACCTTAAACCACTTTGACTGAAGATCTAATATAAGGTGAAGAGGTGGAGATATTTTAAAATAAGCTTCCATTGTTTACATTAACTACTTGTTTTATATTACCGTCAAGGTCACTTTGGCTATGTCTTTCTGTTGTTGGTTGATGGACAAAGCTGAACAAAGCTACACAATAACCATATAACTATCATTAACACCTTTTACCACATTATTATGTCAATGATAGAGTACAACGGAAACATAGATGTTGACGTGAATAGTGTTGATGTGTTTTGCTTTAGAATAGCTCAATATTATTTCAAATAAATATATATTTTTATATAACCATATGTGTACAGGCTTATCAATTTGCAATGGTCATTGATGCCCACAGAAAAAGATAAAACAATGAAAGAAAAGGCAGATTAAGAGTGAAGACAAATGCCTGTAACAGAGAATTGTTCGAATATTTCTCGTTAGAAAGTTGTTGCAAACACACAGCAAATGGGCCTTTCTAAGGGTATTTACATGAAACAATTAATAATTTTTATTTCAAACTTCAAAAACAACATGTCACAAAGCATTCCATTACTTGATTTAATGAAAGCACTAGATAGAAGACATATGTTGAACAGAATCTTTAAACCTCCTGTTTATCATTTGCGTATCAACTTCAGTCAACCTATTTAAGGATTTTTATTAGTGATTACCTCATCGACTGCACCTAGTGAGTGCCTGGTACTGACATCCCCTCACAGGATAGAGTCAATGACACAACGTTGAATCACACTGTTCAACAGCTACTGTAATGTTGGCAGCCTGTCTAGGCCACATGAGATCTGATATAATCACTCCTTCCTTTTCGAACACTGATAACGACTTGATATCAAGGCATGCACTAAGTAAAGTGCTAAGTAAAGGGTCAAGTAACGTGACATTTAGCAATCGGTAACAAAAAATATTTAGAACGTTTTGGTTTTTGCTAGCCCATGTCAGTGGGACCAGAATGTGGTTTCTGGGAAAAAGGAGAATTAAATCACGTATTTACCTTTGACGATTAAAGGACTAGTAGGCCATGCGTAATAGTAGGACTTTGTCTCCCTCTCATGGTAATGTTAGTAAATCCCCAATTGTAGTAGTATTCCCATTTCAATCCAAATTTTTATCACAGAAACGGTTTGGATGTAGATTGGCAAGAGGTGGAGTCAGGGGTACAGACAGATTATTCCCAAACACATTACATTATAGTTAATCATGCAGGTACATTATGTTAAGAGAAAAAACACCCGTTTTACAGAGCAGAAACATTAATTCTAGAAAACGTTTTTTTTTTATTATTATGGCGCCAATTGTACAAATGTACAATTATTGTATGAAAATCTATAAGCTAAGCAAAAATTATAATTAGTTTATTTTCTTATTTGAAATTGAAATACATTTTCTGTATTTGCTCATTGAAAACATCTGCTGGGGATAACATTGAGCCATTTGTCTTTAATTTAAACAACTACACTTCCCCAATGGGTCCTTGCCCATGATGTTGTAGTTGTGAAACTAAGCGCTTACAGGACACCTTATACAGGTAGAACAGGAATGTAGTGGGGTGGCAGAGAGCCAAGGAAACTAGCGTCTAGCAAGTTGACTACAGCTGTCTGATTAGATAGTGAAAGATCTGTGAGACTAAATTGCCTGAATAGCCAGCCATAAGCCAGCCTCAAGTGAGAGGTTCCTAAAATCAGGTAAAATGTAAAATCCCTTTCTCTTGAAATGTTCTCCACCGTAAGCCACACAAACAGTCAATTTCCTTTCTTCTTCCAGAACCCACAAAACAAGTTTCCTGTACTGCCGAGGGCGGAAAAACCCTACCTGACACATCACAGTGACCTAGGGGAGGGAAGGGCTTAACTACATAGTAATCTGAGAGATACTAAGAAAGATGAGGACAGAAATACTCAGAGGCCGACAACGTTGTAGAGCAACATTCACACAAGCATTTTGATGATGCACAGAAATCAGGGAAGAAACCTGATGACAGACAGAGGGAAGTCCCTGTGTGGACAAAGCAGTTCTACAGTGTTAGTACCAGATTTAATACAAGATGAAAAAGAGGCAGTTGAAAGAAGTATATTGACTTTATTTTCCCTGACAAGGTTGCGGTGCTCTTTTTCTCTCCAAAATGAAATAAGCACTGAACTGTTGAGTCACATTACTTAACAAGCCATGCTATCTGGAAAATACATTTGATCTTTACATGACAGGCAGTGATCCAGACTCAAAGGAAGGTAATAATATACAGTTAATGAGAGATAGCAATTTACAAGCAGAGTACAATAAACATCCATGAGATACTTTCATTTTTTATTTTAGTAAAAATAACACTTAATTGTTTTTTGAAAAGTTAGCCAATGACCCAGATGGTATGACAACCCAGAAAGTCACAATGACTTGAAAGTTATTTACAAAACCAACAATGGGTTAAAATTCTATAATACAGTGAAGTATGAATTTGGGCATGCTGTTGAGTTCAAAACGTAGGGGTCAAACACACAGGTCCCACATCAACAAAAAAAGGACGGTAAGGGGCTGTGAGCTAAATGGAGTGTCATATTATGCAGTTGCATGGGGTGAGAGCTCAACAATATTGGTATAAAAACAACTTGTAACATAGCATGCTAGGACATCAACCTTAAGTCCATTAGGCTTTGCATCACTTTAAGAAAATCCCCTTTTCCTTACGCTCGTGCACCAAGTTTGGATCGGATTCACTGGATAGACATTGTGTCATCATTAACTTTCCATTTTGACACACGCCTAAGATCGACTGAAGTCGGCATCCACTATAAAACAACAGCCAAGCTGATATAAAAAAAAACATAGCCAGTAAGAGAAAGTAGATACGTTGTCCATGACGTTAATGGAGCTCCCTTCCGTAACTACATCAGTCCATAAACCAGGACAGCATGAAAGAATTGGGAGACAAAAAGCAGACTACATCTCCATTGTTAGGCGCTTATTGTGCACTAAACTCTGTCTCTGTGTTGTCATCTAAGTTGGTTCACAGGACGTGCAACAGAGGAGCTCCAGAGGAGTCGGTCTCTGTGTCGTGCTGATACGCAGAGTAACCCGTAGCAGAGCCGGAGGAGTGCACTGTGAGGGTTAGAAAGAGTCATCGATTGAAAATAATTGAGGCCAAATAAATGTAACTATAAATTGGACTGAACTTGTTAGCAGCTGGATACGAAATTGATAAAAACATGTACATTCAAGTTTGTTAGAACTGAATCTGAACTGAAGTATGGAACGTGTAAAATGACAATGGTGGTGTTCCTTCATTCAAACATTTAAAAGACATGTAAGCAGACACCACCTTCTCATGGCATTTTCCCTCTTGAAGAAAGAGGGTCCACATTTCAACAATCCATCTGTAACCTGAGTTGTTCACGAAATTACACAATCCACCAGTGACCATTATGTGAGAGGTATTTAATGTGATCTGATCTGCTGCTCCTATGAGGGGCGAGCTATGCCCCCTTAAGCCTAAAGGGGAGTGGAGAGGGAGTAGGATGGGTATAGGGTGGCAAAAGAGCAGAGAGGGGGGGGGGGGGGGGGGGCAACAAATGAAAGACAGAAAGGTCCATGCTTTATGTTACAGGAGTCATATCAAAGTCTGGTATGCCACTGCAGTGCAGAGAAGATATTAGGAAATGCCTGCAGTGCAACGAGTACAATAAGACATGAGTAAAAGCCCCCATTCTTATTGTTAAACAGCCCAAAAGGAAGTTCAAGTCAGGATAAATAAGGATTGTAATTTCATTAGGTGCTTTAAAATGGGATCAAAATAAAGGTTACCCATATATAATTTAGATGACATACATACATATACATTATATATATATATATATATATATATATATATATATATATATATATATATATATATATATATATATATATATATATATATATATATATATATATATATATATATATATATATATATATATATATATATATATATATATATATATATATATATATAAAAACATGCTACATAAAAGTAGCTTGGTTGAACCAGCCGGTTCACGTGATCACATTCTTTATAGTCAAGAAAAGCGAAGCAGTCAGTGGGACAAAAGATTCACAACTTACCAGGCTGGTACAAAAGATTCACAACTTCAAATCTCAATCTTTCTGCATTCACCACTTAATGTAGAGAATAAAGGCAAAATATACCCTTGGTGTCCACAGAGACAGACTGAAGTGTACTTACTCCTCCCACTGTAGCGTCTTATATTCCTTGCAAGTTCATCGGACGGAGTTAGCTCAGAGACTTTCACTTCAGGTTCCACTGTTAGATAAAAATAATTAATTAAAGAAAAAACACGGAACAAAACCATTGAAAATTCAATTATTTTGAGATATTAGAAGCATTGTGGTAAATTCATTTTAAGTACGTGTTACCATCAATGTTCAGACCAATGCAATGCTGTATCCAGAAGAGACAATGTTAATACCTATCAGATATTGAGTTTAGTACCATAAACTGTATGCACTCTGGAAATATATATTGTATCATATATATTGGCGTGCATTGTGTATTTATATTCTCCAAGTAGGCTAATTTCAAACCTCCAACTCTTGCAAACATTAGTCATCATCAATGACACAATTGGAATGATATTGTTTGATACGTTGAAACAAGGATGGGGAATTATCGGAATACTGTAACTGTCAATAGGGCAACTGGTTTGAAAAACGTGTCTAGCTAAAACGCAAGGGCTTTATAACAACACTTTTTAAAGTAATTATCCAAAGCATAACTTTAGGATGAGATCAACTTAAATCATATATAAAGTTATTGAAGATGTGGCACAATGAGTATTTTTTCTGCTCGAGAATCAACATGGCTTTTTGCAACGACTTAATATCCTTAAGTGTACATGGAGTATTATTTGTGTGGTTGGTTAAAGTATCTTACGGCCACTACTCATGAAGGTGTTGGTCATGGTTTCATTGCCGCTGTCAGGAAGAGTCCCATCACTCCTTCCATTAGGCTGCTGTGCTGGGGGCCCCTGGAGGTTCTTATTCCTCCTGCCTTTGCGTGTGCTGATGCGAATGACCCCGTGTACGAGCCTGCACTCAGCCTCCTGCGTCTCCAGGTTGTAGTCCTGGGCAATGCTGTAGATGAGCTCGCTGATCTCGTTGGTCTTGCGAGAGAAGGAGGAGTCGGACGTGCACTTGGCCAGTTGGTCAATCTGGTGCAACGCATAAAGCTCTAGCAGCTTCTTGGTGATGAGGGAGTCGATGTCTGTGCCCGTATCACTCAAATCGTCCAGGTCAAGTTCCTCCCGAGAGTAAAGGCTGGTGTTACTGATGGGTCGCTGACTGTCCCCCTTGATGCCTGCACGGCTCCGTTTAGGGGCAGATGAAATATGGGGGTAAACCACTGTCTGGCCTGCGATGCGTACATCGTGGTAGCGGAAGCTGTCACTGGTGGGCAGTTTGGAGGGCCTGAAGGGCTTGGAGGTCTTGCTAGACTCCAGAGGTATGCCACATGTTGGGTTGGACACAGCCATGCCTTTGGATGGGTAAGGCTCAGGGTCTGCTTTCAAGGTTCGGTCGGTGGAGCTCTCATGGACCGGCAGACAGGGCTCTCTGCTGCCGTAGAAGCCACACGTCAGGACACAGCAGATAAGGGCCTTACAGCCACTCCAACCCATTGAGGCACAAGAGCCACACGCATGTCTGCTATGAGATGTGTTGTCTGCTGAGCCAGGGATGAAACCCAATGTTTCTGATCCCCGTCCATTGGCATGGCGTGCGGGGCCTCTACCATCATGCCTAGCCTCCGAGGAGTGCTCACCGTGGTGATCACGTGTGTGTTCGGTATGAAGATCCTTGTAGGACTCCTGACTGGTGGTGCTGTCCCTCGATATGGTGCGGTTCTTTCTGTACCCTTCAGCTTTTGCAGTTGAAGTGTGCTGCCTGTTGTGTCGGGAAGTCTGAGGAGCCCCTGTTCTGTGGCCAGGCATGGCTCAACACGCCTGGGGCCTGGAGGAGGATAAGTAAAAATGAAAAGTAGACTAAGGCCTGTACCAGCGTCTAATCCCCACAGTGAAGAAACATAGTCAACACGAAGCTAGGGCAACAGACCTAAGAGTTAAACAATTGTATCTATACACCGAACGTTTGATTAGCGAAATATCAACAAATGGGCTGTACCCGAATGAGCCGAACCTTAGTTATATATTCCATTGCAAAACAAGTTTTCGTTTGCACATTACTTACCGCATATGAGGAAGATAGGTTCTTCCAGTAGTCTATAGAAAGCTTTATAACCGGTAAACGTCGGATGTCCAAACAGCAAACTTTTTAAATGGACTGTAAAAAAACGTCGGCTGCGGATTACTCAAGACAGGACACTAAACCAGGTGTTTTCTTTCAAGTCCATAGAAAAGTTGAAAATATTTAGCAAAACTTGCTCGCAAGACAACTTAACTGCGGTCTAGGTATAAAGTGAAAATCTCCGGAAACACGGTTTGGTCAATCCCCTAGTTATGCGTACCAGTCTTTCCGTGTTGGTTATTACCTGAGGATACAGGTTATTCCAAAAGTGCTCCCACCCACAGGTAACATACGACGTCACACAATTAATGCGGTTGCGAATCCATGATTGTACAAGCAATAATAATTTCTGAGCAAGTGCTGTCAAGAAGGCGCCCCTATAAGTTGTAGGCCTATTTGGTGATTATAACAATGAATTCGTCACACAAAAACGAGTCGTTTGCAAGCAATTTTTCTGTTCTACATTCAACATTTAATTTTCTGTACAGCCAGTAGAGGGCAGTCTAGTTTGAGAAAGTGAGAGCAAAAAAAATTAAAAAATATATATATAAAAGAGAGAGCGAGAGAGAGAGAGAGAGATAGAGAGAGAGAGAGAGAGAGAGAGAGACAGAGAGAGAGAGAGAGAGAGAGAGAGCAAAAAAGAGAAAGAGAGCAAGCAGGTGCAACTCTTAACCATAATTTTTCATTCTGTTCCATATTCCCTCTATGGAACCATGTAATAATTTCCCGTTTCTACCAGGTGAGGCAGACCAATCAGTATGAGATACCTTTTTTTCAGTATTTCTTCAAATATACAAAACATATACAACAGTATTTTGGGGGAACATTTCTTCTGTAATGCATTTGCTGGCCCTGCACTGAAAGGTGCTATCAATTATTTTGAATTAAACACATTTTAAAGTTAATGCTGCAATGCATTTTCACATAAATCTAATTTTATGTCTCTAAATATGTTGAACATATATCTCTAGAATGAAAATGCATGCTTCCATAACATATTCAGTCACATATTTTTGTGAAGATCTTTGTCAGTGTATAATTCTGCTATTATAGGCAGAGTTCTGAGAGTAACTGGAAAAAGTCAACATAGCGCATCATTATAGACTAGCTGAAAAATGTGCAATAGAAAATGTCAAGAAATATTCTTATGTAATTTGCCGGCCAAGGGCAAACATTAAGGAGGCCTACCTGAGAGTGAATGAAATGCTGCAGTGCCTCTAAAAAAATACGTCACTCTCAGGTGAAACCTTTCTGACTGCATTCTGGTCGTCTTAAGCCCTAAAAAAGAACCCAAATAGTTTTCACATAAAATGCATGCATACATCTATTTGTACACCATGCAAGAACGTTTTCACCTAAACATGTTCTGATACTGTACATATGCTAAAGTATGTAGTGGTTTGCTATTGTCCCATTACATCCACTGTGGGAGAGATTGACAACTGTTTCAGCCTTGTGTCTGAGGGCATCTGAACAAGACAGGCATCAGGTGATACTTGTGCAGCACGGTTCTCGGAGGGGGCCACTCCGAAACGGCCAGTACCTTGTATTACAGAGAGATTCCCCAAACGAGAGTCAGAATCAATCTCGTAGCGGTAGTGATACCCCACCAGCACATCTTGGCAACCATTTCTTATGCCCACAATCCATTTTGTAATACCACTGCGATTGAGATATAACACAAATAGGAACACCATGCCTACAAATCCCAGTACAAGACCCAGTAGAACATAAGAGGTCTGCAGTGAGAGCTCAGTTACATCAGTTTGGATTGGATTATGCAAGCACCCAATGTCCTTGAGCTCAAGTTGTTTCAGATGGATGCCCTGCAATCTTTGAGGTGAGTCACAAGTCACACTTTCTATATCTACCACCTGAGCACGAGAACTGTTCAGCCAAACTACAAAGTCATGGATCTCACATATGCATGTATAAGGATTATTGCTTAACAAGACGCGTGCTAGACCAAGTCTCCCTAGCTCCCCAAAAGCATCAGCTCTAAAAGTTCTGAAGGAATTACTTGTCAGGTCCAGCACTTTCAGGCGATGCATGCCTGAGAAGGTGCCTTTGTAGACAGCCTCCAGAGAGTTGTTGTGTAGAAGGAGGTGCTCCAGGCTGGGGAGGTGGGTAAACATACCCGGAGGCAGAAGCACAAGGTGGTTCCCAGAGAGGTCCAGACGGAGCAGCCCCCCGAGGCTACCCCAGCGCTGTGGTAAGGTCTGTTATGGAGGTGGAATTGTACAGTGAACTGCTAAGGTTAAGCTCCAGAAGGGGGCTGCCAGGTATACTGAGAGCCTCAGGGTGGATTAGAGCCAACTGGTTGCAGCTCAGATCCAGGAAACGCAGGTTTAACAGGGCAGAAAAGGCCAGAGAAGCCACCTCTGTGATCCTACCAAAGATAATTGGAGACTGTTACACCCTATACATTTTTCCTTCAGGCAAAAAGAAAAATTATACAATTGGACAACACTGAAGCAATTTTACAGTAGTTGCAAACCATGACTCATTACATTTAGATTTTAGATAAACTTTATCAATTCAGATTTAGTTCAGAATACATTAATCTTAATATTGGAGAATATGACATTTTATTCGTAAATTAAATGAACTACAGGGTGGATAAGGATTATTATCAGAACAGAACGTCTCTGAAAAAACAAACTGTCCTCACCTATTGCTGCTTATTATTAAATTGGTGACATTCTCCATTCCTGTAAAAAACACTGTCCCAATTCGGTCTATATTGTTCCCAGTCATAATAACAGTTTGAGCAAATCCGGGAATACCTTGTGGCGCTGCGCGAAACTCCCCCGAAACACACTTCACCACACGCGTGGTTGCAAAACATTTAAATCCTAACTGACAGCCCGTGCATTCACATTGGCCACAAATCAAAGCCGCCAAAAGAAAACTGACTGAGATAAAATGCATTCCAAACCCAAAAAATATCAATCAAGTTAAATACAGAAAAAAATATATACACTGAAAATAAGTTACGCGCATCTATTAAAAAAAGTTAGATAAACACTTTCCCCAAATAAATTAAACACATTTACGTCTGCGGTATGGGTAATATTATTGATATCACCCACTGTGTAGTTATTCCACCCTCTGAAAAAAAAAAGTTAATGTATGGCCTTCTTAAATTATCGCGCAGAATCTAGGGGGAGAATATGTGCATTCCTCTTAAAAGGAACAGCTTACAATGCCGAACTCGAAAATGTACTTGAATTAATTTAAGCTTAGCACTATACTTATACAGTACAACTGAAATCTGATGTCTGTTTAAGGTCTCATAGAAAAATCACACACAATTCATTTATATGCATTCGTGTATACAACATAATATTTTCAGAATAAATAACAAATAATAATCAAACACTATGCATATTATGAGTAAATAATAATGCAATGTAACCAACAACGTACCTATTGTAAATTAGAAAGCAAACATGATGGTAGATGTTTTACATTACAGTACAATCTATTACAGTAAACAAATGTTTAGAATTTTAAGCCAAATAGAGCAAGTATACTTATATCCAAAATGAATTGTGAGTTAAAGATGCAACTGTTCATCTGATAATAATTCAAGCTGCTTTAGGCATTAAATAAAAATACAATTTCAAAATACACCACAAACAGATTGAGCTTCTCTTTCCTGCTTGGCTCTGTACATTGTCTTTTTATTGCTGATACAGTTTTAGAGATGGAGGATTTCTTCAAGAAGTGTTGTTCTTAGAGATGTTGAGTATATAAAAAGTTGCCGTGTCAACCCCCTTTCTGTATCTTAACATTGATCAGTGTAGGTTTAATGTTAAGATGAAGGTAACAATGACGCCAGTGAGCATGAAGAAGGGCAGCCAAGTCTTGACAAACGCCATACAGCTGAAGGACAGAGTTAGGACAATAAGTGAAAAATAGACAAAGCAAGTCTGTTTCATTGTGAGGTTGAAAAGCATGTTCTCTTTTTTACCGACAGCCAAATTGTAAGGAAGTTGGGATGAATAAGGACATTCAAAGTCACTTTAGTTTCCACAAGGTCTATTGACTTCCAGGGGCCACATAACCCCCAAGGCTATGTGTTCCAGTACTCTCTACCCTCAGCCTTCTGACCAAGCAGTGGGAGTTCTTGTGCCCTCCAACAGTGAAGTAAAAGGGAATTGATCTTCCAGTGATAAATTACATGACTCCCTGATGTTTAAAGAATCAGCACTACTCAGTGTTCGGAGGGGGGACTGTAACATAGGCAACACAAATTTGGGTCAGCAGCTCTAGGAGGCTTGGAGCTTGTTTGGAGCCAGATGTATCCTGTTTTTCATTAGACACAATGCAGCAATGTAAAGTCATATAGTATTAGCAAGTTTGAAATGAGATTGTTTGGGCACATTCTCTGAGAAGAAAGAAAAGAGGTTACAAGTGATAAAAATAGGGACAACCACAACAAATAAAACATGCTAAACTGGCATTAAAGGCTTTATAATTACCTGACGTGCTTTCCATGGATAAGGGCCAGCAAGCAAAGATTGACCATGTTCCATGAGGTGCTGTTATCATAGCGCATGAGGTTAAGGGCCAGGGCAACATGGGAGTGGCAGTTATCACAGCAGAGATTGTGCTGTGAGAATAAAGTGTGATCAGGGGTATGTTCAAAAACGAAAGAAACTTAACCTATGCAGTTCTATAGTCCTCTCCAGACCTAATGCTCTTACACACCTGTCTCGATTTGTACTCATCTGATGCGTCGTGCACTGCTTTGTCCCAAGTTGTAGGGCCGTTGCCACACACTTGGTCTACATTAAGCTTCCAGTACCTGTGAAATTGTGAGCAAATTGCAATTATATTCATGATTTTTTCCCAAATGAAAGCACCTGATCAGCTGTTAAGTGGTTTAAACCCTTTTATTATTATTATACACTGCTCAAAAAAATTAAAGGAACACTTTTTAATCAGAGTATTGCATGAAGTCAATTAATCTTCTGGGCTATTGATCTGGTCAGTTAAGTAGCAGAGGGGGTTGTTAATCAGTTTCAGCTGCTTTGGTGTTAATGAAATTGACAACAGGTGCACTAGAGGGGCAACAATGAGATGACCCCCAAAACAGGAATGGTTTTCCAGGTAAAGGTCACTGAAATTGTTTCCCTCCTCATCTTTTCTGACTGTTTTTCACTAGTTTTGCATTTGGCTAGGGTCAGTGTCACTACTGGTAGCATGAGGCGATACCTGGACCCCACAAAGGCTGCACAGGCAGTCCAACTCCTCCAGGATGGCACATCAATACGTGCCATTGCCAGAAGGTTTGCTGTGTCTCCCAGCACAGTCTCAAGAGTATGGAGGAGATTCCAGGAGACCGGCAGTTACTCTAGGAGAGCTGGACAGGGCCGTAGAAGGTCCTTAACCCATCAGCAGGACCGGTATCTGCTCCTTTGTGCATGGAGGAACAGGATGAGCCCTACAAAATGACCGCCTGCAGGCCACTGGTGTGAATGTCTCTGACCAAACAATCAGAAACAGACTTCATGAGGGTGGCCTGAGGGCCCGACGTCCTCTAGTGGGCCCTGTGCTCACTGCCCGGCACCGTGGAGCTCGATTGGCATTTGCCATAGAACACTAGATTTGGCAGGTCCGCCACTGGCACCCTGTGCTTTTCACAGATGAGGGCAGGTTCACTCTGAGCATGTGACAGACGTGAAAGAGTCTGGAGAAGCTGTGGAGAACGTTACGCTGCCTGTAACATCGTTCAGCATGACCGGTTTGGTGGTGGGTCCGTGATGGTCTGGGGAGGCATATCCATGGAGGGACGCACAGACCTCTACAGGCTAGACAACGGCACCCTGACTGCCATTAGGTATCGGGATGAAATCCTTGGACCCATTGTCAGCCCCTACGCTGGTGCAGTGGGCCCTGGGTTCCTCCTGGTGCACGACAATGCCTGGCCTCATGTGGCGAAAGTATGCAGGCATTTCCTGGAGGATGAAGGAATTGATACCATTGACTGGCCCCCACGCTTGCCTGACCTAAATCCAATGGAACACCTCTGGGACATGTTTCGGTCCATCCAACGCCGCCAGGTTGCACCTCAGACTGTCTAGGAGCTCAGTGATGCCCTGTTCCAGATCTGGGAGGAGATACCCCAGGACACCATCCGTCGTCTCATTAGGAACATGCCCCGACATTGTCAGGCATGCATACAAGCACGTGGGGGTAATACACAGTACTGAGTCCCATTTTGAGTTGCTGCAATGGAATTTCAGCTAAATGGACTAGCCTGCCGCATCATCTTTTCACTTTGATTTTCGGGGTGTCTTTGAATTCAGCCCTCTGTAGGTTGATCATTTTCATTTCCATCAAACGATGTGGCATCCTTTCGTTCCTCACTCATTACCCAGTCCATATCAGTATAGATATCCAGCATGATTTTTTCCCCCATTGAGATCTGATGTGGTTTCAAAGTGTTCCTTCAATTTTTTGGAGCAGTGTATATAATGTGACAGAGTTCATCCCATAATAATGTATTCATTTACCACATTAACACACTTACTTCGTAGGTCTGCCAAATGCCATATTATCCTCCTGAAAGTAAAGTTGAAAAATAAATATTCTTTGAGAGAATTGAGTTGATACAATATGCTAGTCCACTGAAAAGGGATGATTTGCTTTAAGCATGAAACAGACCTAGTATGCACAATACTCACAGATACAAAATATGATCCGGCAAAATCTCTGATTACTCCTGAAGAGGTGCATATGCCAATGTGACCAATGAATGGCAACAACCACCTGCAGCGAAAACAACAGCAGCCCTGACTGAGCCTGGATTCAGTGTTTTCCATCTGACAGTATTAATGTTATGTGGTGTGACACATCCTGGGTTAACAAAGTAAAGGTTTTTAATACTAGCTAGCTAGCTAAAATGACAAATAGGCTAGTGCTAATAGTGAGACGGTGATGGAAGAACAACACTGGGTAAAATGCAGAATAAACGGAAATGATAACGTACGGCGTTCATTTTGTTCACTTACGACAAAATGGGTATAGGTGTCCATACAATACAATAGGGATAACGGCTGTGTTTGAAGTCCACTTTTTCGAATCCTCCCTGGAAGTTCATTATTATGTCTATTTCGTCCGTCTCCGCCATCACCAATTTTGACAGCTATGACGTATGGTTGCTAAACGCAAAGCGGAAATACGTAGTCGGTATAACTGATCTTTACATGTACTGAAAAGTCAAGAGAAATTAGCAGAAAATGTTACAAGGGAAAAACTATTTGTATTTTGTATTTTTTATTACCTGCCTTGTGAACAGGGCACTGCTGCAAGAGACGTAGGATAATTAGTCAGTCCTGCATAAAACATAAAATAAGGAATTGATGATCGCTCCTGAGAGTTTGAGATCAATGTGCTCTTATAAACTTGGAGTTATGCAGGAATGGTATATCAACAATCGTCTTACCCTTTGCGAATGCAATCAGTATGTGCATGTTTCACTTATCACGTCTGAATAAATAAATGAATGCCAGGTAGGTGCACCCCATATCCCGAAAAGGGGCATCAAAAGCTCGAAAAACTAACACACAAATACTAATCAAACGTGATTGTAAGTTGAAATACATTTTTGTCTATTTAAACCAAACAAACCTGAAAAGCATTTTGGTATGATGGCATGAAGGGGTCCTCGTTTGTCTCAGCCATGCTTTATTATTCTGACCTCTATTTCTGCTGTAGCTGGGTCACCCTCATTAGTGTGAGAATAGCCCAGGTGTTGAAAAACTACCATTTTCCCCAGGGCCTGCTAGGCCAACCCATATTATCGGTTCCTATGATGTACTATGCACACATCTAAAAAGTAAATACAGTCAGCAAAATGCTGGGACATAATATATTAATGTCAGGGAAGCCTCACAGGAGAGTTAATCAGTTAAGACATCCTGGCCTACATCCTTCCAACATGGTCTACAGGTCTACACATGGAGAAATAAGCATCAAAAGGTAGGTGACTGACAAAAGCTGTTCAACAATATATATAATTTTAATTTTTCTTGCAGCAAACTTTCTCACTGGATTTCACAAAGAAATATAAACCGAAGACCTCAAATAATACACATGGAAGCCTAGTAGTGTTATGGATGACTTAATATCCCGTTTCCCCATTACTCTGCTGGTACAACAAACACATAAATCTCATAATACGCAAGACTTAGGCAAATAACTGGTATGAAGACAAAACCTACTGGGAAGTCCCTCTTTTAACTGGTACACAGAAAGTGCTCTATGCCCCTAGACTGCCCCCAGACACACTTAGGTCATGTTAGGTTGAAACCTATACTTTTACTTTCTAAAATGGGATCAAATCTGACATAGATTTTTAGATCAAAGAAGATTTGTGGTCAATATCACTTTACTGAAACCAATAACCTATACTATAAATATTTACCCACTTCTAATCCCAATGTGTCAGAAAGGCTGATGACGTGTTGTCATTAGACTTATCATTAGGTAGGTTACGGCATCACAGTTGGGTAAGTCATTCCCTGGATAGCGTTATCATAACATAAATAACACGAGTAAAAAAAGATACTCTTTACTAAGAGAAACATAGAACTTAGCAATAAAACTCACTTAACATTACATGAATCCTTGGCCAGTCAAAAGTGAGAATGAATTAGGATGTTTGGTTATCCTAAATATCAAATGAAAACAGCCTAGACAGGGATAACCACTTGCTTTGTTTGACAGTAATAACAAAGTGCCATAATCTTAACACATTTCATTTGAGTAACACTTTTGAAACTCCAAGACTTTCTGTATTCTCCCCATCATTCCAACAACTAAAAGCATAACTCCTTTGACTAAAGTGTGCAGTCTTTAAGAGGCGGGGGAGTCCCTTCAGTCCTTGCGCTTCAAATGTAAAGCCTTCTAGATATGCAGTAAAGAGAAATTCTCTTGCTTGAGGTGAAATCCTTTCCCCACTGCTCTCGTGGGGCCACACTGACCTGACAATAAGTCACACTGCCAGGGGCCATGCTTTCTACTCCTCTTGTGTCTCCCCAACAAGAATCAGGAGGGATGAGTTCTTCTCTCCTTCTTCTTAGTGATTAGTTGGGGGGTGATGTTGCAAAGTGCTCCCCTCCTGGTTAAGGTTTACCCCAACCTAAGAAATTGAAGGGAGAGCCTCAGGTGGAGCAGTGTTTTTGATGGGGTAGGAGTGCACCACTTTTTCCCCATCGCTTCCCCTCCCCAAACTGGCCTCCACCAATCCACTCTCAGGATAGGGGAGGGTGGTGCATAGTGCAGAGATGTGACATGACATTCATTCAATGTTGCATTCATTTAGAGGGGATACTTTAACATTGAAAACAGAATGTCTATGGTGCTTTCCCCAATGCTTGCATACATATACACACACACACACACACGCGCACGCGCACACACACACACACATGGACAGATAATAGACAGTCTTGTGGCATTTGGGGAGTTGGAGGGGGTGGCCGCTTTGCTTCCTGCCTCCATATACTCTCTGTTGTAGAGCTTGTTTAGCTGGGCCGACATTGTACCTGCCCCTCTGAGCTGTCCTCGTCGTCTGAGCCCTCTGGGCCACTACCACTCAGTCCTGTGATGCGGTAACCCATGTTAAGCAGCATTACTTCCAGGGGGTCAGCGTTCATACGCCGCTGGTTGGCCTGAGCAGCACTCTCCATATCCTCTACCACTCGTCCATTTTCAGTTTCCGTCTGGATCATGGGGAATATGGGAAAAAAAATTAATATTTACATAATGTTCCAAATTGTAAGTATAAGTTATGTCAAAGACAGACAGAGCTAATAACTACTACCATTACAATGAGAAAAGAAACAACACTGCTTACCTCTGGTCTGGGGTTCCATAGCCGGACTACAGGGTCAATGCCACTAGTAGCTAGGAAGCAGTAGCTGGGGTGGGGCTGCAGACAGTTGACTATAGACTCATCCCCTTGCAGGACCCTTACTAGATTGGTGGTCTCCTTTTCCCAGATGAAGAACGATCCGTCATCCGAGCCACTGACAATAAACTGGCCTTTACTGTTGAGACCGACACAACTTCAAAATAATTATTTCATAGTAGGGGGGTGTTTGCTACCAAATGCAAAACATTAAAGCAACTTGTGCTGTCATGCACCCTACCAACCCCTCTCAGAAATCATGCCTGTGTTCAGACATTTTCTCAATCATACAGACACATTTTGGATTGCCAGTAACATTTAAGATGATGATGTTATTGCTATCTTTACAACGAATACTAACTGGAAACATCAGTATGGCCTGCAGTGAGCTGTTTAACTGATTAAGGAAAGCCCAGGTTTATCACCCCTCTGTAATCTTAAATATTATAATACTATCATTATGATAAAACAACAGTGGAAACACTTCCAAAAACTACATATATGACCTTTAACTTGGGGAAAACTAATTTATTGTTTGTAACTACACGTTTTAACAGGTCCTACTACTTGTAACATTCAAACCACAGAAAGCGTTTTACTGACCTTCCAAAAAAGTTGGCCTCCTTGATGTCAGTCGTTGTGTTGCAGTGACCACAGTAGCGGTGCTTGTAGTCATAGCTGCGTTCTCTCAAGACAGCCTCATCATCAGGAATGGACTCCTTTCGACTGAACGAGTGAAAGCGAACTGAGCTGTTGGCTTTCTTATCCTCTGCTAGGCAAAGACACAAAAAGCAGTATGGAGAGAGGCCTAACCATGGAATACAAATTCCTAAGTGGCTCCTTCAATAAGGCAGTGTACCCTGTATTTCTTACCTGACTCATTTTTTGAGAAGAGGGCAGCCTTGATGTCCTTATCCAGGGCATCGCATCCACTGCTGTGTGCCTGATCTGGGAACTTCCATTTAAAGTCATCCAAACACTCCAAAGCCTCAGCCACATATTTCAATTCAAAGAGGCAGCGTGCCAGCCTGAAGTGAGCCTTCAGATGCCCAGGGTTAAGAAACAAGGCTTTCAGACAGTCTCTCAGCCCATCATAATGGTCACCATCCCTGATAAAGGGACACAACATGAAACACATGAATAACTCAAATTAATTTTAACTAACTTTTCAAGCCTAGGAATCCATTCAGTCTAATATACATAATCTACCATTTGCGTTTCATGTAGGCTGCGGCGCGGTTTCCATACAGCATCGCATTGTGGCTGGCCTCATGGATGGCTAGACTGTAGAGCTGGATGGCCTGGGTCCATTGCTGCCGAGCAAAGGCATCATTGGCCTGCTGCTTAATCCTTTCCAAGTGAGGCGGGAGCTCACCAGAACTGAAATAAAAAAAACGTAAGTATGGCATGTTACCAACTTTGACAGTTTGTCATTAACACACTAACCAATAGATGTCCTGTAACGTGAATAGGAGTGCCTAACTGAAGATGTACCAAGAAAAATTATTACCTAGAGCAAATCTTGTTTTCAGCCAATCGTAGGTGCAAGTGTATCCCATTTGATACACCGTTGGTTGTTTTTCCATTCGGTACATCTGTTGGCATATTACGATTTAAAAAATAATTATAATTAAACTTCTTTTGTACTAAATGTCGGTCTAAGATTAAAATCAGTAGATGTGAGATGTTATTGGTTTTATTTCTTAAAGTGGCACTGCCATACCTGTGGAATTTTGGCACTTTTTAGGCAGTAGAAAGGTGTATGGCTTCTGTTTGAAAGTGAGGTCAAATAAGTACACCTGCAAAACACCATATCATATAATAAATTAAGCATACAACAACTAAGTTCAACAAACAATGCATACTGAAGTAATTCCTTAAGTCATCAACATGAAAGTGACATCTCAAACAGATAACTGACCTTTCATAGTTTTTATTCTACCGTATCAATCTAGAAATGGAACCAGTGATAGCTTAATTTTGTTAGAAAGAATCATTACCTGTTCCCCACCCATGTTAACTAGCAGCTCAGTGCCATCAGGGCTGAAGGTGACATAGGTAGCCACCAGAACCCTCAGTCGGTTATTGTAGTCTGGGAGCTTCACTGGCAGGTGGCCTGGAAGGGAGCACACACAGTGCATTGAAATATCAAACCAACCCGTGAATTCACATAGATTAAATAAAACAGTACACAAACAAACACACACACCTGCAACATAATACTGCCCTGCTCCATCTGGGATGGGTTTCTGACGATCACAGAAGGTGTGCACCCCTGCCGATGTGCTCTGACCCATGGACTTCCTGTAAAAAGGACAAGACAAGTATTGAAAGTAGTGTGACTCCATGTCAAGATGGGATTATCCTTACAAGTAAGGCTAGTTTTTTATTACAGACATGAAGACTCAGAGTTGACTGTTACTACAAGCAATTAAAATGACTTGCCTATGGTTCTGGATCATACGAATATCATAGAGGCGTACAAAGGGTCCATTGGCGCCCACTGCCAGGTAGTTGTTGTCCCGTGGGTTGACGGCTATACACTTAGCTTCCACTAGCTGGCCACAGTACTCTGTCAAGTCAATGAGCACCTCAGAGCGTTTACTGCTCTCTCTTAAGTCATACTGCCTGTAACATATAGTTTTTTTTCTCATTGTTATAAGGAAATGTTGTAGCAGTTAAACAGGTGTTGGAGAGTAAGCTTAAAGTAGAAAACATGCAAACGACGGATGGAAATAGTTACACAGAGACACCTTTTGCCATTAAAGAGAAAAATACTTTTTGGATAAATTAAAGCAAGTTAAACAGCCGTTGCTGTTGTTGATGAGGCTCTGACCTGATAATGCCATCCTCTGCAGCACTCCAGAATGTATTGGGCCACATTGGAGCTGTGGCAATGCGTTTGACTCGGTTAGTGTGGTCAGAGAACATGTGGATGGTTTCCTTAACTGATATGTCGTGCACATGAACTTTTGTGTCCGCCGCGCCAGTGATTATGATGCGATCACCAGTGTGGGGGAGAAACTAAAAGAGCAGAGAAAAATGACAATATAACAACAATTTTCATAAGAGGTTATTCTTTAAATCAATTTGCCTTACCTTGACAGAAAATATATTTGCTGCATGCCCCGTATGCATAGTGGTAAGTTTCTTGTGTTTGAAAGGGTCCCAGATGATTGCATGTTGATCATCCGATCCAGACGCCAGCAAACTGAATAAAAGTAAACACCGCTCTTATGGTAGGGTACTTATGAGTGTGAATTCATGAAAAATAGTAATACACTAGCAATGATGCTCAAATAAGTATTATAATAAAACAATGAGGAAATTACTACTATCACAACTTTATAATGGTTATTTCCACTGGATACTTAAAGTAATCGATCCCGATTCTTTATCAATTCCGCTTAATACATTGGTGGGTTAAAAAAATAAGACTTTAAACTTTGGACTTACTCTCCTCTTTCATTCCATTCAAGGCAATTCACACACCCAGTATGGCCCTGTAAACAAAGTCAATGTGGGAAATGTCTATGAGAAACCGATGGGCACTACAACACCTATGGGTCCATTTGTCTAAGTGACAGACAAACCCACCACATGATGAAACTTTCAGTGCAACAGTACACCACCCAGACTGTGAATGTTTGTGAATAACCTGAAGTTCAGCCTCCAGTCCAAGTCTCTTGATGAATGGTTCTGTCACATGATAAAATCTCTGAAAGCCCAACGCTCTCTTATCCTGCAGACATAAAGCAATTAAATCGGCATAAAAATGTTGCATGTCTCAATCTGCTTGATAAATAAAAAACCATTTGTTTTGAAGCTAAATCTATGGACATTTCGGAATAGCGACTTACAGAACACAGTGAATAACAACAAAAAAATGATCCATCAAGTCGACATAAACTAACAGCAGGTTGGATATAACTATTTTGCAAACTACTTCCACTAGTTGAGGCTAGAAGATGTATAACCTTAGTTAGGTTATGGGCTGTACGCCAACACTCACCCTGATCTGCCTGTGTAGGATGTCTCTGGTGATGTTCCCAGCAGACATGGCCTCACCACAAATCATAGAGCAGGGCTTAAAGGTGGGTCCAGGCGTCAGAGCTCAAATGGCATCTGCACTGCCCTTGTTTAGTATGCTGTAGCTATACAGAGACAGTAGATGAGACCATCACCATTGCCAAGCTTGTGTTATTTCTCAAACAAAGTTGGAAGTGCACATTTGACATTTTAGCCCAGATGTTCTAGCAAGCTAGCTAGCAAACAACCAAACAAACGCGTTAACTTATGGTACAATAGTCTAATATTTAGAAAACCGTACAGTTCTTACGGTTATCCATATTTTCTCACAAGAGAGAAAACGCAGGTAAGCTAGCTGACTAGCTAGCTGTGAGTATACGCTGCCCATGATGAACAAACAACAGCTGATTTGCAACACCAGTGACGCTAAACTTACATTCAAGCTAGTGACAGTATAGCCAAACGCCAGGTAGCAATGCTAAACTAACGTTGTTAGACAAGCGTAAGGAAGGTTACGTTATGGCTATTTCATTAAACGGTTCTACATAAGTATAGCTAACTTTAACTGGCTCATATTTATTGCAAGCCAGAAATTAGCTAGCTGTCTAGCTAACGTTTCATAGCCAACTATGTTACCTGTGTGATAAGCCGCCAGGCCTTCAGAACGCAGAAGATAAAGCCCAGCAACTTGTGCACTCGCGCAAGACAAGGGACTGATGATATTTTTGTATTATGTTGATATGTAGATATCACAGATTTGTTTTGCTAAATAAAGAATGATGTCTTGTGTATCCATTGAACAGGCATGACTTCAACATATTCTGCAATTCCTAAAGTGAAGAGATCCCTCCCCCTTGACAAACATCCCCTTAGTCCTTACGTGAAATTAGTCATCTGAGAACCTCAGTAAATGCAATCTTACTCAATAAATCTGCGTACAATACTTCCTGAATTGCGTAACTCGCTCAGCTCGCGGTTGCTTCCAGTGGTAGTGCTAATGTATGTCTCCATCTAGTGTTTCTAATGTTTATTTAAATGTTGGGTATAATTGTATGTGGAATTCTGATTTGATGATAAATAGGAATATCACTAATCTAATCATGTATGAAATAATTATAGTTTGATAATTAATGACGGATCTTAGGCCATTGTACCATAGCTTATACAATATTTTGAAGAAAAATTACCAAAATTGTAACTCTCCGGTAATACTGCTCAGTTGTAAACATAGTATCATACCATTTTGTGTCACGTCGTACTTCAGGGGTATGTGTCTGTCTGTCTGCCTAGTTCAAATGCCGAAGGCCACGCAACTGTACAAGAGCGCCCCTTGTGAACCTAGCCAGGTCTCATAAAGGAAATAGCATATGATAATACTGTTACAGAGAAGAGAGTTGACGAGGTGGCTTGTTTGAGTGAAACACGGATTCCGTGGCGGAATGGAACGCGACCAAATAAGAAGCGGCATTGAGTGTGAGCAGCTGGTGGTGATGGCGAGAAAGGAAAACATTTGAGTCCAAAAAACTTTGTTTACCTTACTCAGCCTATATATGTTGCCACTTTGGGTAACCGTAACGGAGCAGTTAGAGGTAAATTGAATTTAAGGGAACGTTAACTGAGTCGGTTAGATTGCTCAAGTTAGAGTTAGCATAACTTCATAAGACTGTACCACAATTAGCATGATCCTATTTGCATTATTAGCTATGTTTGAAATTAACTCGGCATAGTAACTAGCAAGCTACCTACGTTAAAACAGTCACTAGTCAGACACTTTCTGAGTGGAACGTTTGTTAGAGCAGAGGTAACCATCTGATGTAACTAAGTTAGCCAGCCAGCAGAGTAAAACGTCAATTAGCAATGCTAGCTTACGTTGACAACTATTAAGCATTTGACGTTACTGGTCTTTACTTTTAGCGAAATTATGTCCAGCGACTTTACTGTTTCGTTTTGCAAAACGACAATGTAAGCTTAAGTTATTATAATGCATTTCATTTTTATAGCGCTTTTCAAGACACTAAGAACTGTATAGGCAGGCAGTAAGCATCCACATACGCTAACGTTGTCGACTACAAATAGTAGATCTGCCTCCCTTTTCACCCCTTTTCTCTAGGTAAAAACTTTTCTCAGTGGAATGACCACCTCACAGAGATATTTTGAATCCAAGCTGGCAGGTAAGCCGCCGCTTTGTTTAAACATGCCTTCCTGAACATCTTTGGTTCTGTGTGCTGACCTCTGTTGTTATTAACATATATTGTAGCTGGGTTCCCTGACATGGAGTGGAAGACGCCAGCTGTATCGGAAAAGGTCCAGAGCCGATTTGGCAGCAGGCCTGGGGCAGTGCCAGTAGACAGTGGGGACACAGGCCTTGGCGCCGCGACATCTGACGGCACAGAAGGTGAGTGTGTCCCAAAGGAATTCTACTTTTATGTAAGATGGTCTGAAATCTTGAGCTATCTTTCTCTCCTCCTGTAAGTATAGCGCGAAAGTTCTGTATGTGCACGCACTCTCTTTGGTGTGCATGCGGTGGTTGTAGCTATGCGACTTCACATTACACACTTAACTCTTGTTTTCATTATGAATGTATTTAACATCCAATAAACATGCATGTAAGTGTAAAACAAAAAGGGCCTAACCTCATGCTAAAAAAGAGAAAATGTGAATATACATTTCGCGGTTGCTTGACATCACATGCGGTTGGCTTGTCAGTATTGCGATATTGCAATATTGCGGTTATCGCGACAGCCTATGAGGCTACGTTGTAAAATGGCAGAGTAGGTTGATAGACTGAGAGAATGCAAAAAAGCTTGTAGACACTTTAACTTTCAAATTTTCTCGTCCCTACTCCAAGACACATTGTAGAGTTAAGGCACTTTAATCTGCATACCCTAGTAGCAAACGTTTTTATGATCTTGGTGTCCATAACTAGAATTGCCCTAGGCACAGTCTCACTCCACTATAGTAGGGAGTAAGGAGTTTTGACAGTGTAAAGAATGCCATGATGGGATGATTAAATGGAAACTGTCACATTATTTAGTTTTAATTGAGTGTTAGAACTAAAACTTTCTGATGGTCTACTTCTGGAATTTTCAGAAGTAGATTATAAAGACTGCTTAAATCTTTGTTGTTAGTTACATAAAACTAAGAAGGTATTTTATGGATGAACTTATGGGACAAAGAGCTCTGTAGGTACTCAACTGCCGAAGATGCTGGGGCAGCTGGTACAACCTTGTACAAAAGCTATAACTGATAACAATGCCTAGCAACTTGAGTCCTGACTCTAAGGGCTCTGTTTTAATAAGAGGGAGCCGTTATAGTAAATGTCAAGGCCTAATCAGAGTTTGTTGTTTCACTTTTATCTCTGGCTTTTTTTTATTTGATCGTTTATGTTGTTGTTGTTTTTTGCCAACAAGTAAACTGTCCCTTTTTTAAATACAGCTTAAGGCCTATGTTTGTGAAACTTTACCAAATCAATAGTAAGCATAGGTTTTCATGAAAGGCTCACATAGGCCGAATTCATTTAGCGTTATGACCTTTATGTTTTCACTGTTTAAAACGGAATGCTTGCTGGATGAGCAACTGAGCAAGGTTTTCTCTTAGTCAGATCAGTTTGGACTTGTTGTAGTCAGTTTCATGAATCTGCTTAGCCGGAAGGCACCTTTACATTTCAGGGTTTTCCATAAAGACTTGATGTCATTAGCAGTATTGGCCCATTTGTGTTCACCAATTGTTATTTTGCTATGTTGCTAAGCACTGCCTGGGTTAAAGCTGTGTTCCAAAATAAGCATATCAATTGATTCCCTCCTTGTTATTTAGGTGTGCTTGTGGATGTTTATGACGTGTTGGACAGTGGGAGGTGGCTAGGTGCTTAAATAAGCGGCTCCCACAGATCACTCTGTAACTTGAGAAGGAGACTATAAATACCCCTAACCTTTCCGCTGTGTCCCTGTTTGTGTGGTTGCTCAGAGCCCGGTTCAGGGGGGCTTCATGGTTTTTCAGCAAAATAGGCTTATAAGCATTTCTGTCCGCCTTAGTTTCAGATAGCATACAGTTCTCTTGGTGCTTCCAGAAATGCAGAGGAACGGATTCTGTGTCATTGTTAAAGCATCCGGTGGCTTGCCTCAGCTTGGCTGTGAAAGATGCCACTGCTAATTACAAGTTTGTTGCTGTCTTCACATGAGTGCAAGGTGAGCCGAATGTTGGAACTTGGAAGTCTCAGGTTTGAACTACAGTCTAATGTGTAGCCTGGTTTGAGCTTAGTTGGCTAGTTCATAGCTTATTGTGATTTTCCAAAGAAGAGTTTTAAATGCTTAAAAGCTTCTTTATTTTTTTTTTTACCCCAATGAATTTCTCAATTACTTTAAAACAATACAGATTTTCGTTTTAAACGTTTATGTTTTCTGTGTTTATACTTTCATTATCTTTGTCTAATCTCGAATGCACCCAAGGTCTTAAACTTTTTTGGGGAAAGAGGGATATTTATTTGGCAGATTAAAAAGTTTGTATGCAAAATTGTCACATTGTGTGGGTTTTTCATTACACAATTTGATTTTATTAGACTACATATTAGCTAGCTTTTCAGTCTCATCGATTCCTCTGGAAATGAGCTAGACTCTGTTAGCTAACTTTTTATTCTTCAACATTACTTTAAGTAGGCCACCCACAGAAATACTCGGTCTCGCGTACTTTACATCACCACCTGAAAATAGAGTGAATGGGCAACAGCAGTGCTGTCTCTCACCAATATGAGAGATTCGTTTCGTAGAGTTCACTGGGACCATACAGTTGACAGCAACTATAGAAAACTGTTTACATACATATAATTACTCTTGCTATTTGCTTTCACTCTTTCTTATCAGATTTTCGCAGCTCCGGTAGCAGCCCATCGTTCAAGCCCATCCGCAGTCAGATTCCTATCCCCACCGCCCATGTCATGCCGTCCACAGGTGGGGCCCCAGCCTCCAAAGCCCAAGATGAGTCCCAGGGCTTTTCTGAGGTCCAAAGGCCCTCCTCTGGCTCCAGAACCTCCAGTGGCTCTAGCTCAAAGGCCTCATCACTTTCAAAATCAGCGTCTTCCCCCAACCTGGATGCTGAAACCAATATGGGTGTTGATCCTCCAGGGTCTAAGCCAGACTGCCTGAGCCGATACCGCAGCCTTGTCAATGGGCTGGACCACTCTCTGTTCCCCACAGGGGACCAAACACGTCTTGACGAAGGCAATAAGTTTGATACCCCTGCAGTGGAGCCTACACTAAACCAATCTGCTTTGCTGGGAGGATTCTGCCCCGATGTCCGACTTAGGCTGCAGATGACTGGGCTGGGGGACACTCCCGAGGGCAGGGCTGAGGCCTACAGGGCAGCCATGGAGCACTCGTACAAAGCCCTCCCGGAGGCCAGGCCAGGTGTTCCCAGTGGGGCTGAACCCTGCAGCCAGCCTTTAACAGGGCTGTACTCTGGCTCTCTTGGCCTGCAGACACAGGCTCTGCTGAGGGAACATCTAGGGGTCAAGGCATACGAGGACAGATGCAGCGACATGCCCAGTTGGCAGCAGCAGCAGCAACACAAGCAGCAGCTGGAGAATCTACGGCTTCAAGTGGAACAAATGCAGGTGAGCTTTATTGTCAATGGGGCACCCTAGTAAGACACCAGACCCCTGGCGTGGAACACCATGTGGATTTTAGTCGAGGTAGCAGGGGCCGAGCTGCTTGTTTTTAACTTGTGTTGGTGATCCTCTCTTACATATTGGTGTTTACCCAGTTCATGTCTGCTGGAGTGGGACAGTACTCACCTCTGTACTCCACGTCCCTGCACACAGAACCTGGCAAATGGGATGCTCTGTTCAAAGCGAACGAGAGTCTGCTGAAGGAAAAAGAGCTTGTCATAGAGCGGTATGTATCGCTATGAGCTATTCCATAGGCTAAGCTATAACAGGGTGGCTGTTATCAATTATAGAACTTTCCTGTAATTTTGCTGTTATTGTGCGTTGATGTGGATACCTAGCAATAATGAGGTAATTGAGGTACATCATTATTTATGTGAGTAAGTCAGTTGTCCTTGAGGGGAGTAGATATTTGTAAACAATTTAATTTTTATATGGTGGAATTTATATGAATAAATACATTTACCTAGCTCTATTTTCGGTTTCTGTTGCAGGCAGAAGCAGCAGATGGCACTGCTGGAGCAGCGTTTGAGGGAGAGCGAGGTGCAAGTCCATGGAGCACTCCTAGGGCGTGGAGCTCCGTATGGGGACGTGTGTATGCTCAGACTTCAGGTGAACACACGCACACGCACAAGCGTATCCATAACAACAGATGGAGAACTATTTTATCCACAAGAACCTTAAACCCTCTTAATAGGCCGTGGTTGTATCCCGCAGGAAGCTCAAAGGGAGAACGTGTTCCTACGAGCCCAGTTCGCGGAGCGTACGGACTGTGCAGCCCAGGAGAAGGCAGAGGCTGATCGAAGGCTGGGAGCAGTTGAGGCTGAGGCGCGGCGTCTCAACGACACACTGAGGGAAAGCAGCGAGAGGCATGCAGAGGAGATGAAGAAACAGGAGGAAAGGGTGAGGAGTCTCGCATGGCAGAAGAGTGCCATTATCCTTGTGTAGGAGAAATGAGAATAAAGTAATCCAGGTCTCTGCGTTTAACAAAAAAATGTAGGTTCGAAGTCGAGATAAGCACATCAACAACCTGAAGAAGAAGTGTCAAAAGGAGGCAGAGCAGAACCGAGAGAAGCAGCAGCGCATTGAGACTCTGGAGCGCTATCTAGCTGACCTGCCCACCATGGAGGACTACCAAAGCCAAAACAAACAGGTAGGGAGAGTGTTGCAACAAATATTTGTGGAAGGATTGACGTAAATACCAACTGTAAATAATGTGTGTTCCTCAAGAAGTTTATGCAGCTGTATTAATGTGTGTGTGTGTGTGTGTGTGTGTGCGCGCGCGCGCGCGTTTGTTTGCCAGCTTTTGGAGGTGGAGGAAAGATCAGCCCTGCTTCAAGGCAGTGTAATGGAACTGGAGGTCTGTCTGGAAGAAGCCCGTACCCGCAGCCGGGAGAAAGACTCACTGCTGGAGGAGCAAAAACAAAGGGAAAAGGAGCTTCTTACCACGGTCACCAGGTACACACACACACACACACACACACACCCTCAGTCTCACCAACAAAATGGTAGCTGCTATGCAGGACCTGCATGATTCTTGTGCTTTATGACAGTTTGCAGGAGAGAGTTCAGGAAGGCCTTGAGGATGGAGCTAGATTGCCATCTCTGGATGTGGAGAAGGTCAAAGGAGAGAACAATGCCCTGAGAGAGGAACAGCAGAGACTCAAAAAGGTATTTTTTTCCTTACCACACGCAATCTGTTTTCTTTCAGATCTTGCGTTTATTCCCTGTGATGCCAAGTTTATAGACGACCATTGAGTCTAGCGGTGCCATTGTTTTTCCTCAGGTTATTGAGAAGCAGCTGAGAATGATGGAGCAGCTTGGCTCTCAGATCAGGGTCAGTAGTATGTTGCTACTCCGTCCTATAATGTAAAGATTTCCCTGTACTTGACGCTGCACCTGACAGTCATAGCTCCCTGATAGATTGTTTGTGTTTATGTGTGTGTAGGCCCTGGAAGTGCGAGTTTCTCAAGAGGAGAGCACTTCCGAGGCTCTGAGGGAGGAGGTGAATGCAAAGGAGAGGCATTTCTTGCAGCTTCGCACAGCCATGAAGGAGGTGATTCAAAGAGAACATTAAAGCTTCAGCATCATAAGCTCTTCAGCACATTTTACCACAAACTATTCTTCAGTCAAAAAGAACATGCATTACAATCAAAATCATGTTTTATGGCATGAAGGAATGTAGTGAATATTGTTTCAACTCGTTATCTGGTTATGGATTGGTTCAGCTGTCGGCCCAGAACCAGGACCTGCTGGATCAGAACCTGACACTGAAGGGGCAGATGACTGATCCAGAGTGGAGAAACGCCAACCTGTCGCCCCCCACCCTGCAGCCTGCTGGGGCACGCCTTACCCAACGGCTCCACGGAGAGATGGCCTCCTGCCTCGCGGACCTACGCTCTCTCTGCAACGTCCTGACCCAGAGGGCCCAGGGACGAGACCCCAATCTCTCCCTCCTGCTCGGCATTGCATGTAAGCAGAGATGTAACCCGTCAGAGGACATGACACAGGGTGGTATCAAGAAGAAAAAAAATAACAACAAGGCGTGATTAACATCTGCAATGAATTCATCTTTTGCTGTCCACAGCTCCAGTGCCCATAGACCAGCAGTTGGAGGATTGGCTGAGTCCAGAGGTCCTGCAGATGAAGCTTGTTGAGGCCCAGCAACTTAGGAGTGACATTGAGGAGTTACGCACAACAGTCTCAGACCGCTATGCCCAGGACATGGGGGATAACTGTGTTACCCAGTAACCCCGGCAGCCCAGGGAAGGGTACAAGAACCGTACTGCCTAATAACCTCAGCTTAACTCAACCTCTCCTCGAAACACTCTGTGGCTGTTAACATCGCTGAACATGGGTGAATTGAGGCTCAAATGTAAGTTTGTTTTCTCAATTTCTCAACATATTGTGCCTAAAGTTTGCCTGTTGCACATGACACTTGTCCCTTGGCATGCTCATCCATTTCAGTCCAAGGGCTAAAAGTAAAGAAACTGAACTACCATACTTGAGACTTCAGGCCTTATTTTGTAAACCTAACTTTAAATGCCTTGTTTGATGATAGATGTTTGTGGGTGTCGAATTGCCCGTAAGTAGACCCTCCACCTATATTTTAATCAAAGTGGTTGGGTATGTTTGTAGCAATTTTCATATTATCGACTGCTTCATTTCATGTTACCGTTCCTCCTTTGAGGACATGATACAAGATTTGGTTGACAATCAACTGAAATATTTGAATCTAAATATTTGGGGGGGGGTCTTTAAAACTGGTATTGTTACTAACCAGCCAATTTTTAAATGGTGAATTTGTAGCATTGGATTTTTGGTGTGTGGTTGACTTAATTATCAATAATAGTCTGGGCCTATACAAAAATATATATATTTTTTTCACACCATTGCTAGGAAACTTTTCTGTGACTCTGGTCCAGCCAATTACTTTTAATTAATAATTTCATAGCTGTGAAGTTTCAAATGCCTCTCAGGTAGTACTAATGCCATATCAAACCTTCATGTGCTTTTGAAAATACAGCACCAGATTTAGACAACCACTACAGTCAGAAAGTGATTTGCTACTTGCTTTCTTGATGTAGTCTTGTTCTCTCCTTTGTCGTGTATCATACTACAGAGCAATTAATACATTCCTTTTCTATGATTGTAACTGTTTTTAATGGCCTATGTTCCTCAACCTGTTTTATGCATTCGATGTGCTTTGTTCTCAATAGCTGCATGTCTGGTTACATCCATTGTTTTTAATTACCAGTGAGACTACCGTGGATGTAATTTGCACTGTTTGGAATTTAAAGCATACTTGCGTCACAATAGAAAAGGAAATTATAAGAACTAATTATTAAGCCCATGTAATATTTTGTGGGTTTGCTTTATTGATTTGTTTAACGATGTGAAACACTACATTTTTCAGCATTTTTGTTTTTTTGTGTTCACGAACATTCTTGGTTTCCATTGCTTAAATTATGAATTGTTTAACACCTTCTCCTTTGACAGTAAATATGTAACTTACACATGATAAAAATGTCAATGCATACTCAAGCTTTATTTTTGGAAACTATGCCAGCCACCACATGCCTTTGTATCAAATTTGTTGTAACAAAATCTGTTTGTACATGTTTGCCCTTGATTGCATTTACACATTTTACAAATAAAGATAGTTTTACAAAATTCTCTTGGGAAGTTAATTTATTGTGATGTGTTGTGTGAGCACTGTCACCATTAAAGCGATACATTGTCTGTTATAATGGTAATTAGACTTACCACAAAGATGATGCTATATAAATCTAATATCCATTTCCCCTAATTCTGGTTTAACAGTTCCTTTTGTCTTAAAAACCCTAAACAAGGGTGATAAGCAGGGTGTGACTGCTTCCCCAGTAATTTAGTGGGAGTGAAGCTGGGTCCGCAGCAGCAGAGCAGCATTCGGTGTGAGATGACAGGACAGCAGAGTGTGGTGGTCCTCACCATAACAACGCTGTGGAAACACACTGATGATGTCATATGCAGGCATGCCTTCTCCCCTGTAGTACAGAGAAGAGATTAAGCCAAACTTCCATTGCATGGTTAAAAGACATGGCCTAATTTCCAATAGCAGTCGAATGAGGATGCATTTTGACAAGCTCACTCACCTGTGCTTGTCCAGATACTGTCGAAGATGTCTTATGGTTTCGGAGAAGCGCATCTTTAGAATATATGTTTGCTCTCCATCCTCTGACTTCACCCGCAGTGTGGTGACATCACAGGCAGATGGGGGCCGATCAGAGTCATGCAAATCCAGTCTGAACGAGGGCCAAAACCTTTCAGTTCAGGTTCATTTGAAATATCAAGTTTGTGGATATTGTTTTGCAATGGTAAATTCACAAATAGCACATAATTATGCTGCACAATGACATCTATTTTAGTGCAACTCGTTTCTATAGTTTTTGTGTTACCAATACGTCCCAGAAGCATAAAGCGTCTTCATACCTTTCTCTCATAGTCTGTAGCAATGGTGTTTCTATGAGGGTCACTTTGGGGTTTTTCAGATGATCAGAGGAGCCCTAAAAATTTAAATAGTAATGTTAAGAAGATGCAAAAGTGACACGTAAAAAGTAGCAGCTAACAGCTATAGAGAAGTAACTAGTTGGCCCAAATGTTTTCTTAGTCTTACCTGTAGACTGGCCTTCACTGAGTCCCTGATGTCAATCACTCTTCCAGCCTTAACCACCACCTTTGGTAGCTTGTTGAGAAACTGATCCATAGTCAGCTTCCTGTCTGTTAAGAGGCATTATTGCAAACAGTCAGTTGATAATATTTTGGTTTGATTGCCTCAAAGATTTCTTCCCATGCTTTCATGTTTGGAAATTATGATATGGTATGCACTACTCAAAGCAAAGATGATAGAGCAGGTAGGTAAGGGAGATGGGGCAATTACTTAAGTTGTTTAAAGATAGTTCTGTCTTGGTTGTCTCAGCTTGAACAGCTTGACCCTTTCCAGGAAACTCTGCCCATGGTTGCCTCTCTTGAAAAACCTCATCTCGGTTGTCATAGACCTGCGCATTAATCGCAAACATGTCTGTTCTTTTCTGAAACTGTTTTGGGGGATATTATGTGTAATGATTTTGTACATTAGTGTATACACACCGCAAAAGGCACACCATCTGGAAATCTTCCTTTGAGTTCAGAGGGAAAGTATCCATCCATGAGGTCTTGCATGCATTGCTGTGAGGAAGTAATACAAATGTAAACTACACCAATATCATAACTGATAAGTGCTGCTTTACAGTTTGTGTCATGCTAACCTGAGTACAAAGCTCCTTATAAGAGCGGAATGGCCCATTAAACATAAGGATTCCATTTTTGTAAAGCTTCAATTGAATGGGATCTCTCTGCACAAACCGTCCCCCTCTTGGAGTCGCACTAACAAAGGATTCACCCTCCCCGGCCAGGATGTTTAGTTCTTTGATGTTCTGCAGCACAAGGTCAAAGTTCATAAAGAAGTTCCCAAGTACAGAAGTATCTGGAAACAGGATGTCATAAAAAGCATTACAATTATTTGCACTCTGTAGTTATAACAGGTTTGCGCAATAATTTCCTTGATATAATTCTGATGTGAATAATTTTTACATGGTACGATAACAGTTGGCATACAAGCACACATAATTGAGCAAGAACTATTACCTGGTTGCCAATGGTCTTGCTCTAAACTCTGACTCTGCACCTGCTTCTCACAGGCATTATGTTGGTTCTCAGTATCTCCCACCCAAATCATGCCATAGTCACTTAGAAAGCGCTGTAAGGAAAAAGCACATTACAGTTGACATATAGGATATTACGTTAATTCGAGGGCTTGTCATTATTAAGCAAATTAGAACATAATAGGTTTTGTTCACACTACTGACTCAATACTACGGGATGGCAGAATTCTAGCTCACCTCCATTTCCAATACTTGGGCCTGCAGACGTTGGCATTTTCTAAAAACATCATCTTCATCACTTGATCCACTTTTCGACTCTAAACTCACAAGTGTTTTCACAAAATCAAATAGTAATCCTATGTTGTCTCTAAACTAAATACTTTGGTAGGAGACATCCAAAAGTGTTTAATCCTTTGGACAACACTGTTTCATTTCATTTCAATGTAGGCTTAAAAATAGGCTGTACCCTTTGACTTCTGATGCTTCAGTGTCTCCTCTAGGACAGCAATAGTTTTCCCCTTTAGTTTAGTAAATAATGGAATAGAAACGGTTGATATACAGTTAATTTTTCAATTAATTGGTTTTAAATGTACTAAACATATTTAGAGAGGCCTAGATTAGTTGATATGATTGTGTTATGGACTACAGTGACTAACCTTGTGTTCAATCTCCATGGCTTGGGTCTTGACCTTGGCTTCCAGCAAGGTCAGCCTTTTCACCATGGATGACATCAGCTCAAAGTCACTTGGTGGTGCACCTGTGGTGATCATCAGTTAGCAAACTAACTTAATTTATTAACCCACTATTATTAATTGATGTATTTTAACAGTATCAGGACCATGGGCTTTCATTTCAATGCAGGTCCCAAATAACATTTACTGTTTTATCAGCCTTACAAGAAGGAATATAATGAAGTCAAAGACATAGACTATACAAGTTAGCCTTTACATTTTTTACTTGATTCTCCTATTGATTTTAAAGAGGTGGTGTTGCTGTCAATAGACTGAGCATGAGAAGGGTGAGGTGGGGATCCAGCGCCAGCTTCGTGTAGAAGAGCTGCTACATACCCTATAAATAGACCATTCTCAGTATTGGTTTATTTCAGAATGAAAGGAAAACATTTCATCAGACAGAAGAACCTTTGAATGCTGTAACCAACCTTTGAATACATTCCTCTTAAATTGCAAGTGTCCTCCGCTTTCACTAGTTGACAAAATAAAAGTTAAATAACATAGACTAATATTATAGACCAATACATTGCAAAAATATGCATGCACCTCTTTCCAAAAGATATCGTCTCCGCACTAGTCAAATTGGTGTATATTCTAATTACATTATGCTTTATATATGGAAGTTAACTTCATAAATAACCTACCCTTGGTTTTGGGGCCCTTGCAGTGGCGTGCGCTTAGTTTTCCGCAACATTGACAGTGGCGAGCTCATTCTCGTTCATGTAAAATAAAACTATGTATCTTTATTTTCAAACACGTATTCCTTGTCATGTTATAGGAACGTAATTTATTCCTAAATAGCTCATGTTAATTTAATAATTATTGCATATTGAATGATTCACGGAGGCTCGAGCTATTTCGCTTGGTCTTCTTTATTGTTTGCAGATGGTTGCTTGGAGTTTGTTGTCATTGGAAACATCGATAAGGGAGCAACGTTTTTGGAAAGAAATGCTACCATGGCAGTTTATTGTAAGTTCTTACACTTTCCACAAGGTGTCACTAACTAACAAACCAGCTAAGTGGCTTAAACAAGCTCACTTTATTTTTACACCAACGAACAAGTATTTATGTTATTGTTGCTGTTTTGCTTAGTTTTATTAAATATTTGGGTTAACGCTAGCTTTCTTTCTTCCATAATCATGAGTTGCTTATGGATGGGCAATGTAAGTAGTAGCGTTACTTTGTGCAATTTCAGTTTTTTAGCCAAATATTCCATGGCGGGTATTGTAATTAGCTAGCCAACGTTATCAAGTTGTATGAAGCAGAAGCAGGTGCATTCGTTAAACTGTGTGGTGCAGTGTAGTGTGAGCTGCATTTGGCTTACTCAAATATGCCATCATTGCCATACGGTCAACCTGTTTGGTGAGTTTGTTTGGCCTGTGATTAACGTTAAAACAAAATATATAACTTGATAATTGATTTATGACCTGTAGTTAGATCCCTACATGGATGAGAAGTTTATTTCTCGAGCCTTCGCCACCGTGGGAGAGCTAGTGGTTGGAGTAAGAATTATCTGAAATAAGATGAATTGGTAAGATTTGAGGTGCATTTGTGGAACATTAACATGTTATTGTGAGACCTATGCATGGTGATGGATGACTTCATGTGCAGGTTAATGTATTATGACATATACTTTAACACAAATAATCTGCCCCAAAAATAAATGCTTGAAGAATTTAAATACATACTGTCAAGTTATTTTTGTGACTTTGTGTAGGGGCGATTGTGCAGGCTATTGCTTCGTCGAACTGTCGGATGAGGCTACAGCAGAGAGATGTTTAAAGAAAGTCAATGGGAAACCCTTACCTGGAGCCACACCAGTATGCTGCCCCTACTTACACACTGCACTCACCCATTAACAGTACATTACAGGCTTATCAGACCTCTTGTAAAAATGGAAAATGCATGGGTACATCTATCCGAGCATTGTTTTATAGAGTACATTATGAATAAGACTCTCTCTTTAATTCACAGCCTAGAAGGTTCAAACTTAATCGTGCTACATTTGGAAAACAGGGAGAGAACAGGTAAACTATTAGTGCTGTATTGTTCATAGATGGACATAATACAGCCCCCTTGTAAATTAGTCAATTAGTCAATAATTGTATTATCTATTTGTTTCAATAAAATCCCTATATTGTCAAAAAAAGAAAGAGAATCTAATGGTATTGTTGGTTTTCACTTTCGTTAGCGCCACCGCTTAAGCGATTGTTTCTCAAGTGTGTCAACGTTTAATTTTGGACAACAGCAATGCAAGACCTTGTCATGATTGAAGATATGATATATCTCGGTCCAATGAACACTGCTTAGGCTAGTGTACAAATCTTCTTCAAATCTGCTAAGCCCGTGGTCAAGACCGTGAGAAGATGGACCAACGAGGCTAAGCTGGAGTTACAATCCTGCTTTGACTGCACTGATTGGAGTGTCTTTGAGGCTGCAGCTACAGACCTGGACGAACTCTCGGACACTGTGACATCTTATATCAGTTTTTGTGAGGAAATGTGTGTGCCAACCAAAACATTCTGCACATACAACAATAATAAACCCTGGTTTACAGTAAAGCTCAGGCAGCTTTGTCAGGCCAAGGAAGAGGCCTACAGAAGTGGGGACAGGTTCCTGTACAACCAGGCCAGAAACACACTGACAAAGGAGATCAGAGTAGCTAAGAGGCGCTACACTGAAAAGCTGGAAAATAGGTTTTCAGCCAACGACCCTGCGTCAGTGTGGAGAGGCCTGAAGGATATCACCAACTACAGGAGACCATCCCCCCACGCTGTGGAGAATCTCCAACAGGCTGACGACCTGAATGTGTTCTACTGTAGGTTTGACAAGCCCACATTCACACCCCTCACCCGCTCGGACATCGAACACCCACCTACACCTCTTGCTATTTCCCCACCCCTCCCCATTGACCCCCAACCTGCACTCAGGATCTGTGAAGAGGATGTGTGTCAGCTCTTTCACAGACAGAAGATCAGGAAGGCACCAGGTCCAGATGGCGTCTCACCCTCCTGTCTAAAAGTCTGTGCTGACCAGCTGGCCCCCATCTTCACGCAGATCTTCAACAGATCACTGGAGTTATGTGAAGTTCCCTCCTGCTTCAAACGCTCCACAATCATCCCGGTCCCCAAAAAATCCTACATCACAGGACTAAATGACTACAGGCCCGTTGCCCTGACATCTGTGGTCATGAAGTCCTTCGAAAGAATTGTGCTGGCCCATCTGAAGGAAATCACAGGCCCCCTGCTGGACCCCCTGCAGTTTGCCTACCAGGCAAACAGGTTAGTGGATGATGCAGTCAACATGGGACTGCATTACATCCTGCAACACCTTGACTCTCCAGGGACTTATGCAAGGATCCTGTTTGTGGACTTCAGCTCAGCGTTCAACACCATCATCCCAGACATCCTCAGAACCAAACTCTCCCAGCTCACTGTGCCAGCCCCCACCTGTCAGTGGATCACCAACTTCCTGACAGACAGGAGGTCAGCAGGTGAGGCTGGGGAACATCACATCAAGTACCCGGACAATCAGCACTGGCGCCCCCCAGGGCTGTGTGCTCTCCCCACTACTCTTCTCCCTCTACACTAATGACTGCACCTCAGGAGACCAGTCTGTTAAACTCCTGAAATTTGCAGATGACACAACGGTCATCGGCCTCATCCAGGACGGTGACGAGTCTGCATACAGACAGGAGGTTGAACAGCTGGTCCTCTGGTGCGGTCAGAACAATCTGGAGCTGAACAACCTCAAAACTGTGGAGATGACAGTGGACTTCAGGAGGAGCCCCACAACACTGCCCCCCATCACCATACTGGACAGAACTGTGTCTGCTGTGGAAACCTTCAGGTTTTTGGGATCCAATATTTCCCAGGACCTAAAGTGGACGTCCAACATCGACTCCATTAATAAGAAGGCCCAGCAGAGGATGTACTTCCTGCGCCAGCTTAGGAAGTTCAACCTGCCACAGGAGCTGCTGATCCAGTTCTACACTGCCATCATCCAGTCTGTTCTCTGCAGCTCCATCACTGTGTGGTTTGGATCAGCCACAATACAGGACAGGAACAGACTACAACGGACAGTCAGGACTGCAGAAAGACTCACCGGTGCCAGCCTGCCCTCCATTCAGGAATTATATTTTTCCAGAGTCAGGAAACGGGCTGGTACCGTCACTGCAGATCCATCACACCCTGGACACAACCTGTTTCAACTTCTCCCCTCTAGTAGGTGCTACAGAACTCTGTACGCCAAAACTTCCAGACACAAGAACAGTTTCTACCCACAGGCCATCACTCTGTTGAACAGTTGACAGCATCACCATATATATTTATTTATATATTTATATTTATATTTATATTTATATTATCTATGCATCCTTTGCACTCTGCATCAATGCACTATTGACACTGTCTACAAATGTCATTGTAGCTGGTGTATGTGTATGAGTGTATATGTATATACATACATATGTATATATGTGTGTGTGTGTGTGTGTGTGTGTGTGTGTGTGTGTCTGTGTATACATATATATACATACCTTTCTATATATATTTATATTTTGTTTCCTGTAAATAACAACTTTAATGTTTATTCTTGTAGAGCTTGTTGTCCTTGTTTTTAGCTACAGTGGGGCCAAAAAGTATTTAGTCAGCCACTGATTGTGCAAGTTCTCCTACTTAGAAAGATGAGAGAGGTCTGTAATTTTCATCATAGGTACACCTCAACTATGAGAGACAAAAATGAGAAAAAAAAATCCAGGAAATCACATTGTAGGATTTTTTAAGAATTTATTTGTAAATGATGGTGGAAAATAAGTATTTGGTCAATAACAAAAGTTCAACTCAATACTTTCTAACATAACCTTTGTTGGCAATGACAGAGGTCAAACGTTTCCTGTAAGTCTTCACCAGGTTTGCACACACTGTAGCTGGTATTTTGGCCCATTCCTCCATGCAGATCTCCTCTAGAGCAGTCATGTTTTGGGGCTGTCGCTGGGCAACACAGACTTTCACCTCCCTCCACATATTTTCTATGGGGTTGAGGTCTGGAGACTGGCTAGGTCACTCCAGGACCTTGAAATGCTTTTTACGGAGCCACTCCTTCGTTGCCCGAGTGGTGTGTTTGGGATCATTGTCATGCTGGAAGACCCAGCCACGTTCCATCTTCAATGCTCTCACTGATGGAAGGAGGTTTTGGCTTAAAATCTCACGATACATGGCCCCGTTCATTCTTCCCTTAACACGGATCAGTCGTCCTGTCCCCTTTGCAGTAAAACAGCCCCAAAGCATGATGTTTCCACCCCCATGCTTCACAGTAGGTATGGTGTTCTTAGGATGCAACTCAGCATTCTTCTTCCTCCAAACACGACGAGTTGAGTTTTTACCAAAAAGTTCTATTTTGGTCTCATCTGACCACATGATATTCTCCCAATCCTCTACTGGATCATCCATATGCTCTCTGGCAAACTTCAGACGGGCCTGGACATGTACTGGCTTAAGCAGGGGGACACGCCTGGCACTGCAGGATTTGAGTCCCTCTCGGCGTAGTGTGTTACTGATGGTAGCCTTTGTTACTTTGGTCCCAGCTCTCTGCAGGTCATTCATCAGGTCCCTCTGTGCAGTTCTGGGATTTTTGCTCACCGTTCTCATGATCATTTTGACCCCACGGGATGAGATGTTGCGTGGGGCCCCAGATCGAGGGAGATTATCAATGGTCTTGTATGTCTTCCATTTTCTTACAATTGCTCCTATAGTTGATCTATTCACACCAACCTGCTTGCCTATTGCAGATTAACTCTTCCCAGCCTGGTGCAGGTCTACAATTTTCTTCCTGGTGTCTTTCGACAGCTCTTTGGTCTTGGCCATGGTTGAGTTTGGAGTCTGACTGTTTGAGGCTATGGACAGGTGTCTTTTGTACAGATGACGAGGTCAAACAGGTTCCATTAATACAGGTAACGAGTGGAGGACAGAAGAGCTTCTTAAAGAAGAAGTTACAGGTCTGTGAGAGCCAGAAATCTTGCTTGTTTGTGGCTGACCAAATACTTATTTTCCACCATAATTTACAAATAAATTCTTTAAAAATCCTACAATGTGATTTCCTGGATTTTTTACAGACCTGAAAATTACAGACCTCTCTAATCTTTCTAAGTAGGAGAACTTGCACAATCAGTGGCTGACTAAATACTTTTTGGCCCCACTGTATATGTTTGTCTATTTCCGTGTTAGTACTTGAGCAAAGAAAGACCGGAGTCAAATTCCTTGTATGTGTACGCATACTTGGTCAATAAAGCTGATTCTGATCTGATCTGATTCTGATTCTTGTGCTGGCTTATTAAATCTATGAATTGTTCATCAGTAGACAAGTTCACTGTATAATACAATAAGGTATAAGCCTACATTTATATTTACTGTGACATTATTTTAGACCCAGGGATCTGTTACCTGTTTAGACTTTATAAAAAAATTTAAAAAACGATGTAATAATGGGTTTGACCTGCCTACAGATAAGCAAAATATGTTGTGATAGCACACGTCACACAGGACTTCCACTGTTAATCATTTTTATGGTGCACCTACCTATATGTTATTAAGAACCCTGAAGCCAGTAAGATAGGAAATAATCTGTATTTTGTCAATCTGCTTTATATAATTTATCACTACAACATTTTTCTTTTTACTCTTCCTTTTATTGTCCTGCCTTGGTTCTTGTTATCTTGTGTCCAGTTGATAACCACAAATCCTTTAACTTAACGTACCTAGTGTGTACATATACCCACCAGGTGGCTTGGGCAAATAATTATTATTAGTGAGTGGGATAGAGTAACTGACTTTCAGTTTATACTACAAATTGTATATATTGTTTTTTTGTTGTTTTGTTTTTTACTAGAAACAGAAATATCTATCCAGACAACAGATATAATCAATCATATTACGACAATAACAACCAGGACCAACAGTATTCAAACTGGGGCTATGACCAGAATGCAGGCAGCTACGACGCTTACAACTATTATAACCAGTATGATTACAGCAATCAGGTAGGTGTTTCTCTGACTTTGTTAGCATGATGCATTGGAACTGTTTGTGATCCTTGTATTCTAACTATTCCTTTTTATTTACATTTATTTAGACGTGAAGAAATTGAAGAGGATTCACTTGAAGGTCAGCATGACTAGCTGCTTTTTATTTTACTCAATTTGACCCTTATTTCTGCACATTGTTAATAAGTAGTTGCTTCACAGACACACACACACACACACAACCACCCATAGACCCACTATCTCTCTTTTCTGTCCCTTCAGACCCCTCTGTGGAGCTGGATGTGATAGAGGCCAATAGGCAGTTTATAGAGGACAGTGAGGAGTTATATGATGCCCTTATAGACTGCCACTGGCCGATGCTGGAGCAGCCCTCTGCATCAGCCAAGGAACTGTAGCACATCACCCGACCTGATGGTTGACAGCCTCATACTCTCAAGTCTCAACCTCTATGTGGATTGTTTTAGAACAGCCCGGTGTGAAGGTTCGAGGGATAACTAGGCATCTAGTAATGTCAAGAATTGCTGGCCCTGCTCTCGTAGTGGGCCAGGTCAAAAGGCCAACGTGATTGATTCACGCTAACACAGCAATGAATGATTGATCAGTTCAAATTGAGTCAATATCTTCAGGATATGGAGTTTAATACATATGGTGCATGCATGCTTAAACCCTTTCTTATGGTCCTGTTTGAAAGTGGTTGAAAAACTCTATTATACCCAAGTGTGTTAGTGCAAAGACAAATGTAGATATATAAATTCTTGGTGTTTCAGTTTTACATTTAGAAGACTGCAGAAGTTTAATATTTATTTCATATTTTCTAATGTCAATTTGTGAAGTTTATCACATGTTCGTTTTTGTAATTGAAAAAATATATATTTTAAAATAAAGTAGTCAGAGTAGTTTTTATGCAAGTCTTATATTCTGCATATTACAGTTTTCAGGTTATCTATTAAAGCAATAAACTGAAAAGATACACATTATTGCTGTATGTAACTATTTAAATGAGAAGGGATTTGCAGGCATGTGACTTGTAAATAGTAAAGGCAATTAGGACTTTTTAAAATCTGTATTGGTCCTCCATGAGTGATTTACTTTTGTCCTACTCTTATGGTTACGTGTGCACAGTGCCCACAAAAATACAGCAGGAGTAAACTAGTAGTCTGCTCAAATAATCGGATTGTTCATGCTTTGACTGAAGTCATGTGAGAGCTGCCCATTACGGCATTTCGGCATCATTCGATGAGGCTGTGTGAAAGTCATGGGACAAGCACCAGGACAATTGGCTCCCTATCAATATGATAAGTCTATTTCATAAAAACAACCAAATGAATTACAGCATGTATAGTTTAAAAAAATGATACAGGCCCTTATCCAGCTTGCTTTTAGGCTATTTGACAGCACATTCCTATAAAGAGACGATTGACGATTACCACATGCGCACATAGATTCTCGGATTATGTCTGAGCTTGTGACGTTGCTCAAGGGCTGGGTCTTCGAAAATAACCTAACGTTACCGAGACATAGGCAATTTTCAAATAAAAACCTGGGCCTATATTTGGTATTAACGCCGTAAGTAGGATACAACTTCTGTTATCATGTTATATACGTGTTGTGCTTTCTCAAATGTGCTTGTCATAGTTGGTAAAGACCAGACTAATGCATCATCGTTTAATGCAAATGGTTTGATAATGGATAGTTGTATAGACCTTACAGAACAGGATGATTTGTTGCTAGGCTACATCTAACAATTTACCTTGGTTAACGTTACATCCTATTTAGCTGATTTTACCTATTTTATGTAATGGCAGTAGGCCAGCCATGTTGATCGGTTGTTATTTGTTATCGCTATATATTGTTTACAGTCCAGTAATCTCAGAATGTTTATCTGGGTAATTCTGTTTATTTCAGAAGAATTAGGCTATCCATGTTTATTTCGATACTGGAGTGCTTATTTTATCAGTGTAGGTTAACATTAAATAATTCGGGTATACAAGATGCGTCAAGCAAGCCCATATAGCCTATCAAATATACTATGGTAGACTTGTCAGTAATATTACATTTTTCTAGCAAGCAACCTTATGCATGGAATCTGTAGCCTAACAAACACCATGGTACCAACAGGTGTGCTACAGTTGCGATACCTTGGAATCCATACTACGACAGCAAAGATGTCATTTGGGAGAACAGACAGCTATCATTCACAGCCGCGAGACTTCGGCAACCTCACCCAGACATGCAGTGCCAACATCCAGAAGATCACCCAGAACAGTAAGTAATTGTTAAACTGTTGAAACAGCGTGCATTGCACAAACAATGTCAATTGGCATCAACAAGAAATTAAATCAACAGTTGTTAATCTACTTGCCTTATATTCTTGCCGCAAGCCAGACACATTTGCTTTGAATAACCGCGCTGAATGTGGCCAAGCATATGGCTAATGTGAAAGCACTTTTTTTTTCTTTTTTTACATGCCTCCTTGCAAATCAAAGAGCAATCCCTCTAAGACAGTTAATGATTTAATTGGCTGCATAAACTATACTGCAGGATGGGTAGATTGATTTACAGAGAAAGGGTACTGTGCGTCAATCCATAATTGTGGCTGTCCTTGCCTAACTGCTGGATCTGAATGTTTTTCTTTCTTTTCTCCAGCTGGCCAGATCAAAACGATGCTGTACCAACTAGGGTCGAGGCAGGAGAACCCAGAACTGAAGGACAGGCTGTGAGTGTAGCCATTTTAATTGCTCTCATAGGATTACTTTCACCACTGTTAGTACGGAACATTCCTAAAATATCTAATCAACTACATGCTTTGCTATTCTGTGAGAGTAAGTTGTCAGGTTGATAAATGAAGGTCTCCCAGTTGTAAGGATGGGAGATGTTTGACATCTATTTTGTGTGTCCCTCCAGCCAACAGGTACAGCACTACACAAATCAGCTGGCCAAAGAGACCAATAGACACCTGAAAGACTTGGGTGCTCTACCCTTGACCCTTTCTCACTCGGAGCAAGTGAGTTCCTCAGTAAAGGACAAGCAGCCTCTAATGGCAACACATCCACTTTGAAACATTCACACACAATGCTAAAGGGCTGCAGGAGTATCTCACAGAAACATAACCTGTGTCCCCTTCTATAATTTACCCTTCCAGAGACAGCAGAAGCTCCAAAAGGACCGACTAATGAATGACTTTTCTGCAGCTCTCAACAACTTCCAGGCAGTGCAGCGGCAGGCGGCTGAGAAGGAGAAGGAATCTGTGGCCAGAGCCCGGGCTGGGTCCCGCCTCATGGTGGGTGCATAGGCCAATTGTGTTGCAAATCCACTATTTAAATCACACTGTCCTAAATCAGGGATGGAAAGTATGCAATAAAATGTGGATTTTGCTTTTGTTCAACCCTTCACAGGGAGATGGTGCTAATGTGGATGAGCAACTTGTGACGTTTGAGAAGTAGGTGAAGAGAAGGCAACCTTTCTATACCCTGTCTGTTTGGTTTAAGCCCTTTGTTATCATCAAAAGCTTTGGGGTAGTTGTAATTCTTTACACTTAAACCTATTGGGTTTGGTTGCAGAGATGATGATGAGGATGATGAGTGGGGTCACGGTCAGACTCAGCTGGAGGAGCAGGCCATCACAGAAGAAGACCTGGAAGTCATCAAAGAGAGAGAGACCAACATCCGACAGCTGGAGGTACTGGTCCGCAACCACAGATATTTTGTAGATAATATTCTAGTCTAGCCCGTCCACAATCACAACCTACTGTATCCAAGAACGCACTCAAAGATACCGCACAATGTGCCACATGTTAAACCTCATATTTACTAACCCAGAGATATGTGTCTAATCCTACTCCACTCTATTTTCAGTCGGACATTATGGATGTCAACCAGATCTTTAAGGACTTGGCCTTGATGATTCATGACCAGGGAGAGATGATTGGTAAGTAACAGTTAAAGGGATGACAGAAATATAATTTTAATTTGAATACCACTCACTTATTGCTGTAGTTTCCGTGGATCATGTCCTGCCTTCCTTGTATGGTCCAAAGGCAGGTCTAGTTAGCACTCAGTCTAGCGGTGTATCTTTAGGTCTTGTACTACGTGACATCATCTCTTACTTGTGGCTCCATTCACTCTGGTTGACAGACAGCATTGAGGCAAACGTGGAGAGTGCTGAGGTCCATGTAGACAGAGGTGCTGCTCAGCTTCAGAGGGCTTCCTATTACAAGGTAAACATGCTAAGATCAAACCATCAGACAAGGGGAAGTATTTTGCTCCAATATTTTTTTACAGCTAAATACAATGGTTTTGGACTGAAATGGGGTATGAGACATATTTTAACTCGAAACCTCTCGCCACGGTAACAGTTCATTCCTGTTCTTTAACTTTTCTAATTCTAGAGAAAGTCCCGAAAGAGAATGTGCATCCTGGCCATGGTGCTTTCTCTAGTGCTTACCATCCTAGTCATCATCATCTGGCAGGCCATCAAATGAGAGGAATAATCAGCATGGGGGAAGGACAAAGGAGGCATACTGACAACCTGGCATGGCTTCCAATTCTAGTGGGAATGAGCAAGTTTGTGCGTGTGTATATGTGTATGTGTAAAAGACTAATCGAGAAGGACATAAAAATACACATTTATTGAAAGTTAGAACATGTATTGAATGTATGTTTCCCATTATATTGTGCATAGGAGCTTCTTGATGACCCTTTTAATATGAATTTATTTATAGGTGTTCAACTTTGCTAGCCAGCACCAGTTATGGTAAAAACACTGAGTAAACTGGCACTTATGTTTCTGAAAATTATACTTGTTTTCAGAAATAAACTGATGTCATGTTTGCCCATAGTTAAGCACATTTATGGGCTCACCTATTCAATCAACGCTGTGCTCCCCTTGTCAATATTTATTTAATCTCAAGGAGAATGCCTACCTTACTGTGGGTGAGACTTCTGTTGTGTGTACTGCATATGTGTGCAAGACTGTCAGTATGTATGGTGCGTGGATGTGTTTGAAATGAAATGATTTTACAATTCTCTTCCCAAATGTATGTGGTATATTCTTACATCTGCACTTTTATGTTCATGTCAGAAAACCCAACTATTCTGCCACCAACAGATAGTGAGGATATGATCTAATGCAACGTTGCACAATTTTATATGAACTATATAAATGCTGTAAGTATATTGTTTGATATTAATTATGTTTTGCTTCATGTCCTAAAGGATGTTGTAACTTCCTTTATTTTTGTGTTAACACAATATGTAGTTAATGTGTGTATAACAAAATGATAGCTATAGTAGCATTTGGCAAAAAGCCTGCTTTTAGTTCGGTTTGTTGTTATAAGATCACATGAATAAAATGTCAGATTGATCAAAGCTTATACCCCTTTTTGCCCACAAGATGGCCATCGCAATATCTTTGGAAGGAGTAGAGGAAAAAAACAACAGCTGCACACTGGATCTTGTACAGCCTATTGCAATTCAGCAGTATGGTGGAACAATGTATAGTAGAAATGAGTATTCAACTTTTATCTGCCCTGTAGTTAGTTATGGAAAATATATCTCCATTTAAATAAATAATACATTTTCTGTATGAAGTAGGAGGTGAAAGCAACTTTGAAAGAAATGCTGCAGTTTTTTTTTTTGCCATTTGCCATTATACAACTATGCCAGTGACCTCTTTAATAAGAAAATACCTTGAGCTTCTTGGATTTTTTGGTTTGTTTGTATTATTCTGGATTTGGCCATGTGCTCAATAACTATATAAAATGAATGGAATTGCTGATAGGAATCTTTGGTTGTGTTCATATATTACTACACAAATCTGGTATTTTTTTCTCTACCAATTGTAATTGTAAAAAGTCCACATTTAACCTTAGGAGTCACGAAGGCTTGCTACTATTGTTTGAGTGAAATGGGAATATATAATACACTATAACATTCATTAGAGAAATAAAAAAATACATAATTAGTGTGGCTGGTTGTCCTGGTGACATGCTATTTGTCTGTGGTGTAGGTGCCTTGAGTGGTCCTTGTCAGCTCAACATTGCCTGCTCTCTTCTCTCCCCCATACACTGTGACTCAGGCTCTTTGGGTAAGACACACACTTCTCTGGTCCTCCTAGGTGACACTTGATTCTTTCTGTGATTAAAGCAGGAGGGCTTTGCTGGCAAAGTTATTTTGCATTCACTTCTTAAGATGTGTTTGTGTGTGTGTGTGTGTGTTTTCTATGGAGCTGTGGGTGGTGTAAGGATTACAATCAACATTACGGCAGAAGCAAGAGCAGCAAATAATATTCATCCAGTGGAAGCAAGTTTAATCCAAAGTGAATCATATATCCGCCTGGCTGTACCCTTATTCAATCACAGTTTATTTGTAGATTTTAATAAACCCCTCTACTGAAAATAATTGACACATTTAGAGATGAAGAGGCATATGTGTGTGAGAGAGAGAGACTGTGCAGTGTAAAATAAATTGTCAATGTGAGCCAGTGTTCACCTTGACAAAGCCTTGACTTTGTGGATTTTGAGAAGGTACAGCGGAAGGGGTGAATAAAACAAATCTCACCTTTTCTTTCCTTTTCCCCCTGGCCTTATAAATGGAAAAAGTCTGTTCATCACAACGAATGGACGTCTCTGGGGTATACGTAGAGAAAAGGTCAGACAGAGATCTGTGTGTCTTATTATGCAGGAGGAATGAAACAAGAAAGTCTGGTTTCAATGCTATCTTTGTAGAAAGAAAGAACCTTCTTTCTTGTTCTTCTCTCATTTCCTCAGTCGCACGGACACCGATTTTTCAAGGTTATAGACTGTAGACAACAAGTAATGGAACATCCCCTCTCCATTAGTAAATGCAACAGGCGTCTTTTGCAGTAACGGATTTATAAGTTTTATTTGTGATGGATACAAAATAAATATAGACAGTACCCTCCCCCTTTTTTAATTTTATTTAAGATGCTTGGCCTGCCATTAATATGAAAGGTTAAGCCATTACAGAGCATGCAAGTGGTACACTAATGTGATTCCAGCACATACGCTATTACTTCCCTGTACCTGCAGTACAATGAAACTTTGTCTTTTTTAATATAAGAAATGCACCCTGACCCTTTGTTAAAAACAGCTCTGTGGTCTGACTTCAATTAAAGGGAAGACAAAAGGTACTTTTGGTTTGAAACTGTGGCAACAGGCTGTAACTGATCTGTCCATGCATCATCTATACAAAGAATATATTTTAAAGCACTCAAAATGATACCATCACCTCCCTATTTTTTGTCTCTTTTCCCCCTGTACTTCCCCTGGCCTACATCTGTCTACTTCCTCTGCCCATCCCCAGAGTCGCCCAACTGGGCATGTTATGTTTCCCTCTCTTGCATCTGCCCGTTCCCCTAACAAGGCACAGCAAGCCTGTCAGACCACATCTGTAGAGTAAGTGGACGGGCTGTACCTCGACTTCTCCCAGGCTCTAGTCCACCTCATTGATATGCCAGGAGTGTAAAACTATCGCTGGAGAGGAAACAAGGGTCAATCAAAGGAAGCATGGAAGAATCTCCCTGCCCGCCAGTCAGTTAATGAGGGAATTATTCCATTCATCATCTACAGTTCCCACTGCACGGCCAGAAGTACAAGAGTGTGTACTGCTGTCCCTGTAGATAATAGCCGTGTCTAATACAGACTAATGGAAGACTATCACAAGGCTGCTGCGGCCTGATGCCAGTCTTATCAATCATAGTGTGTGGATCTGCGCTTGAGAAAGAGAAGGTGAGAGAGAAAGAAAGTGAAAGATGTACAAAGAGAGCGAGAGCTGTAAGGGAGAAAGATTGAGACATTTTCAGATTTAGTAGTCAACCCAAGGTTCATGTCTTCATCAAGGGACATCCTAAAAATAACATTGATGACAGATTGGAGAAATCTCTTAAAGAGACTAATCATTGCGTCTTGTGTGTGTGTGTGTGTGTGTGTGTGTGTGTGTGCATGGCCTGATTATGCTTGGCCTGAGACACTGTCAGACATCTCACCTAGACATTCTGCTGCTAATTGGCACTTGGCACTTGGTTGGTATCTCTCAACTGATTTCTTTCACCTTGTTTTAAATGCATCTCTTTTCCGGTCTGCTTTTTATTTTACATCTCTTTCTGTTTCTTCCAGTGTGTCCCCATTCTCTACATGTTTTTCTATCACATGATGTGTTCTCTCTGCAAACATACTCTGATATGATGCCCCATTTAGACTCCCCTTTGTAGCATATGGCAGAGTTCAACCAATTTACCACAAGGAATTGGAGCAAACCAGCACTCACTTGTGCGCACACTTACATGCACATGTATTCTTACTGATACATCGAGTCTGGGACTCTCCAGAGTGGAATGGCTCTATAAATAGATGGTGTTAGATGTCTGAAAGGCCTAGCTGGTGTGATTTGGCTGGCGTGGCTGGTACAAACTTGCATCACATCCCTTTGTGTTTATAACTTGTCAAATTACAAACACATACGCACACACACACACACACACACACACACACACACACACATACACACACACACACACACACACACACACACACACACACACACACACACACACACACACAAATAAATATTTCCCTCATGTCCATATCATAGAAACAAGGGTCAATCAAAGAAAGCATGGAAGAATCTCCATACCCACCAGTCAGATGATGAGGGAATAACATATACTGTACACACACACACACACACACACACACACACACACACACACACACACACACACACACACACACACACACACACACACACACACACACACACACACAGAGAGAGAGAGAGAGAGAGAGAGAGAGAGATGTCTTGATCCAAGTGACAATCCCAGTGAAAGATAAGATGTTACTTTCCTATAGTCTAGTATACCTTATGATGTGCAGGGCCCTAGGGCTTCTCTGTCTTCATAATGTGCCCTATATTTCGGGCTGCTATTTTTCTGCAGAAACTCAAAGTCACCTTGACTGGCCATGGTAGTTCATCAGGGGATACTCTGCTATTTTAACCTACAAAGATCACCAACCCCTGACAGAGCTGCACAGCTCTGATTAATGACAGAGTATCTCTGTCTTGGGAAGTTGAAAGTCATTAACCGGATTTTTGCCCAATTTGGTTTGCCCAGTCTCTAAATGTGTATTTATACTGTGCTACCACTACCCCTCAACAATTCGTCAGCAAAGCAGTTGGACTCCAGGACCAAGAGGAGCCATTTGCGTCTACGCTGGCACAGATTTAATTCTACGGAAGGATTATATGAATCGGCTAGGAAATGTAACTTTCGAATGGTAGTCGATACGTTCTGGTTATTTATTAGCTCTTTTAATCCTTGCGTTTATTTTCGCATGTTGGTTAAATCAAATATACCATATTTGAAAAGACTGCTTAAAAATGGAGCCGCTTGATTTTGTTGCCCAAAACTTGACAGCGGTTGTCGCTCACCCCATATGTGAAGAATGGAGAAACGGCTCCGAGGGCTCAGTTTTTCATCTTGCCAATATATTTATTGTTTTGGGATTCATGGGAGGGAGTGGGTTCTATGGTCTCCTTTACTTGTTTACTTTTTTGACTCTTGGGTTCTTTTGTTCTTCTATTTGGGCATGGTCGGACGCGTGCACCACTGACACCTTTATGTGGAATTTTGCTCTCTTTGGGGTATGTGCGTTTCAAGTTGTTCATGTTGCATATAGACTGAAGAACGTCACGTTTGACAAGGAGTTTCAGGACCTATACAGTTACTTGTTTAAAAAACTAGGCGTATCACTAGTCCATTTTGGAAAGATAGTTGCCTGTTGCGATGGGGATATTCACACGATGGAAAAAGACCACTACTTTGCCATGGAGGGCAAGACATCTATTGATAAGCTATCTGTTCTTCTGTCCGGCAGGTGCACATCAAATTATACAGATCTAGATGTTTCATATCTTGCATTTGTTTGCTTGCAATAATAACCTCACTTCCCTTCCACAGAATTAGCGTGACAGTGAATGGAGAGTTTTTGCATTACATCTACCCTTTCCAGTTTCTCGATTCTCCGGAATGGGACTCCCTCAGACCATCAGAAGAAGGGGTTTTTCAGGTAGGCCTATAGTTGTCTAAGTGTTGTTTAGCTACTCCTAGCCTTGCTAGTTACATACTTTTACCTATGCCACAATATCTCTAAATTCTTGTAGGTTACTCTACGGGCTGATGATCTTTGTAGATACGTTGGATGGAGAAGGAAGAAACTGTATCTACTTTTCGCCAAGCACCGCTACATCGCCAAAATCTTCGCCCTTGTGGTGCGCAACGACATAGCTGATAAGCTATATTCTCTGAACGAAAAGGCTTTCGACAGCCGTGGGTTCCGCTACGATCTCCGGTTACCCAGCTACTGTCACGTGCCGGTGCCTGAATTAGAAAGGACTGAGGGGTTGCTGCAGGTCCCTTTGCAGAGTGGAAAGAGTTCGTGAGACTTGTGGATTGCCGGACAACAATTTAATGCTAATCTGCTGTATATTTATGTGCAAAATAAATTATGCTTTTAATGTCTGTTTGCATTGGCAGCTATGTGTCTGTTAGTCTGGAGTCTAGACCATACACAAAACAGAAGTATTTGCAGTTTGTGTGAAAAGAAAAAAATTCAGGCAGAAATGATGTAATAAACCTCAAGCCACAATGACTTTTCAATAAAATCTGTTGAAAATCCGTTTACCAGACCGGTGTTTTCCGCAGAATATGCGATGTGTATTTAGTGTTTATAAAGATAATTGTTTCTTCTGTGTAGCCTGTGTTTAATTTCTTGAAGCCTCATTGGTCAAGAGCTAAGCCTTGACGAATATATGTCTACTGCTGCAAAAAGAAAACTAACACACATCTAAACTTAATGTCCTGTGCGACAATCTTGTCGCTGTCCATGGTGCTGAGAACAAAACAATTCTGTCACTCTCTCTATAATGTGCTCGTTATTGCCCCTTTAAAGTCCAATGTAGAACTTGCGCCTTACATTAATGCGTATCTTTAACTCCCCCTACCGGGAAGAGGGGCAGATGCGCAGGAGGAGGTTTTGGTGTTAACGGCTGTCCCTTTGCCTCTTGCCCATTTTAGTCAATGCCTGTCAGCTCGCTGGAATGTGCGACTCACACTGTGCAGCCCCCAGCTAGCAAGGATCTACATTTATATCGTCCGAGCTTTAAAAAAATTGTTTTCCTCTCTGTTCTTTTAAACAAATTATCTAGTAACTGGCAGAACGGTAAGTTAATTCCGGATTTTCATATAGTAATTTTGCATCAGGAGAAAGTTTAAACTGAAATTACTCGCAATCATTAGTGTATGCTGTTACTGCAAACCAAACATCCGATTGCGCTCTTTTCAAATCAAGAACTATTCAGAAAAATGTGTTGTCCTGACCTTCACTGAAATCCACCTGAGTAGCCTCATTTTCTAATAAAACCACTGAACTATATTGGCTTGTGAGAAGCAATTGGAAAGGTCAAAACTGAGAATTTGAAAACAGAGTTGTGTCTAACATTTTTCTTACGAAATCTAAACGGTGGCACATGAATAATGCACGGTTTTAATTGATAAGTCCCTATTGGATATGCACCAGACTTTTGCAGACTAATGTAGACTTTAATACTGTTGAAGTATTTTTGGCTTGTTTAGATTTATCAAAAATAATTCTGCAATGTATGAAAAATGTATGCTCAATATTGTTTGTGCCTGCTTGAGCAGGTAGCCCTCCTGCAGGATGTCTACTGCCCCTGACATGTCCACCCTCCTTTTCACCACCCTGTCTCCTCTGCGGTCTGCCATGCCAGGCAGTATGGGAGCCATGGATCTCGAGCCCAACGCCACCACATGCGAGGAGTGGGAGGAAGCCCACCATCTGCTCTTCCACCTGGGGAACCTGTCGCTGCTGCTGGGTCTGGTCATTCCCACCACCCTGGGCCTGCACATGATTCTGCTGCGCCTCTTTCTGATGACAGGTGAGCCTGCAGCACTCCCTGGTGGAGGCAACAACGTAGGATGGGGGGTAGTCCGTGGAACTGTGGGTTATGGCTATGGCTGTCCCTTTAATGAAAGTTTAACACCACTCACTATCATGAGGGAATGTTAATTTGAATGTTAAATTCTACATATTCAACTGAAGTGGTCTACACCCAAAGATTGACAGTGTCTATAGGTTATAAATAGATTAATGCTCAAAGCAGACCCCATGGTCCATTATCAGTGTTATATCTGTTTGTATTTAGGCAGGCTAAACATCTTCCCCGTTTTTTACTTTTTTTCCATGTTCATGTTACAGGATGCTCTCTTTTCATTGCCTGGGCATCACTTTACAGATGTAATATCGATGTGATGGTGTGGAACGTGGTCTTCCTTCTGATTAACTTCATGCACTTCTTCTTCCTGCTGTACAAGCGCAGACCAGTGAGTTCTGCTTACTTTGAGCAGTGTCTTATTTACACATTTTTTTCTATGACACACTTGGCTCCATTTATTACCAAGAATGTCACTGCTAGCATCGACCAGAGGTGCAGGGAGTGGTTGTTCTGATTTGTTGGCTTTAGTTCATTTTTGCTTGAGACAGAGAAGGGGAACAGCACTCGCCATCAGACCTGGTCAGCAACAGTGTGTATGTTGTCATTTGTCTAATCATGCTCTATCGTGTTAGACGCCTCACATGAAATACCATACAATGAATTGCAACTGTTGTATTTATGTGTTTCTTTTGTCAGATTAAGATTGACAGGGAGCTGAGGTCTGTGTACAAACGAATGTTTGAGCCCCTCCATGTGCGTGAGGCCCTCTTCCAGAGACTCACAGGACAGTTCTGCACCATCCAGACACTGAAGAAGGGCCAAGTGTACGCTGCAGAGGACAAGACCTCCGTCGACGAGCGCCTTAGCATCCTCCTCAAAGGAAAGTATGTCTTTAAATCTCAATTTATTGCCTACAGGCTGAATCATCCAAGACTAGTTTATCCTAAATAATGTTCCATAACACATTTGAAAATATGGATGTATGGTTGTATTTCATGCCCTGGACTGTTGCCAACTTAGTTTTTTTTTTTTTTTTTTGCATGGCAGGATGAAGGTGTCATACAGAGGACATTTTCTCCACAACATCTACACCAATGCTTTTATTGACTCACCAGAGTTCAGGTCCACTGAAATGAACCGAGGGGAAAAGTTTCAGGTAAAATAAGTCTATTGTGATGTTATTCAGGCTAAGGTAATGTTGCACATACTTACCAGCAATACATTGTAGTCCATTGTTGTCGTTTTCAGAATCTAACCTCAATCCAAACGAGAAACTAGTGCAAGTTATGTGTCTCAGTAACAGAGCACATAGAGTTGTCCAAATGATGGTTTGAAAAATCTGTTGCGGACTGACAGGTGACCATCATGGCAGAGGAGAACTGTAAGTTCCTGTGTTGGTCGCGGGAAAGGCTCACTTACTTCCTGGAGTCTGATACTTTCCTGTATGAAGTATTCCGTTACCTCATTGGAAAAGACATCACCAACAAGCTGTATTCCCTCAATGACCCCACTCTGAGTGATAAGGTGAACACCACCAAAACCATGCAATTTTACTTTCATTCATTTTCATAAGGAAGATAAATGAGATACGTTGTAATGATAGTGAAAAGCAGAAAATGAAAATGATGATTACGATGACAACGATAAAGGTGATGCTGATGATTACGGGTATGATCATGGTTACATCACAGGCAGTAAAGAAAATGGACCGCCAGCCCAGCCTGTGCTCCCAGATGTCTATGATGCAGATGAGGAACAGCATGGCGAGCACTAGTGACACGGATGACGTCCTCAACCAGATCCTGCGTGGAGGCTCTGGGAGCTCCTCACTCCGTAAGTCTCACCAGCACCCAAAACAAGCTGGGTGACCATCAGTCAACAACGTAGTTAGCACTACCTTAACATTTTAATTACACTTCTGAATATTTAAATTTCTTATTTGGATTTTGGCCCTTGATTAGGTAACTCTTCACGCGATAACCTCTTCAACTTTTCACATTGCTTTTGTCCCATTCTTTTCCTCATCCTCCCATAACATAGATACTAAATGTTAACGTGTAAAAGGTTCCTGGCCCTATCCTCAAACTCTTTTGGCTCTTATAAATGGATTCCTCTGAAAGGATTTGGTACATGATTTATACAGTCTTAATGTTGAACTCTCAGAAGCTCATACCTTTGTTTATTGAAGAAAGGTTTGTTTTCTTAAAGGGGTCCATGTTTTCTAGTTTTTGCAGTGTTTCTCTAAAATTGTTCCTCCTATCCCTTCTCCAGCTGTGACTCAGACAACTCTCTCAGATTGTGCCATTCCCTGACAGGGGTGTAAGACTATCTCTTTTTTTTCATCCTATCTATACCTACTACTCTTGAAAATGCCCACCCTCATAATTCAGCTTCTGTTTTAACCAACATTCTTTCAAACCAACTCAGTGCATAACCCTGGAAGCTCCTCTTTCTTCTGCTTGCTCTAAAATGAGTGTTCCCAGTAACCATGTCTGTGATTTCTTTCTAAATGCTCTAGTTCTTTTTATTTTTTTATTTTTTTTTAAGGTTTTACTGAATACTGATATCAGCTGCATAGCATACAGCTGGAACCTGCAGAAGCAATAACTTACATTACCTCATCCAGCACACATATTATTGTCAGGGTTAATGTGTGTGCATAGGTGTATGAGCACATACTGAATATGTGTGTACATTTGATACATTATTGCTTGTAATTGACAAGTTGTGTTGAAGGCTTGTGTACTATTACATTCTTTTTTGGGGAAAATGTTTTTTTTAGATAGTTGACTTAAAGGAACATACATGTACTACTCAAATTGATTATTAGCTAACAAAAGCTTGTTTTTCCCCATAGAAAAATCTCCTACCACCAAGGCTGCTGTTATGAAGCCCATAGAAGAAGCTATGGAAGATGACGATGTATTTGAGGCTGATTCTCCTCCCTCTAACTCAAGCCACCCCAAGACAGCCACAGAAGAGGTGTAACAAGAAGTACTCTTACCAACAGGCTGTTTTAAAAACAGGAAAACATAGGAGAAAATATCTGGAAAACATAACTGGCATCTCACAGCACTTTTTTTTCAGAGAGTATTTAGGGGGTTCACTTTTTTAATTACTTTATTGGATTTTGCATAGAATAATTATGTATTTTTAAATGCTTTGCTGCACTTTGTTTGGAATTGAGATACTGCTTTCACTGATGTTGTTTCAGCCCTGAATATAATTACGGTACTTGTGTAACACTAAAAAATAAACCATTTATACCATTATGCAATGGTGATTCAAGTTGCACTATGATCTATGTTAATTGTTTTTTACAAGCAGAGGACATTGTGTCTGTTCTAGCATTTCCGATCAGCAGTGCCCTCTTGTGGCATTTATTATGCATCCATCTAACATCTTGATCGAGACTGGCATGTCTCAACTATCAAGAAAATACTGTTTACGTATTCATGAAAGTGCAAGGGTTAATTAATCTAAAACCTCCATGTTGATATCAGTAATCTATATCTAAAATATATTCTATGTGACAGAGAGTTTGCAAAAACAACATTTTAGGGAAAGACGAGATTTGTTCATTTGTCAAGTATTCATTTTACATAATAGCCTACAATTATAAAATATTAAAAAGGAAATATGTGATTTTTAGAGCATATATGCAAATTCTTACGAAATTGTTGGTTGTAATAGAACAGCTTGGGCCACAACTCATAAACTACAGTACCCAGGTATCCTTGTACCTTAACGTCAGAAAAAAAAACAGGAAGAAGGGGTACTTTTTCGAGGAATATTGAATGAACCAGAGGGAGAGAAAATGATTGTACATCATAGGGGATGACAATCATTTCCTCTTCGTTCGAGCTCAATGGACGACGCCCAAGAACAGGAAATCTCTCTCACGGACATATAGACGCGCCCAAGGCTGTGGACCCTAATTTCTTCTCGGTTGATTGTTACATATGATGGAACGGGCGATGGAGCAGCTTAATGTACAGCTGAACAGGCTGACGCGCTCCCTTCGCCGCGCCAGGACTGTGGAACTCCCGGAAGGTAAGGTTAGCCTTGCTATTTTAGAACTTAATCAATGATACCGCCATGAGATTTAAGAAGCTTGCATTTCTGGGACGTTTGACACTGTGGCCAGTCCCACAGTCATCATTATATTATCTCCCCTATTAGTTTCTTGCACATTACATTACTATAATGTAGGCTAGGCTATAACGTGTGCATTACAAAGCAACTTCTATGACTAGATTATTGTCTTGGATATTCCTCAACATTGTATAGGGTATTTTGCTGTAAGGTGGTGTATATTTTGGTAACCAACATTTTCATTGGCTAGTTTTGTGGATTTGTCATATTAAGGCCTAGGCTAGCGTTTGGTCAACCTCTCTAAACCACTCCCAAACATAAAAAAAGAGTGTGCAGTAATATCAGTGAAACCAGATATTCACATTTTCGTTGTAACGTTTTGTCCCAACAGACAATGAAACTGCTGTATACACACTCATGCCCATGGTGATGGCTGACCAGCACAGGTATGACAATAACCTGCCATCGATATTAGGCCTTCATCACTTTGGTTTCAAGAAAGGGCATTAGGCAGAATTGTTAAAGATCTCACCGTATTTTTTCAGGTGAATTTGTAAGGCAGCATGCTGCTGTATTTCTCATTGCATGTCTGTATGTTTTCTTGCAAGGTTGTGTTTAGTTTGTTCGTTTTTTTTTTCAGAAAAACATTCATTTATTCCTTCCCTGGCCTTTTAGATCAGTATCAGAGTTGTTGCTGAACTCCAAATTTGATGTGAACTACGCTTTTGGACGTGTAAAGAGAAGCCTGCTACATATCGCTGCCAAGTAAGAGGCTGCTTCTGGCCAATGCTCAGATTATTTATGATCGCCAACTACCATATCATGCTAATCTTTGGTGGTCTATTTAGAGCTACTTCTGTAATTTGGTTGCCCTGGTTTTTGTAGCTGTGGATCAGTGGAGTGTCTGATCCTGCTGCTAAAGAGAGGAGCCAACCCAAACTACCAGGACATCTCAGGGTGTACCCCTCTCCACTTGGCTGCCAGAAATGGGTAATAGACAGTTATTACCATAACACTATGGCATTAAAAACATGGAATTGGCAGTAGCCCATTCTATCCAATCCAAGAAGAGTTTTCAATACCGCTGATGAAGCCAGAGAAATGATCAGCGCCCTCCTGTTTTGTGCAAGTGCCTGTTGTTTATCTGTCACCCACACTAATACCATGCGATGGATGACATGGGACTGTAGGCTGAGCTAGCCTGGTTATCAAGCTAGCTTGTGATTGGCCGAGAGGCCAAATGGAATCTAAATGTACCCAAATCTAAACACAAGGGCTTTTGTTTTACATTTGAAGCCTAAAAAAATTCATTGAAGGGACACAAATCAAATTCCAACCATTGCTAATTATTGGAAAATGTTACAGGTGCATATTTGCTGCTTAACTCAACAAACTCAAGCTTAAAAACGATGCATGAATGTGACGGCCAACAGAAACAGCAAGTTATGTCACAGCAGTTGTGCGTGTTTGCCACAAGAAGCACAATTTCAGCCTTAAATCAAAAAGACTTGATGCAACCCCAGTTTTTTTACAAACTGCTTCAGCAATACTGCTGTTTGCTGCCACCCTCTGGTTTGGAGGTAAAATGTATCTTTCTCTTAAGACTGCTTACTTGCACAAACTCATTTACGCAAACTCACCTTGATCGTGATGTTGATGATTATGAGAAAGACGAGGTCTAGAGAAAAGCTATCAAAAGTGTGATTAAATTCGATGACACTAAAAGAGTGCTTCTCCTCACCCTTCCTAAAGACAGAAGAAGTGCATGGGCAGACTGTTAGAATACAATGCGGATGTCAACATCTGCAACAATGAGGGGCTCACGGCTGTGAGTATACCAGCTTGGCTTGATCTTGTGGCACGCAAGTGATGATATTATAATTGATTATTTATGGTATGATAGAGTATAAATATCAACCATTAATGAATTTCATTGCCATTCTAGATCCACTGGTTGGCTGTGAATGGGCGGACAGAGTTACTCCATGATCTTGTCCAGCATGTAACCAACGTTGATGTGGAAGATGCCATGGGCCAGACAGCCCTTCACGTGGCCTGTCAGAATGGACACAAGACGGTGAGTTAAACTTCAGAAAAAAGTAACCATTTGCGATTTCTAAAACCAGTAACTGGCCAAGATGGTCGGCACAACCTGAATCAAATAGTGCTAACGTTTACAAATGTATAAATTGTCCCCACCCTGCAGCCTCAGTCTGTGTCTCCTCCTTTGTTATGCTGTATATTAAATAACATGGAGCTGGGTGTTAGGTCCTGTTTATCCTCATGCATCATTGCCCCTTCCAGACTGTGCTGTGCCTCCTGGAGAGTGGAGCAGACATTAACCGTCCCAATGTCTCGGGAGCCACACCCCTGTACTTTGCCTGCAGGTAATGCAATGTATAGGAATGCAACGGTGTCATGGTGTTGTTGGTGACTCACTCTGTACTTTACTCTGTGTGGGTCCTGCTGAAATTGTTTTATCATTTTGTCTACATGACTTCTTTGAGACTATTTAGCTGTCATCACAGACTTTAATCCTATGTGTCTGTTTGGTGATGAATTACATTCCTATTTCTTAACGCTTTTGTGGAGTGAAATGTACTCTTTTCCCCTTTTTGTAAACCTTCTATATGGACCTTTAATTTAGCCCTGTGTGTGCCCCCATAGTCATGGTCAAAGAGACACTGCACAGATCCTGCTCTCTAGAAGTGCCAAGTACCTTCCTGACAAGAATGGAGTCACACCTCTGGATCTCTGTGTGCAGGTGAGCAGCCTTAGCATGGATGCTAAAACAGCGTAAAACTTGTCATTCAACCCCCCCTCTCACACGTCTTTTGAAAGACTAAACCAAATCAAAAATGTTTGTGTTTGTGACTAGGGTGGATACGGGGAGACGTGTGAGATTCTCATCCAGCACCACAGCCGGCTGTTTCAGACCCTTATCCAGATGACTCAGAATGACGATATCAAAGAAAATATGGTAATTACCCCTGTGTCCAGCTCACATGGTAGAAACATTATATTAATTGATTGTATATTCACACTTCTTATTGCATGTATTCTGCCATGTTGTGCGTCTGCAACTTTGTATGTGTGTGTATGCAGCTCAGGCAGGTTCTGGAGCATGTTTCTCAGCAGAGTGACAGTCACTACCAGCGAATCCTAACTAGTCTAGCAGAGGTGGCCACCACTAATGGACACAAACTCCTCAGGTAAGCCCACTCACTATCTAAACATCATATACTACTAATGGGCATTGTCAAAGATGTAAGTGTTCTGTTGTTGACAAGGTTTTCCCTCTTCTCTGGCCAGTCTTTCCAGCAGCTTCGATGCTCAAATGAAGAGCCTGCTCAGAATCGTCCGGATCTTCTGCCACGTCTTCCGCCTAGGCCCGTCATGTCCCAACAACGGAAATGACATGGGATATAACGGCAACAAAACACCGCGCAACCAGGTCTTCAGGGTACGTCTGGACAGTGGAGAGATATGAGAAAACAATGCTGTTTTATGAGGGCAGTGTCAGATCTATATACAGCAGATAGCATGTACTGAGAACTGATGATATTGTGTCATATGAAAAGATTATTCGGCCATAACATGTTCTAGATCTAGAATGTGACAGAAATCAGAGGTTAGATAAGGAGCCAGAAGTACATTAACTAAGAAGGGGCAGGTGAATTGAAATACAATGCAGTATAGTAGCCTTTTGCATGGACCGATTCCTTCAAAACCTCGCTGGAATGCCTCAGAAATAGGTTTATCTGATGCCATATTATTTGGTCTCCTAATAGTGGAGGAAACAAGAGAAGGTGCTTGATACAGCTTCTCAAGTTTGCCAAGGGGGAGGATCCACTGATGTATTCTATCCAGCAAGTATTTTTTTATGCTGTTCCCACATGAGGCATGAGGGCAGGGCATTGCCCTTCATGAGAGCCCAATCATTTTGCATGCTGTCGCCAAAAAAAGAGATGGTTGATATTTACAAAGCAAAACTAATAACATTAACAGGGGTATGTTCAGTACATACATGGCTATACAATTCAGCTCTTTTGACAACCATATACTAATTCTGGGTGTAAATGAGTGAATATAAAAATCACATTTTGAAAATCACGGGGTAAATGGTTCTTTGGTTGATATCAGAGTTTTGGTTTTGGGACACAATCCCTGATTGGTTACTTCTTTGGTCTGATCCATGGCTTTCTGTCCCCTCCCTTCTACTCTCTTTCCCTCATAGAAGTCTGTGGAGGAGGTATGTGAACATCCATCCGATGGATGACCTACGATTTCGTAGGCAGTATGGCAAACAGTTGTCTTTGTCTCAAAGTAGTCAAATGTCCTCTGTTTTGACGTTGCTATAAATTGGACAGTGTGCCTGGCAAAAGGCAGCTTGGTACAAACATTACCAGACTACACCTACACTCAGTTGAAGAGCATCGCAGTGCTCTGATCAGTACATTCAACAGCTAATCGATAGGACAACACGCCTTTTTGATTTCTAATTTAAAATTACGTCACCGTGCCTTGTTATGTTCACATACGTCCTCTACGGAACACTATGGATTCTCCCTGCCTATTCTCTCTCTGCGTTTGTCTCTTATTCTTAATCTCTTTACCTCTACCTCATGCTCTTACAATCCTGGTTCTTACTATTCCTATCCTCCCCGCTGTAATGTTCTTACTGGCGCCATCGTTCCTTTCTCTCTTCCGCTCTATTTCTGCCTGTCTATCCCTGGGTCCAGCCATTGGAGCTGCTGTGGCACTCTCTGGACGAGTGGCTGGTGTTGATCTCCACAGAGCTGGAGAGGAACAGGAAGAACCCCTCTTCGTCCTCCTCCAGCAGCGAGATTGCATCCCTCCTCCTCAAACAGCGGGAGGCTGACCCCTCCGTGGCCGCCGCGACGCCACTTTCCCCCGGCCTGCTCCCTTTGTCTCTGGACCCTCAAGGCGTTAGGGAGACCCCCGATGTGTATGCAGATGGAGAGGATGTCATCTCCATGACAGCCAATCGCCTCAGTGCCGTGATCCAGGCCTTTTACATGTGCTGCTCCTGCCAGATGCCCCAAGGGTGAGAGTCCGTTCACCACTTTGGTTTAACCCTAACCTCTAGCTTCCAACCCCTTAGCTGGGGACTACAGGGAACCATATGTTACTGGAGTAGCAGAATCGCAATATACAGGGAGACAACAGCCCCATACACACATGGATACATTGCTTCAACTGTCTATTGGGTAATAGAGGCAGTGCATTGCTCTTTTACTTGCTCCTATATGGCAAGACTACGCAAATACCCTCTTACCATATCCCTTATGTGAGTGAGAGTCTTTTTTTTTTAACCACCTTCTGCTAGCCACACCACCAACACACTATTTCAGTGGCATCCTTTGCTCAATCTAAAATTGATACAGCATATTAAAGCCGTGGTCCGTGCTCCCTGGTGATGACCTGAAGCTGATTGTTCAGAGCAAAGAACTGCGTTTCACGAGTGGAGGTTTCCATGGCGCAGCCTTTGCTCTCTCGTTGTCTGAGAGCTTTATGCACCACTGACTCTGTCTGCTCCCACAGTGAGCAAACCTTTCAAATGATACACACACACCACACCTGAAATTATATGTAATTAAATCATTAAGCAAAACTTCATTAAATCAGGATGGAGGGTATGTTATTGGCATGATGAAGTTAGATGTCTGGTTTTTCTTTGTTCATGTTCTCCTTCCCAAGACTGCTTTTCATTAGTGGTTTGTATAAATGTGGCTTTCCACTTATACAGTTTAATTAAATTAATTAGAGAGACCTTAACACATAACACTGCAATAGAACATCTGCGGTGTTCAGCTACACTAGCGTGGTTCTAATCTCCTCTCCTCTCCTCTCCTCTCCTCTCCTCTCCTCTCCTCTCCTCTCCTCTCCTCTCCTCTCCTCTCCTCTCCTCTCCTCTCCTCTCTCCAGAATGACATCTCCTCGCTTCATTGAGTTTGTCTGCAAGCATGATGAGGTGCTCAAGTGTTTTGTAACCAGGTAAGTCGATATGGCCCTTTGCCACATCCTCTTTACTTTGTACTCCGAAAACCTTTATCGATCTGTGTAACCTATCTCTCTATGTCTTTATTTCATTCTCTGTCTCTTTCTCTCTCTCTTCTTTTAATATCAGGAATCCAAAGATCATCTTCAACCACTTTCACTTCCTTTTGGAATGTCCGGAGCTCATGTCACGCTTCATGCACATCATCAAAGGCCAGGTGAGACATGCAAAGTGCATATCATCAATTCAACCCAGGAATGTATTATGGTGAAATTGTGTATATTTATGCATGCAGTCCCAACTATTTTGATGTCCCTTGATGCTTTTGTAAATGGGGAAAGTATTAAAACTCATCACAGTACACTATAAAAGAAAGTAGGATCGTCTTTCCCCACTGATAGGAGAGAC
>CM030178.1:10323698-10568698 GCA_017639675.1 Aplochiton taeniatus
ACTGAAAAATGTATGAGAGAATTCAGTGTCATTTTGTAAATTTCTTTTTTGTTTTGAGATGCTAAACACCAAAGGAGACAAGATTCCTGCTTGATATTCAGTCCACTACTAGACAGAGATAAAGTGGATTGTGGACGAGCCACAATAGATGCAGAGAGAAAGTGAGATCCAAAGAGGAGAGGAACACATAGGGGGAGCAATCAGGAGAGCGAGAGGAGAGTCGAGATGAAGAAAGGCCGATGTAGGGTAGACTCATAGAAGCCACCCGTCCTGTGTTACTCAGATACTAAGATAACCTATATATCTAAAGACCCCCTGCCACCACACACACACACACACACACACTCACACACACACACACACACACACACACACACACACACACACACACACACACACACACACACACACTCATTCACTCACTCACACACACACACACACACACACACACACACACACACACACAGAAGACAGTGATAGGCTGGTGTGTAGGGAAAGGGAGTGAAGTTGATCAAAGGAAATGAAAGACAGACCAAAAACAAAGGTATATAGTATGAAAAGAAACGTGCAGCCTAACCTGCAGCCAAACCCTGGTACAGGGAAGTGGAGGGAAATGTGCTGCTGAGGAGAGCTGGGGGAAGAAAGAGGAGATGGAGAGAGAAGATTACGGCGGGCTCTCCCGTGCTATTCTTCATTTTAAGCAGCTTGTTGACCTTTCCAGTCAAGCCTGTAGGTGTAGTTCAGCTGCAGCGGCACTGCCTGCAGTAATTTAGGTGGGAACTTGGGCAGCTAGTAAGAAAAGAGAGGAAGGGAGAGATAAGGAGAGAGGGAGAAAAGGGAGAAACGGGATAGAAGCAGAGAGAGAAAGAGAGAGAGGGAGAGAGAAGGGGGGCAGTGGGGTGGAGAGAGGGTATGCATGTACCTTTGGGTGCAGCAAGGAGAGTGACCGCTTCCAAATGATTGCTTCCAAGCATGAGTGTTATATCGTTCCCAGATTTACTGTCCATTTATGGGAGGCACTCATGAGAGTCTGCCAGCTTAGAGCAGCCAGGCTCGAGGGTGATACCCCAGTTTAAGTCAGAGTTCAACCACAGCTGGCCAAATAAAGGCTACAAAATTCACACTGGTAGGGCCCTACAAAGACAAACAAAAAAGGCAATTACACACTAGGCAATCACACAAAGGTAGCGAAACACTTCATCAAACTACAAGAGTGGCTCTGGGAATGGACCCTAAGAGCCATGGGGTCAAAGAGGATTACCCTGCGAGGTAAGATACATCTAGGCGACAGGATCACAGTAACCAATGTAATGCATGACCAGCATCGGCGGTTGGAAAGAGATCGGTGTTAGTGGAGTTTTTCGAATGTATTTTTGTGTTTTATGTTCAGACAGGAAAAGATTAAGTGTGTCTTTGTATGACTGTGTGTGTGTGTGTTTGCGCGTTTCAGTATGATTTAGAGACAATATAATTGTCTCTTAGTCGTGTTGTTATAGTCACACAGGTAATTGGAGCAATTTGTGTAAAATGGTTGCGCACACTTAGACCTGACAGATGAGTCAGGCAAGGCTGAATGACAGTTTGGTACTGGAGGTGCACTGGCTCAACTGAGCGTGTGCAGATTCCCCACTTCCTCCTTTTGCACATCTGAAGCATCATCATCTAGTTCCTCTATACTGCAGAGCCTATTCTATGCTGCATTATCATGTGAAAAGGCGGTATTTCTCGTCAGCAAGCTCTTCAATTGGGAACAGATGTTTTTCCCTCCCCGGGAAATGATTCGCTGCTTCATAACATAGGATGGCGGGCCGCTTTATTACCCATATAAAGAGCCTCTTAAACGGCAGCATTCAGGGGAAATATAGGCCCATATTCATTCTTTCAATTTGGGGGCAAGTGGTATAGAAATAATTATACATAGTGAATGTGCTTTTCGTGGGCCTGTGAAAGTGTCTCCAGCCAATCGCCGGTGGAGCAGGTTTACTATTCAAGGCATGGTGTTAAGGCTCCCTGCAACAATGACAACTCAGCCGGCTTGTTGGAGAACAAAATTAACCCGAAGGCATGATCATCACAAACAGTCTTTGGTGTAGCCCTGATAACTTTGTCACGGAATGTTTTCAAGCTTTATATTGAGGGGTATGCTACATTTTACAGCTTACATTTACTAACATAACACGGTGGCAAGTAACTGTTTGGAGTAACAACTGACAATTGTTTATTTGAACATAAAAAGGGGGCACTATCTGACCAACCAAATGCCTTTCTTTTGTTCTACAGTTCTGATAGCCCTAAAAAAATGAAACAAATTGACTGGAACTGTTCTGGACCTTTTCTCCAACAGCATATCCCTTATTTTCTCAAACTTTTCTCAAACAAAACTGCGCACTTAGAATTACTTCGCTTTTTGCTGTCCTCATCAATCAATAGTTATCAAGCAAACATTCTCTCCTCTCTGGCCAGATGTTGGTTAATCTGCATTGAGCCGCCTAGGTTACAATATGATTTATGGAATATAGTCTGCACAAATCACAGTGTTGGAAACGTCTTCCCTCATTTAAAAGCAAACCCCCAAAACAAACAGAACGTGATTGCCACTTATTTCTATTTGAAGGACTGAAAACAGATTTTCATCGGGACCCGGCTTTTCTCATTAGCATAGAAATGAATATGATGACAGATAATGAATATATGCCTCTTGATGCTTCACAGCCAACCAAAAAATATCAAGTTTATAGGGGATGCAACATTTTTTGCAAAGGAATGCGCAAGGCATTAGCATACAGAAATAGAGAGTGGTTTCTTTGAAACTAGACAGGGAGAGAGAGAGTGGTGGAGAGCAGAGGACACAGTCAAGGTCGGTGTTAGATAGAGAGCAGACTCCATGTAGCCCTCCAACCAATCACTATCACACACGTTAAAGCCACACACCCCTGTCACAGCGCTGTGGCCGTGGAATTGGGTGTCACATCTTATTGGCTGGAAAAAGATAAGCTCATTATTAGTTTCTTGCTGCAGATAAACTGCCAGGAACAGGTTCCTGCATATGCGCTTTGTTCTGTGTTCTGTTCTGTGTGCTTGAGTGTGTTGTCGTTGTTTGATTTGGGAATTGATGGTGCCCAAATCTACTGTAAGTATGTGGATGTCGGGCCATAACATGGCTGAGGGCAAGGTATCATGTTAGTCTAGGGACTTGCCTGGGGCAGTAAATTGTTTTAAAACACAGTTTGTTTTAGACCTTTATGGCCAGTTTATCAGCCCTAATATTTAGATATTGGTGAAGAGCACATCACAAACCGCAGGAGTCTTTCCCCCGTCTCTGGAAAACCCTTCCTGTAGTTTTTGCACACAAAAAAAAGAAGAGAGAATGTCTGGGAACAAAGCCGTCACAACATTGAGGCCTCTCCACAGATAGAACGAATCACATTACTCTAATACTACATCAAGCTTCCAGTCAGTTTGTGTCTATCTGGATTTATACAACCACGTTGCTGAATACTCAATTCTGATTGGCTGGAGGTGGGTACATTTTTTAGAAATTCCCCTGCATAGCAGCCTGCCTTAGGAGTTCTCTAAGGTAACTCTAAGGCCAAAGATTGATTGTCCCCTACTTACGAGGAAATTTGAACTGGTGTGGACAGGCTTTGTTTTTTAAATTTTTTATGTGTTTTTCCCCTTTTTTATAATTGGGGACAAAGCCAAAAAGCGAAAGAAAAGCTGCGTGTCTAGCACAAGCAAAGATACCTGTGTAAAGTAAGAACATAGTATTAATTTCCTATCCTATTCATTTCTTTTCTATGAACAAAACAAAACAACAATCATGACTCGATGCCATATGGCCATTCACTTTGAGCAAGAGGAAATGCAAACACACCATTTGATGAATGACAAGCCATCTCCAACACTTCCATGCCACTCCTCTTCGGATACGACCGAACCTCAGAGTTTGGTCTATGTATACTTAACATACTAAATATTACAAAATTTGAGTACGGAAAAAGTCCCCGGATGACATTGTTACCGTATGGAAAAATTTTGAGAACCCGAGAGATGTTGCTAGATGATGCTTCATGCCACAAAATGCAATGCCCCAACTTCCTTTTGGCATTGACAGAAAAAAAGAGAGATACAATGTAACGTGCCTCTCTGCAAATGAAAGGAAAAAAGAGGAGACAAATTTACATTTTCAAGGTATACCAATAGGGCTATAAAACTACTACTCAAATCCTACATTGCAGTGTAAGGTGGTTACTGGAGTAAAGGGGCAAGGTGTGCTGACTGACTGTGCTGTGTTAGCTCTGCAGCGCACAGATCCCAGTAACAATTACCAACGATATGGAAGCATGAGCTCCGTACACCATGACAGGAGAAACTACAGGAGGAACATCAGCACTAGGTACTGCAGTCCCCCAATCAACCAACCCCCTCTCCCTGCAGGGACAGAGCACTCACTCAAACATCAAAAGGGGGACTCTGCCCACAGCATATGCCTCTCTCAGGTTGTGGGGATTGGAAAGCAGAGCAGATACACGTCTGGAGCTGCAGTTCGATTAGCCGAGCACCATATTCATCTAGATTTCCACAGACAATGAAACAACGAGGCAAGGTGGATAGTTGTGACAATGGCTTTGTTAACAACGCTCTGTGCCAAATCGTTAACACAACAACTCTGGGTGTTTGCTTTTTCGAATGGGAAGCGGCCTCCTCCCCTTCTGGTGTTTATGAATAATTCTGAACACAGCACAAAGCGGATACAGAAAGAACAAACCAGCGCCAATAACCACAGCGGAGAAAAAAATAAAAAAAGGTAATTTCTAAGAATACCTTCCAAAACAACTTTTGTACTTAAGAGCGATGTGACCTTGGGAGTTCGTGTATTTCACTCCCTGCTTCTCTTTACTTACTGCTCTTTGCTTAGGGTTTGACTGCGCTTACTACTGTGCGACCTCTGACCCCCAGGCCATGGCTGAGACCTTTAGCTGGCTGTAAAGATGACACCAGTGAGGGCAGTACCCTGCAGGTGCAGAACTTAAAGCCCTAATGGGGCAGGACACATTGCTGTTTCTCCAATTCTGGTTTTAGAGGAAGTTATCTCCATCTCTCCACAGCAATTGCTGAGGGATTGCACTAAGCACTGTGGTGGAATAGAATAGTTGGTGTTTGCTATATTTATTTCATTGGTGCTAGTCTAACCTTTGGAATGGAATAGAGTCTGCAGGAGGGCACTGGAAACATTTCATGCTGGGATGGACATTTCACCTTGTAGGCTTGATTTTGCTACTGTGTATTTGTGTGGGAGTGTTTTTGTATGTGTGCCTGTGTGTGTGTGTGGACATATTGTGTTTACAAAGATGATTGGAAAATAAAGGGAACAGGAATAAAAATACTTTGTTCCAAGGGCGGGGGGAATGACACCATTTTGCTGGAGTCACATACACACATGTGGTGGAGGGCAGAATAATCTACCAGCCAAAAGAAATATGCAGTAAGACGATATCAGGAAAATTAGAGGAGGTACGAAGACATGAAAAAATTGTTTACTTAGTAATTATAGCTTCCGAAGGTTAGCAGTCACAGTATTTGGTGAAGAAAAATATTGAAACACATCTATGATAACGTAGGTGCTATGTGATCTATATCATAGATGAGGTCCAACGACCCTGCAGGGTCAGAAGATTCGCTGCTCTCTTTTCTCTGGAGCTTGTCAATGGTTTCTCAGGTGGACGTGAAGGCCAGAGGTCTATTGGGTAAAAGCTTGTAGGGGTTTCATACATGTCCTGCCTACATGCTCTGCATTTTTGGCCTGGAAAACAAAGTGGAAGCTCCGAGATTTGACTCTCTTATTTCATTGCAACTTGCCTTTTTTGCTTAAAACTTCGGACAATAAGCCAATCAACATCCATCATTGTCACTTGTCTTTTACGAGTGTCCTTATCCTCCCTGTCCCTGTTTCCATAGAGGGCAACTCCATATTCAATCTTCCCTCTGCGGCCACTCTGTCATTAAAGGCAGTGGCATTTGTGATCTCATCGTTTGCATGACGCGTCATCTCACATATTGAATGGCAGCAGGCGGGCAAGCTTGGGAGCCCGGCGGCGCCGGGCTTGACAGGTCTGGCATCCTAGACTTGGTGAGGGGCCGTGGATCTACCATCTCTGCAGATATCACCCAGGTCCCCCCTAATGATTAAACTCATCTGACTGACTGAAGTTTGCACAGAAAGAGATAAAGGAGTGATGAGAGAGAGGGAGAACATTCAACATTCAAATAAAGGTGAAGCCATGAAGCAGAAATACCCAACAGACGACGAGTGACACTACTATGAAATAGAATGGTTGGGAACCGGGCGGAACTTGTGTTTCACCATGCTGTCCCTCTTAGACCTTGCCTGTCACTGTCAAGGGCAGGTACACCATTTGTTATGTTATTGTGTGTCTGCCTTTTTTTTTCCAAACCATTGCCTTCCCAGCCCCACTCTGTGCAATTGTGAAGCCGTCCATTTGGTGGAAACAACTGCCTTTAGCGCCTTGCTCAAGTCCTCTGAGTGAATGGATTCAGACAACACAGTGATCAGCTGAATCCCAATCGGGATGCAACTGCAACGCTTGTTAGTGTTTGTGCAAGAGAGGGAAAGGGAAGCAGAGAGAATGAGGCAGTGAGAAAGTAGGGAAACATATTACATTTATCTCTGTAAATATGATGTTTATTCTTTGAATAGGTTCTGCTCCAAATGGCTGAATACACTGCATCCAGGTACACATATTGTGAACCACTGATTATTTCCCCGGCACAGTAAATCTCTGCTAATTAAGACTGATGAATTAATTAACGCTCTTGTAAACAATTGGTTTGTTTGAGCAAAGGTTCTGCAGAATTTAAAGACCTTCTGTCAACCTCATTTAGGATGTAACTACCAGGTCTAAGGTACACGTAGAATGTTAATGATAACTCCTCCACAATACCTATGTGGCAATCACTTAATCAGAAGCTCTCTGCCAAATTGACAATACCCTGTGACACTCAGACAATAACAGTCTGTTAATATTACAGTACATGAATATGAGTGTGACATGGTGTGTGTGTCTGTGTAGTGTATGTGTCTCTCACGCGTGTGCATCGGCGCTGTGGCCAGAAGCTTGTTGTGCATGCCTACAGGGGAGGATAAAGACTGAAGGAGTCTCCACTCTGGGGAACTTATTTAGAGAAAAAGAAGCTCTGCCTCTCTGTCATCCAAATTGAAATATTTATCTCTCTCTCTTTCTGCCTCTCTCTCTCTTACACCCCCCCCCCCCCCATTCCCAACACACACACACACACACACACACACACACACACACACACACACACACACACACACACACACACACACAAAGTAAATACATGTACTTACAAATCACTACCGCACTCTTTTTATATTTCATTACCTGCTAGTTTTGCTTGAACACAGGTGTTATCACCCAACCCCGAGAATCTCTGCAGCGCTAGACTTTCAACTGAAAAGAAAGCTGAATATTTCTGGAATACTTGTCAAATTTTCTCAACTCATGGTGAGAAGCAATCTGAGAGTCATAAAGAGGTGGGATGTTAATCAATAACCTCACATGTAGGTGCCAGGATAGGAATCAGAAACCAACAGCTTTCATAAAGTAAGGGAAGGCTCTGTTGTGTGCTCCCTAAAATGTCGGCTCTAAACAGATATTGATTGGCTCAGCCAGGTGGGGAGAGCACAGTGTGGAGCAGGGCGAGAGCTGGAGAGACTTTTCGGTGGTGCTGTGCTGAAGCAGAGCCAGGGAAGGCACCTGAGATCGATCCGGCTATAGATGAGCACAGCGACATTGCTAGCTCAGGCTCTGGACTAGCTCGCCAACCCTTCACCCTGCTGAATACCACACCAGTCACTAACGAAACACTCCTCTCCAACAAGCTCATTAAAATGGGCCAGAATCTCACGCTCACAGTGGCTACTGCTAACTGCACTAGGTGAGCCTTGTGATAAAAGAGTACAGAACAGTTTTCATGTAAAAAGAACAATGCAGTTTTAGCCCGATAACACTATATTCTAAAACCTTTTAAGGCTTCACTTTTTGACTGAAAAGTGAACAAATTGACACATAGGATTTTATTTCCTTGATTGGTGTAGTATAAATATGAGATAAATGATTAGAATACATTAGGAGAGGACTGTCTAGTAATACAGGTCGTTTGTCTAGCTAAAGTTTGAACAGTAAAGGGGTGTACATGGTGGATTTTTGTTTGTTTCAACTATCCTATGCAGCTAATAAATGTGGTATTGTTAATTTGGTTTAAATTTGAAATGTGTACACAGATTGAGAAATAAAATGAATGTTAACATAACATATGCAGTTATTATTTTAGATTGATTCTTTACTGTAGTTTTCAAAATACTAGATCTAGATACTAGAACCAGTCAGGCAATATTAGGCATGCATATGGCCCTTATCAGTACTAAATTGATTACAGCATCAATTAATTCAATTAGACAATTCAATTAATGCTTAGGACACCATTGCAAACATCAGTTAATTTTATTTGTCGAATTGTGGAATTTTACAAATATCAAATGATTTACATGTTGACAAAATAATAATAATAATAATCTTTATTTGTATAGCAAATTTCATAGAACAGTGCAGCTCACTGTGCTTTACATGACAAATAATAAAAATTGTAAAACAATAAAACAGATTAACACATTTGGCTGTACACTGATTGGTTGTGATTTTAGTTAATTAAAAGCATGTTAATGAATAACTGGAATTCCTTAGTTGCGATCTACTGTATCGCTCACTAATATGGCAGTCACCTGGGCTTGGCATGGCTTGTCCTTTCTATTTTACCATTAATTTCCCTCACATCCTCAAATGTCAGCGTCTTATTCCAGTTTATGAAAATTATAACTACAAGCATGCATGCAAACACAAGGGTGTCTTGGCCCTTTGTAATCATAAAAGAAGAACACTATTGTCCCATTATCTTTACCTTTCCATTCATCAAGATACATTTTGTTGCTCTTGTCCAGAACTTCAAAAGTTAAACATGTAATGTTAGCAGAATAAATTGCATTATGAGGTAAGATAGCATCACATCTTAAGTCTCCACATTTTTAATTTAGTTTGTGTTGACATAGATTAGTATCTGCTATCACTTGTCTCTTATCAAAATGACAAAATGGAATTCCAGCGGTGAATATATAGGTAATTCTGCCGGAGCCAATCTGTCATAGTCTGGCGATGCCTTATCTGTCATCAGTGGGGACTTTATTCATTTTTAACTGCTTTCACCCATGCTCAGATTTATTGCCATTTTGTCCTTGAAAAAAAGCCTCCTGCATAACCCCTGGCAGCCTGTTGAAGCGACGTGTTTGATTTTCCTCATTGACCCTGTCACAGACCTGGGTGTCCCTCATGATGTTCAAGTGTGGGTGGCCTGACTTTCAATATCTCTATGGCAAGGTTATCATTAGGCCCACATAGTAAATTGGCTTTTTTTTTTATTTAGTCATTATCAAACTAGAGTATTTTAGACTTGTCTGCTAAATTTAAAAAACCTATATATGATGAAAACTTCACCACTAGGTCTTCAAAGTTTCTTAGGGATCTCTTTTCACTTTCCTGTCTGCTACTCTCCGAACCCTTAATGTGCGGTGGCATCACAGGACTCCTGCAAAATTTGGACCAATGAGAACATTAAATGTCAGGTAAGAAACTTGGAACATCTTTGACTCTACATAGGTCACAGATAGTTCAACCTTAAGGGTATCTATCACTCAAGCATATAGGCCCTGCAAATATATACATTTATATCATATAGACCATATATAGGATTGATGTTGACTGGAATGCTAAATAAAATCTAATTACATTGCAAAACCATGGCAAATAAAGGTACACACATAAGGATATATGTATAGGTATCTGTTTACTTTTGGATATCTGATTGAATGGTAACTGGTTTTGGATAACACTATTTTGACTAGGCAAGTGCTTAGTGAGATTATTTAATACAGATTATCTGTTGCTACCCAAAACCCTCTACAGTACATTAAAGGCCTATGAATGAATATATTGCTTTGTTTTAAGGTGCATTATAATGTTTTATTACCTTTTCCCCAAGAATTTACTTTTCTTCTCAAAGGAATTTAATGCGAGGCAGATAAGGAATTTAGAGATGATGAATACAACAATGATGCTCAATTTCATGCTAAAGTAGGGACACAAAGCCAGACTACTAATTTAACTGCTGATAGCGCGCCGCAGTACCGGACAAAATAACATCCAAGATGAATAGCCTGTCAGTGAAAGTGGAAGCCAATAACATGGATCACTGAAATCAAAAGTTACTGGTTTGTGTTGCACTGGAGGATATTTATGTTTGAGGGAGCAGACCAAATGTTTGGAAAGCTCTTTATGTCGGTGTTAGCGCCTTGAGGATTTCAAAATCAATTAGTAAAAGCCATCTGTAATCGACCACCAGGTGGCATATCTTCAAGAAACAACCAAAGCTAGTAGGAGCAGAAACAGAAACCGAAACATCTTATTTTGGCATCAATAAAGACATTGTTTTTACATTGCCTTTCAAATGTTGAAGAACTTTTTGTCTCTTGAGAAAATATGCTAGAGTCTATGTTGACTCTCTCTAGCTATGACTTGTCTTTTGTTGTGGCACGCACATTTAAACTGTTGCATATTTACTTCTAGTCCTAAACATTTCCATCTAATGTTTGACTTGTTTTCAAACGAGTACGATTACACTAACTAGCCCATTGACACCATAACTCAGATCATTCATGGCAGGCACCGTCCTAGGAGGTTCAATATGTGATAATGTGCAGCCTTACACGTATGAAGAGTTATGGTGGCCAAGCCTTGTCTGAGTGCATGTCAGTTGGTGGGGGTCATCTCTCCCTCAAGGCTGCAGCACCATAGTACCTGAATTATGGCTTGACGATTTAGAAGACTTTTGAATCATGCGAAATGACAAAGCCCAAGCCCTGGTAATGGTCAGGTTCTAGAGGGGTGTTCACTTGGTCTTTTCCAAAGCAGCTAGCATTGGCCAACTGAAAGTTCTTATAAACTATATTAATAATATCTTAAATCATGTTTGCACTGAACCTAACATGCATTTCAATTAGTTATATGTTAGATCAACACTGTTAAATCACAATGAAGATTCCTGGCAAATTTTGCAATCCCGTTAATGACGCAACCAGCAAAGTAACATTTTGAGCCTTATACTTATATACAAAATATGAAGGAAGGTCGCAGTCGGCATTGCCCAGATCCTACCTCTCTTCCACTTTGGATTGTTTTATGCATGGCTCATGAAGGAATAAGAGGTTAGCTGATGGCGATGCTGGCTCTGCTCTATTTGCAGGATCAGCTCCCGAGAGAAGTATGAGATCCACAAACCAAATGAGAAGATCTATCAGTGCAGATGAGAGAGTGGAAAAAAGACAGAAGCCCCTCAGTGGCACGCCAACACCGAGCCTCCTCCTTGGCTTTGAGGAGCCCTCAATCAATGTGCTGGCTGACATCAAACCCATCCTAGGCTGGGCTTAACCCCCAAATCCACATTAGGACACGGACGGTCATGTTCATACGTATCGCCATTTGCAATTCTTTTCAATGCCCTCTGTTTCAGAGAGGATCCCCGGGGGAAAGTATTGAGGACGAGTTGAATAAGTAAACCAGCAACAGACAGATTTTACCAGGCAAATACAAACACTCTCAAATCCATGGGGCCAAGCGCTACAGTTTTATCTACTGTATACAAATAACGTTTGACAAGCTTTAATCTGCGATAATATTTAGGCATGGCATTCAGTACAGTGGGCACCAGGCCCTTTCATGCAATGTGCCGACATTGTATGATACTGCGTGCAGATGGCATACGCTGAGTTGCCTATGTTGCTGTGCATGGAGAGCACTGTACTCCCTCCTGTTAAAGCAAGATAAATGTACCCCCCACTCCAGCCGGCTCCATTCCCCGTTATTGCTTTGTTATACTCACAGAAATAAGGGTACTCTAAATGGCTGTTAGGAATGCAGAAGGTGGCCAATCCACCCACAGCGATCCCATCCACCAAATGGGATGCTTGACCGTCCAGACAGAAATACAGGTCTTGTGATAACATCATGCCAGGAGACCGCGGTATCCAGATGAGTGGCCAGAAGTTAAAAAAATAAAAATAAAAATAAAAAAGGAAAGGTGCAAGAGGAAGAGAGAGTCTTGGAGTAAGGTCTACCGGAGGCTTTGAGGCCTAATGATGAAGGATGCACTGAAAGCGGCCTCACTATGGCTGAATGCTTGGCGGTACAAAAGAGCTTGTTAACAATGAGCCAGGGAACAATAGAGGAGCCGGCTCCGAGGAGCTCGAAAAATACTGCTCCCGAAAGAGACTTATTAGACAGGGATTATAATAAATGACCTACAGGAGTGATCACATTAATTCTCCAGATTGGAGGCAGCGGTGTATAGTGCACAGTGTCTGTGGCCCCGCCCGCAGATCAACACGATCTGCTGACTTCACTTTAGCATTGTTTGGCAGTGATGCACGCTTCTGGCTACACATTATGCCATGTTCCCCTTTCTATCTATCTTGGATTCTATCTTCCATGTACATGTTTACACCCAGTTCTCTTTGGTATGTTTTTATGTCCACCAATTGGGCTAGTGATGATTATGATTGTGACGCCGAAGATGACGATGGCGAAAACGTTTATAATGAGGATGATGATAGGGATAATGATAAATTAAGCATTTGGATGATTATGATAACCGAGGCGCAAGCAACACGAAAACAATATTGCTGTTCTCACCCCCCGTTAACCACTATGACAAGTTACTGTGAGCAGAGGTAGCCCCTCTTTGTGTGTTGTTGTGTCAGTGTGTCAGCGCTCCTGTCTGCTTTGGAGTGCACCATTCACGATGTGTGTGTGTGTGTGAGACCAGGACGTGTGTGTGTGTGAGACCAGGACGTGTGTGAGTGTGTGTCTAAGTGTTCTCTCTGGAGGGAGCGGCTGGCGCCGGGGAGATCCTCGCTTGAATAAACGCTGCTGTCTCTTCTCATTAGATTGCCGCTGTAAACAGAATAAAACAGCAGATCAGCGGGACTGGGAGAAGCGAGCCTCTGCTCCCTGGCTTAGTTGTGAACCTACCACGGTGTGTGTGTGTGTGTGTGTGTGTGTGTGTGTGTGTTCATGGGTCTGTATGAGATATAAGGCATATAGTGGCACAGCATATAGCAGCAGTCTTTTCTAGCTGTGGCACAAGACACAGACAGCTAAAAGGAACAGAGCAGCTACAGCCTGTAGATCTGCTAGACCAGGGGTGGCCAACTAGTCAGAGACTAAGAGCCACTTTTTTTTCTGTGTTACTGCAAAGAGCCACATCATACACATGGGTACACATGAACATCATCTTTTAATCATGTATGCACGCATACACAGACCTCTGCTCAGCCAGATCTAATGAAAATAACCACACCAACATGATAATATCAGTAATTTTCAACAGTTAACATTGTGTGCACTGTCTCACACACACAAACTCTCAGTTCAAGCAAGCAACAATAATAGAATAATTTTCAATAAAATCTTTCTCCTGAAGAGCCGCATGAAACTAGTTAAAGAGCCGCATGAGGCTCGCGAGCCGCGGGTTGGCCACCCCTGTGCTAGACAGACATTCCCACATCCACCTTAAGGCACACTGATTCACACAACTACACCGTTCAGACCAGAGCCGACACAGACATTCATAAAAAAAGGCATGAAATGTACTTCTATTGTGCTTAAACTGCACCTAAACCTTTACAAACTTTTCCTTCGAAAAAAACCCAAAACCAAAACCAATCAACTGCCTCTTGTTTCGACAAAGAATATCCCAGGACATGCCACACTCTGAAACTGAAGGATGTCTGCTTCCCACTTACTGATCTTGATGTCTTGATAGGAGATTATGGCAGCCGTGTATTAGCACATGGTTGGGAACGGCGACTCGGAGAAAGGCTTTTGACGAGCGTACCACCCTGATACTGGTAATTAGAGCTTGCGTGGCGTCTGCTGATTACAGATCCAGTGTGAAAGGCCTCGCACCGCGGCCAGACAAGAGCCCTCTGTACAAAAGCAATCCAATCCCACCTAATTAATTATTCGGTTGAAGCCCTCACAAAACAACTCCGCATTAGGGCATCATGCGGTCTCCACAAATCACCACCCCATGGATGCTTCTGAGTGTCGTCTCCGTTTGGGCAATGAAGAGCAGGAAGAGGGGCATGGTTAATGAGATAATCAGAGAAATCACAACCTCACAGCCACCATGAGGTGGCTGGCACACGGGGCTATTCTTACTTGGTGCCGTGACCCTCTGGAACTTAATCAGGCAGTCACTTACCCCGCAGATCTCCTTTCCGCACATGCAAACTCACACACACACACACACAAACACATGTTCACATGCGTGCACGCACCCACCCACACACACACACACACCGAACACACACACACACACACACACACACACACACACACACACACACACATCTAAAAAGTTTTTCTTGTGTTGAATAGCAAATGATCTTCATTGTTTTTTTTTTGACAGAAGAATGTCACTGCCATAGACCATAGCCCCGGGCCTCACACTAGTTTGGGACATGGAAAGCGACAGACATCCAAAGATGCTACCAAGACACCACACACACACACACACACACACACACACACACACACACACACACACACACACACACACACACAGACACACACACACACACACACACACACACACAAACACAAATACACACACACTGAGACCCGCACTTTCAAACGCACACCATCCAGGAGAACTCACACGGAGATAACGTGATATCACCCAGCAGCTAATTGAATCAATGGCGCCCTCCACTGCGACAGATGCTGCAGACAGAGGGAACCAGGCGCAGCAAGCCATTACCTTTGACAGCCAGGTGATGCTGCTGTTCTCGTAATGGCGATGGGGAAGCCACAGTGGGTTGCTGCTGTACAGGAGGTTGCAGGGGCGGGTGTTTGCCCTCCGTCCATAGAGATGTAAGGAACTTTATTGATTTGTCATTTGTCTCACCAGCATGCTGGCTTCCAAATGAGCGATAACATCTCTTGAGGGAAGCCATTTCTCCTTGGCTCATCCACTGAGAGAGAAGAGGAGAGCGCAGAGGGAGAAAGAGAGAATTATAAACTGTCGTGCAGTGTAGTGGATTAATTAAGCAGCTAAAGAGGTCATCTGTAAAATGATGCTTCTGTGCCTAGTACCCATTTACTCTCGTTTGTAAATGCACTCAAACAAAAACATATGGCATTGTATCTTTCCTCAACGAGCCCCACTTGCATGATTTTCTGTGCTGGGGACTTTACTTCAGCCAACCTTTTGAAAATGGAAACTGATTCTTTTGGGTCTTGCTAAACAGTGTTGGTGGTTGAAAGCTTTGCTGCCGGGCACAGGAAACAAGACGTCTGAAAACAGACACCCATCTTTAAACCAGCAAGATTACCTTTAAGTAATGCACTTGGTTATTTTCCCCCTGTTATGAAATCTGTCAGTCCCACTGGGTGCCTTTGGGCAGACAAATGGTCCCTCTACATAAAACATATATAGCCTCCTGCAACTTTGTGTTACATTAGAAAGCAAGCCTGCATGGCTAAATAAAGGCCAAGCATCCCATATGTTGTCTTTCAAAAAGCACTGCCGCATACATGGAGCATTGGCCCATTATTTATCCAACATAATCTTTAACACCATTTATCAAAATGCAAGAAATTAAAGAGTTCCCTTTTTTGTTTTGTGCCTTTCAGAGACCAGACTCTCGTCTCTGGAAGCCCAGGAGAGAGAGACAAAGAGGAAGGGGAAAGACTATTTGTTCTAATTAAAACGAATGGCATTGAGCTCGCTCCACCAGGGTGAAATAAATAAATAATGCTCCCAAGTCTGCACAGGTCAGGATATAATGGAGAGGTTTGGCTGGTAATTAGCAGTAAATGGTTTAAGTACAGTTGCCTACCCTTTTCTCGGAGCCAATAGGACCAATTTCTCTGCTAGATCACCGCTCTGTGCCATGATATTTCCATTCATTTCTGTTTTGTTTTGTGTTTACCAAACAAATTCGACTGTGCCGTGCTCACGCTATTATTTTTCTGTAATTATTCAGGTTTCTGTTTTTTTAAGTTGTGCTAAAGTATACATTTTTTGCTTGATTTAATCTCGAGCCTATCCTATCTAATCTTTCTAATATATCACGCCCGTGGAAACAGTGGATCTTATTTTGGCCATTGTTCCTGATTATTGAAAAAAGAGTAACCGATGACAAGGGAGGGGAAGGAGGCGGCGGATGTCTCCCCTGCCTTGAGCTTTGTGCCTCTCACAGAGAGAGAGGCACGTTGGCAGAGGCCCCCACCACTGCCGTCACAATCCCACCACATCTGTCAGCACTGAATGGAAACCACGCTTCTAATCATTTCCCCTTTCAATAATACCCCTTAATTAGATCACATTGAACGCGTCGCTATTATGTCAATGCACCAGATTGAGCAAATACTTTTTTTTCCTGAAACTGTAATTTCTCCCCCACGTCTCTCCTGATCGACGTGTAGCTAACTACATGCTGTAAGGAGTGTTGGCATCCACGTGGGATTCTTGAGCAGTGGGCATTGTCCTTTAAGCCTCATTAGCCAGCTTTCAATGGAAGGGTCAAACCGGATATAGGGGCACGATGTCAAACTATGTCACACAATGGCCTCGCCCTGCGAGGTGAAATACACCCTGGTTTTCCCATGCCACCCTTTTACGACTTGTAAAATAGAAAGTTCTGTTTGTGTTCCGTGATGGATTTCTTTAGGACCAATATCCCGGAATCAGAGACAGACTAGAGGAGAAACCGTTTTCTTTCTCAGGGTCCTTGTGAATTTATCATTCTTAGAGTTGATTTTCTGTGTGTGTTCATCATACAGTCTGTTTAAGGTTGGAATATTGAACTGTGTAAAATACTGCTCCCCGGGAGAAATTATCGCAAGTATGTGTGCATGCACGTGTGTGCACAAGGGCACAATTCAGCACCCATGGACCTTTGCACGTGATGGTGTGAGCTGGTCATATTTATCATATTTTCTTAGGCAGCCATGCATCCATGGCCAGCCGGAAATAAAGTCTGGGTTTTTGACAGAGTGTGTGACTGTGGAGTGGCTTGACACTGCCCCCCCCCCCCCCACCCCTATGACTCTAATGTACCTGTCATGGCCTTGATATATGGCTGCATGTATATTTTAAGGTTCACCTGGCAAGTATGTCACCTGCAGTCTGGCTGTGGCATAATGATTGATCAGAGCTCCTTCCTGTGGTATTTCTCACACAGATGAGGAGGGCGGCACTGGGTGTGACGTTTGTAACACAAAGTGCTAGATCAGTGGATTCTGGCTAATCTATTTCCAACTATTGAATTAATTTGAAGTGGCAAACACATACACACGCGTCCACTCACTCAATATTTCACAAGCTCTCTCTCTCTCTCTTTGACTCTCTCTCTTTTTTGGCTTTCTGTTTCTCTCACTCACTGACTCACGCACAGAAACACGGCAAGGCAGAGCTGCTTTGTTCTAGAGAAATAAAGACAGAATTGTCACTCCATGCCAATGCCTAGCATCAGCCTTAGCCAAACCTATTTCAAGACAGAAGTCAATTATGTGCGAATGCATTAGGTACACCTCTGTCCCCAACTTTATCTGACTGAGCATCAATTAAACGCAATTAGCTTAGCAATACAAAGTATTTTTCTTAGGGAATGAGCAGTCTACCATCCTACACGTTATTGTGTCACTTTGATGCAGAGTCGGGATGAGGACAATAAAAGTGACAAAAAATTACAGTTTCACGACTACCTCACAGCGACAGGCATGGGATTTGGAGGGGGAAGACAGACGCCTGAGAGAGAGAGAGAGAGAGAGAGAGAGAGAGAGAGAGAGAGAGAGAGAGAGAGAGAGATAGAAGAGTTGGATTTTAATTTCATTTTCTTCTTCAAGTCTTATTTATTCTGGGGGAGATGTCAGTTTCTCAGTACACATTACACATCTCCCGCAGAGGGGGGTGCTTGGGTAATGATCACCCTGGGCTAACCCTTAATGCACAGCAGATTGTAGCCATATTGGCGGAGGCAGAGAGAGTCGAGTTTAATCATCCTCTGAATATTCACATCCTGAACATTCACATCCCTTTTCAGTTGGCATGCTGCCTTCTATCATCGGTCAAAATTCATTTCTTCCTTTGAAGAGCGACAATGGCCCAACAGTCACTGTACAAGCATCAAGAACCACAACAGACAAACCAAAATATCTGAAGCTTTCTGCATACTTCAATTAATTTGGATCCAATTTCAAGGGCTTTTGGTGCAGATAAACGGACATTGCCTAAACCTTTGCGATCAGTTAATACCCTTACAAGTTTCATTCTCCACTATTTGTGATCCAATCTTTTGTTACACATACTAAAAAGCGAAACCACTCTTAACGCCATCCTTTATAGTTCTCTCGTGCCTCGTGAGCAGTTCCATATATTTCCAGAGTACGATACTCCTGAATCAGGGTTTTTACCCTGGATACTCGACCGCAACCACGCGGCCATCAGCACACTGTCGACGGGTTTCCTCCTACAAAGCGCCAGGGTAAAGGAGGATGAATTGGCCTAACCTTTAAGTGGATGAGAGATTCTTGCACCTCTGGTAGAGTGTTGATGTCCTCCGCATAATGGGGTGCGGACAGCCGCTAGCTAACAGCCACAGTAATTGAGACAAAGTTTATGTGGAATACATGTTAATGGACTTCAGAATTACAACTACTCCCCAGTGGCTATCCATAGCGGAACACAGGTCTCTCTCTGTACCAGACTAAAAGGATCACACTAAAAGGAACAACCCACTTGAGAGCTTTCCAGCGCTGGCTTTTAGACATAAATGCCAAAGTGTTGATAGAAGAACAAGGTTACACCTTTCTATTTCTCTCACACACACGTGCACGTGCACGAATAAAGAAAAAAGCACACACGCTCAAACACGTACAACAGAATACACTACGTGCATTCCATGTTTGATGGCAACAGAGAGAGCCGCTTTCCATTTGGCTAAATACTTAGCTGTGCCCTCTCCAGCTGGAGTCCAGCTCCTACTCTGTTGAGTGGCCCAGCGTGTTGCTGCGGTAGGGCCCAGTCACAGTGGAGGCAAGGGTGGGGAAGGTCCATAATCTCCCTCAGACACCCCACCATCACTATTCACAACAACATCCACTTGTGACATTGGGACGCACAGGGAGGCCACAAGAGTGCCAGGCTAGATGAGGTGGAAAACGGAATCGAATGCAACAGTGGGGCATGGGCAAGGTGGGTTTCTGGGTGTGTATACTGAAGTTGATACATATTTCTTTGCATTATGTAGCTCCTGGATGATCTGTGTCTGTGTTTATGTGTGATTGTGTGTTTGTGTGTCAGCTGTAAGAGGGCCATTATTCATACTAGAAATATCATACATGTGTATGTGGTTAGATCACTTTGTACTGAACCAATTCTGTGGCCTCTCTCTTTCCGTTGAATATAAGAACCCTTAGCTTGCTGATTCTCTTTGTGCCAACATCCCTCCACCTTTTTTTCTCTGCATTCTCTCCAAACATCGCCCAGGGCAACTGCTACACTCTGCAATAGTAATTACCCTGCTTATGGGTTTGGCGTCCTCAACAACTCATAGCTTTCATCTTTGTGCTTGTCTCAATTAAGTTGAGGAGCACACACACACACACACACACACACACACACACACACACACACACACACACACACACACACACACACACACAAACACACAGATGCAACATAACATCACTTCCTTTCAGATGAATGCCCTCTGCCCCTTTGTAAATAACATAATTGAATGAATTCAACCTCCCTCTATTGTAGCAGAGAACCTAAATTATGTTTTCCATAAAGAAGACGATGTGCTTTTCTCTGCTCTAAATCAGGTCATGTCTAGCTATTGCACATACAGAAATGGTGATTATTTGATTTATTATACAAACAATCAAAGCTAGGATTGATGGATGTCTTGATTTGCTTTAGAAAGGATTTATTGACATATTAAACTAGCAGTCTGTACAACCAGGTATTTTCTTGACAGATGTGACAGGTAATACAATCTGTGAGACATCTGTCTCCTTTGTTGGAGAGTGAGAAGTGATTCCTCATCTTGTCTACTGAAGTACTTTTTTTTTTACATGGAAGACATGTTGTCTCGTGGCAAGTTTGTTACAAAGCAGAGATAAAAAAGCGCTTGAAATATTGCTACAAAGACTGCTATTTGTAGAATACAAATAAGAAAAAACATTTCACTTTGGTTTTTGTAGATACCACAATTTTTCTCTAATTAAAAAAGACAACTAAGCTTGTTTGTGCAAAAAGACTTGATCAACTTGATCTAGCCTATAATGATTACATGCATAATTGAATATCATTCTGTATGCTGTGTACTCGGCTAACTCCGGGACACGTTGTGCACGGGCTGTTTTACATTCTACATTTTCAGTCTTGAAATAGAGCAACCTACGGCTTCAGGGGTTGAAGCGACAAGTGATGCTAGGGTCAAAGGTCAAGGGACTCTACAAAGAGCACTACAAAGAGTGTTCCCGGAAGCTGAGCCCTTGGAAAGGCCTGCCCAACCTGATTCATCCAAGTGTCATCTCACTCAAGGTCGGCTGCGTCTCTCCCTGATTGCCTCTGACACACGACACAGCTCCTGAGTGGAGTCATCCCCTAACTGTTAAACACATACGTCTGTTCTTCCTCTAACCTTAGCGGTGTCTGTGGTTGCACGTGTGTGTGTGTGTGTGTGTGTGTGTGTGTGTGTGGGGGGGGGGGGGGGGGCGTCCGGCGCGGGTCCTGGTGGATACGAGCAGAGCTGCAGTGTCTGGCGGGTGACCGTCCCCTCCGAGTGAGAGGCAGTTACTGGCCGCGGCAGCTGGCTTTATATGACAGTCTTACTGCGGCCACTTAGGCCCACATGCTGACTCAGCCTGACGGAGAGACAACGCGGGGGAGACAAATGAGCGAGCTGTCCTCCAAGCAAGGCCCTTCAGTCACCCTGGGCAGCTGGAGGAATACACTATCTGCCATGTAACAACAACTAACACACCCTTTACAGTTTAGGCCCGTCAAAAGAGAGAGACTGTCCAACCAGGATTCATAAACTTTGAGGTGCTCAATTTTGGATCTGATTCTTCGGGAATATTTTACTACATTTTTATGACAGACACACTGGGCCAGGACGATTAACACACAACACACAGGGGAACCCTATTCAGTGGATGTAGAGAGGAGATTGCTCAACAAACCTTCGGCTCCTTGCCCTCCCGTGTTCAATTCTGTACGGAAATTGTGTTTAGCGCCGAAGCCCAGGAGGTGACGGTGTCTCCTCTGACAGCACCCGAGCCAGGGCTGTGACTGCACTGTATTGAGCTGCAGTGCCTGTCCTTTTGTAAGGATGACTAACTCCTATCGATTTTCAGCGCCGAGGCTGTGAAAGCGGCCGCTTAAGTGATATCGAACCTGGAAAAAGGAAATTTGACAACAATTTTGCGCAAATTAAAATCTAGATAGAGGGAGTCCTCTGCCAGCAATCTGGTTTAGTCTGCGAGGGTGGGTGGGGGGGTGGGGGTGGGGGGGGGCGTTTTGTTTGCCTTTCTAATAAGACACAGCAACCTTGTTGCGCGGGAGGTCATATATTAAGAAGCTGTCCCTGCCTGAAATGAAATGGATGCTTTTGATAATGTATCAATGGTGGAGCTCAGAGATAGAAATGAAACGACCCTTCCCCGAGACTGAAGGCAGCAAAGAGATAAACCCCCCTCTCTAAGACACTTGGAGGGCCCTCTCCAGATCTGAACGGTGCACTAAGACAGGGGATGAAATAAGCACCAGAGACCTACTTTATTTTCAAATTAACATCTGAGACGCGCTCGCTTTGTGATTCTCGTCTTCGCGCGTTTCAGCGAGACCTGCGCGATGAGGGCTCTCCTTTGGTGCATGGGATCTCTCTATGGAGCCTATTGTGGTACTGGAGACTGAGCACCTCATGCATACTCTCAAGCGCCTGGATGTAATAAGCACATAAACACACAGAAACACACACACACACACACGCACACACACACACACACACACACACACACACATACACACACTAGTGATGATAAGAGCGAGGTTGCACTCCACTCCTTTACAGATTGTAGGGCCCAATTACGACAGGGAGAGATACCGAATGGACATCATCTGCATATAAATGGATTTACGAACCTAGAGGGAACAGGGCTTCATAGCTCATAATAGGGAGATCCCATCACACTTCTCTAATGGGGAGAAAGTTATTAAAGTACAATCCCATTGACAACAGGCCGGCTCTCCTTCCCCCTTCTCATGCAAATGATAGAGAAATTAAACAATTATCACAATGGTCTAATTCACACTAGGATTTCACCTGCGTTTCAGTTTCCTTCTACAGAAAGGTTTCCTCCTTTTCTTTTTCCTCTCTCTCTCTCTCTCTCTCTCTCTCTCTCTCTCTCTCTCTCTCTCTCTCTCTCTCTCTCTCTCTCTCTCTCTCTCCCTCTCTCTCTCTCTCTCTCTCTCTCTCTCTCTCTCTCTCTCTCTCTCTCTCTCTCTCTCTCTCTCTTAAGTTTATGTTATGTTAAGGGAAAACTGTGATTGGCAGTTGCAATGGCACAAATCAGTGTGTATCCCCAGAGACAAGTGTTTAAAGGGTCCAGCTGCTTGAACAAATTCACTGGAGTGTATCTGTATCTCTGTGACTGCATGAGAAGCAGTAACCAGTGTTAGTCCTTTTCCAATACGGACTTTCTCTGTTGTTACGGAATTTCTATGTTTCCGTACTCCAGTGAGATCGAAATAATTAAATACTTTGAGAAATAACGTCCGCTTGCTTTTAGTGGTTTTAATGGAGATGAGTAAAAAAGGTAACAGAGTTGCTATACAATATATCAACTCTAAAGTAACAAAATAAAACTGATCAGACAAAAGAAAATCCTAGCTGCAGCCTAAAGTCATACAAAATGAGGATGCATGACTGGTGCGCACAAAATCACAATCCCCCTAACGTCTCTTATATACGTTTCCTTAGGAATGTTGATTTAGTGCAATTGCAGTCAGCATCTCTTATCTCTCAGACCTCCCTAGGTCAAAGAGGTATCTTACACAGGGCCATAAACAATGCCATCTGACTGACCAGTCATAAAGTCTGACATCTTGTTTACACCTAAACAGGGAATGGCTAAGCCCTTTGTGATGAAAAAGGCAGCTGTTAGATGAAGAGATTAGCCCCAAAGATTCACCCTAACTAGCAAACAGGGAACTTTGTTTGAACTCATGATAAAACACAGAGTAACATTTCATAGTTAAGGCTAAATTACATTTTTACCATCACACCGTCCATATCACGTTTTCTTTCTATCACTATATTCTCTATAGCCATCAAGCACCCTTTCCCACCCCTGCCCCTACCCCCCACCCCTACACCCCCCCCCCCCCCCCCCCCCCCCCCCCCCCACCCCCCCCCCCACCCCTACACCCCACCCACCACCCCCACCCCCTCTGGTCGGTGCCCCAGATGACAGTTCTTTGCTTGATTAGGTCTTGATAATCCTCTGATAAATTGTGTCCTAATCAAGAGATGTCCACGTTGTAATCTCCAAATCCTTCTGTCATTAGTCTGCGATCTAACGATAATCTTATCTCTACCCAACAGAAAACTTGTTGTGAGACCCAAAGTGATTGAAGACAATGTGAAAGTAACAAAGAAAACAGGGGCCGGGGTAATGGTGGTCATAAATACATACATAGCCCAATGCGTTCTACAGGTGTATCTCTCCCCAGGGTGCTGGTTGCAGACAGTCATCAGAGGGCTCTGTCACAGGTGCCCCCACGGATGCCACTCTAACACTCAGTAACACCTACTCACACGTCAGACTCCACGGACAAAGCAGATGTGAAAATGATATCATTGACAAATTAATTTTCAACTTTGAAAGCTTGCTCATTAGCCTGCCACTATAAGAAGCACACATGTGAAAGGACTTGATTCTGATTGGCTGGAATACGTGCGAGATGTCCTGATAATTGTGGGCGTGTGAGTCGGATCATGGTTCCAAATGAATATTCTCATACAAAGCCTCTCAAATGCAACATGACAGAGTATGAGTAAGAATTTAAAATAATATGAATACTACTCATATGTACTGTATAGTATGTACGCATGTATATACACTGCATACATTAAAATGTATAGGATGGATTGCTTATGTGTGTAAAATGAGCTGATGTAAGGTAAATTAAGTGAATAGACTTCCAAACTGTGGGTCTAACTATTATTAAGGACATTATCACTAGCATAGTCAGTCCCAGCTAATCCAACCACACTGGCAGAGAAGATGCATGGGCCTGTTGTTTTCATCTCCATTTAATGTGCTTCCTTTTCTTTTGTCATTTGCATGCTTCGTTAACATAATGTGTAAAAACAGGCTTGATGACTCCGTAATGATGTGAGGATGCACTTACGGCTCCGATTTCCATATTAATGAAGGCACCAGGAAGAGGTTTTTTACCTCAGACATCAAACAGAAGCGCTAGTTTCTCCTGTAGTGACCGTACTGCTGGCTGGTGACGGAGCCTGTCTTTTTAAAAGTGCTTTCTCGCCCAAATCCATTTGCTGCTAGTGCAGCTCCCTGGTAGTTAAATTGAGCACCCTGATGATTGCCATCACTACTGAAGTGATTGAGCTGAGTGAATCTAAGGTAGAGAAAATATGTGGTCAATGTGGAGGGAATGAGCCGAATAAATTGAATTTAAAAGAGTAGATATAAAAACAGCAATAAAACTGCAGCAAAACCACAACTAAAAACAAAACAGGGCACTTAACAGCTACACAAGCCAAAAGGATTCGATGTGCACATTTAAAACAATCATGGATTTTCGCAATAAAAGCCATAATATGCTTTGTTTTTATATGAGGGGGGACACTCACTGTTGTTTGTTTATAGAAAGAGAAAAAAGTCAATGTCCATTAATGCAGGGTGTAATTTTTAGGTTACCTTTCTGAGGCTCCCTCTAATATTTTTCCAGAAATGTATTGTATCTCTTACTTTAATAATAAAGAGCAAAATTATGATGTGGTGTCATTCTGATGAGGACACTGTCACAAATGGCTGACACCATTTCAAACATAGTCATTAAACAATTTATTGTCCATGGACAGATCAGATGTTTACATTTGTGAGATGATTTTATCAGGGTTTAGCATTTTCTTGTATTATTTCACCAAAGTTTTTATTGGTATTGCATCATCAATGTTTTGTGAATGAAAATCTGAGACAATTTGAAGAAAGTTAATTTCCAAAGAACTGATCACATTCTCTCATTTGGTTTGCATACTCGTGTCATCAGCAATCTAGGTGCACTTATGACACCTGAATAGGGAAGTGGATAAAAAGCATAACCTGGCCTACTTCCACAGAATGGTTCTTTATATCAGGGTGGCTGCTGATCTGTAATAATACAGCTAGCAGAGGCAGAGACACATGACAAATAAAGGTACCAACAGTTGAGCAGAGGGGCGTCATAGACACGCTAATATCTAAGTTCAACCATATATCCATGCAGTGCCAGTGTTCTTTACATGCCATGGATGTCCAGCTTTCAGCTCTGAGCACACGTAGCTCTACTGCGAGAGGGAGCATTTTCTCCGAAGTGGGCCCCATCATTATGTTCTCACATCTCAGACAAAACACCCAGGCTGTTTTATATATTCGTCGAGGCACTGAGCACAATCAAATTCATCTTCAAAGTGTTTTATCATGTAGACGCCAAATATGGTTTTAAAGCAATATGGCAAGGAGGGGGGTCCGTACATGGGAATGGACTGTTGCTGTACTATTGCATGGTTAACCCATGAGCTGTGGGAGTTGGAGCAAAGCTCTAACACGCTTAATAATTTACCATGCAATTAAAATTTAAAGCAAATACACAAGTGAGTTTGTCAGCGAACTGGAGGGGGGTCACGGCTGCAATTCTCGCTGAGCTTATCGCAAATGCCTTTCAAGGGAGGCGGTGGTATGGGAATTTACAAAAATAAGGAAATATTGCAGAGATTTTGTTTTGCATTATTAAAACGTGACTTAATTAAACATTTAAACAAAGCTTTATCCTTGAATGTGTCATATGCTTGCTGCCATTGCCATGCCACTCTGTTCCCAGACTGGAAGTCATTCCAACAGTCAGAGTACTGTCCAAAGGATTTACTGTACTGCATTGGAGCTTTGGACCCTTTTTGGTTTTTGTTTGTTGTATACACATTTATCTACACATTTTGTTTTTTCTGACTAATTTATGAATAAAGGTGGTGCAATTGCAGAGGCCTCTTTATTTTATCAATGAAAATTCTCTTACATGTGAAGTGATTAATAGTTTCATATGAAGAGCAGACAGTACAAAATATATACATTTCTGTGGGCTTCTGTGAAATAGTTGCTTCTCCAGAACATAAAAGCATGTTTAACTAAGTTAAGTAGGACCCACTACGGTACAAAGCTTACTTTATAACTCTTTCCTTGTTAGAATTATGTGTATTCACAAACATTAGTATGCGGCTAGTTCAGATTGAATTTCTTATTTTAGATATGTTGTTGGAGGATCTGCCTGTGGATAAAAATGAAAAGTCTTACGTAATAGGTAAATTGACTAAAACGACCCAGTTTTGCTAAAAAATACTGTTCTGCACCAAGATGATTTGAGGATTTCTCCTTTGACAAAAAGGATTCTAGCATGTTCACAGATTAAGGGGATCATTTTCAAAATGCTTCTCCATACTGAGGCGGTAATAATCCAAGATGTTCTTTTGACGCCTTTTAGTGGATTGATGAGTAAGATTGAGCTGGATTTGTTTTGCTTGGTTGTTTTTTTTTACCCCGTTTAAGAGGAACATGATGTTTGTTTGATTCTTGGCTTGTCTGCCCACGACTGTGAGATGTGTCATTTCAGTCCAAAAAGCCACTTTCTAAAGTCAATATCTTTTCACACAAATAATAGATTGTGTTGATACATATATGCATGTTGAACAATTAAATTCTGTGAAAGTGCGATCCTTTCAGATGACACATTGGTGAAGAGGACATGGTCGTATACCAAGTGAATTTCCCTTGCTGACACACACTGAAATCCTTTTATTCTGAATGGCTGCTGCATGATCATACCTCCAGTAAGTGGGGAATGAATCTGCATGGTACCATTGTAATACAAAATTAATGTTTGTTTTACTCAAATGATTTTCTAATATCATGGGAACATTTTGATTTACAAATTCCATTGCTCAAATTTAATGAAAAACTGTAGGAGCTATTGAAATGAAGCTCATATTAAATTAATCTACCCTGAGCTCTGCTTTAGATATAATTTCATGACAGTCCCTGCCATTTAGTCATTTAGCATTCGGTGACATATAATGGTGGGAGTAAGTTATTGCTAGTGTGAAGGCCTGCCAGGACCTTATTCATATCCCATTAGGAGGTTTAATCAATTTCAAACCATCATTCAAACGTCACAATATTTGTTGAGACAAGAGGACATCATTCTACCACAGTGTGAAATGTCACTGTGGGCATTCAGGTTTATTAAACACCATTAACTAAGGAAAAGGTATAACATACCCTATCTGCTATTGGCTCAAGATTCAGGTTGAAACCATGATTCATGTGTTACTGGAAGGACTGGCTTCAGAGACGGTAAATTGTGTTAAGCGATTTACTGTGATTATCGTTTTAGCCAACTGTTGCTGGTGGTCTTAGTGCAGCCCGTCTTCTCTAGCAGCAATGAGTGAGGAGAAGCTCATTCTGCAGAGTCTTCCCTAGGGACCTAATCTCCTTATTGACCAATTCCGCAGTGTGTTTAACTGCATCTACACGATTGATTGGTCAATCCGCTCGCTATCTGCTTGGCACAGGCTGGGATTCTCCTTGAATAAAAAAGGCCCTATCTGTTTGTCATGTCTTTCTTTTCCTCTTTGTCTGTGTTGCTGCATTGTACACACGGTTGGGTAAAGAGTGCTGCAATGCCTGGCTGCACAAAGCTGAAACATTTTCCTTGTTGATAATTTGACAGTCGGACGTGTGGATTTGGCAGTGGCTTCAGTGAGTTTGTTTGGCAAACTAACTTTGAAAGATTCCAGGGACATTCAGACTCTGGCTAGTGGCTCTCCAGGTTTTCCTTATATATATGGTGGCATGATAAATTGTAGTGACTTGCTGGACAAAATCTAATATAAAACCGCAAAACATCATCTGTCTGGCAGACAGGCCAACATTTACAGTATTTATGGTTGCGATCAATAATGAACATTAACCAATCCTGCAGTGTTTATTGTAAATGTGCGGATTTGTGCAACGTGTTTATGTTTGTGTGTGTGTGTGTGTGAGTGTGGACCAGGGCAGTTTGTGCACAGTGAGAGGAAGCGAGAGATACAGTACACCTGAGTATGCAACACTAAATTGTGTTTGTTTAAGTCTTGCGCCTCAGGCTTAGTGCTGTGTACTGTGGGCTTATGTCTATTCCATGCTTGGTGATTTTGTGACCATACTACTTGCAATCATCAGCAGTTTTTGCCTCTCTTTTTTAAATGAGTTTCTCTCATTAAACGTGTGTCACAATGTTTGCATCACCGACATGCTGTGACAGCTTATCCAAGTTATAAACCCAAACAAAACTTTAAAAGCATGTAGACATCCATATGGGGGAAAATATAAATGTTGCATGTTACCGTTTGTCATTCCATACCTTTTTTTTTTTATAACTTTATGACAAGATATTGAGTAATTGCTAACAACTTATTTCCACAAACATGCTCAAAACAAGGATGACATAACCACAGAGCATGCAAAAACCAAGTAGGCTATATAGCCTATGTTTACCAAGTTGGTACAGTGTCTTTTACAGCTAGAAGGCAACATATGGCTCTACATCTCGGTGGCTGTGGTTTGAAGACCAACATCCACTAAAGGTTAGGCTGAAGTTACATCTCACCTTGAGTCTCCCTTTATTGTTGGTGTATATGTGTGTGCTGTATGTGCGGTCCAAGAGTTATTATGGTAACACATGCTTACCGCTCGATGACCACGCTGTTTCATTGAGTATGCCCATTTATATCACTTTTTAGTTTCCTTTTTCATTTGACAGATCTATGGACTGACTTGGTCCCTGTTAGCCTGATGACTATTGACATGAAACATTTCACACTGTACTCAACCTGACAGCGGAGGACCACACACCAAGGCAGCATACAGGAATTGTCTTACTGCAGTGCCAGGTCTCACTATCCTCATGGTGCCTTGGGTCACGACCGCTACAGCACTGGACCACAGAGACCCCCTCGGTACGGGGTAAAAATAGAAAGCTACCAGACAGCCTGTAATGGCACATGCAGTATATATATACACACAGCTAGAAGGCAAACCAAGGTGTATGGTGTTATTGGATTGCCTGTGCAAAACAAAAAGTTCAACATCCCAGAAGCATTTTCTAACAGACTGATTTGTGTCGCTGAAGGCTAAGGTGGAATATGTTCTATTTGTTTTGAATAAATCAGTTCATAGATATGGGGTTGTGAGCAAATACTTATTCAAACTAGAGCATTCATTCCTTTAAAGCTATGTTTTTAATGACATTTTCAAAAATAGGTAGAAGGTTTAGAAGTGGTTTAAAGCATAGCTGCAGATATCATATGGGTATTTAGAGAGGGCTTAGAGACGTCAGTACAACTGTGGTCCTGTGTAATGTATATTAGAAATATGTGTTTACAGCTCAGTGGATTTACTCGAATAAACCCTCTGATTGGTGCATAAGAAATCTCACAGGGGGAGGACATTCAATTGATTAATTTCCTGTCCAGAAAATGAATATGCAAGCTAATCATATTAATCAGATATCTGACTGGTTTATGTGCCACCATCTTGCATGCATTGCTTAACCAAACTTGGCTTAGCCAGGAAAATGTTGAAGAAAACATCCTACAAAAGCATCTTCTATACACTGAAAAAACAAACACGCCAAATGACAAAAAGATATTCAGACAGAAGTAGCAGATAAGCGGTAATTGGATATATTGTGCATCTAGTGTCTTCCTGTCTGAGAGGAATGCACTGCCGGTACTTTATTTTTTTCAATGCTGTATTTTGAAATAGCAATGAATGCAAGGAAACAGAATGAATTCCGGACAATATTTCCTCTTGCGAAAAAAGGTTGCATAATGCAGACTCTAAAATAATATGGCAGATGACAGAGGAAGGAGTCGGAGGAATCATAATTAGCTCTCTATCCCCAAGATCTTGCAGCCTAGGGAGCAGATGTATTGATCTATGTCTCAGCAATCTATGCTTAGCACAGTGAATGAAAAGAGGTTTTAAATGCTATATTGTCCTTTCAGGTTTATTTCTCTAGCCCTCTTTAAAAAGGCCATTGAAAGGTTGAGGTGGTTTTGAACAGGGTGCTGGTGGAGACCAGCTCGAGGCATGTCAGGGAATATCACTGACTGACATCTTTTTTTTTATTGCCAACCCATTTGAAGAGAATGCCCACTGAGGAGAGAGTTTTTTATTGCAGGAAAGTCTAGACAGTGTTAGAGGAAGCAATAACTATCAGAGGTTCCTTATAAATAAGGGTTTACAATGTTGTAATGTAAGAAAAGAGAAAATGTTTCCACAGACATTTATGAATAGCTCACACAAAACACAAGCATTGCAAACTAATGCAAACCAGAATACTTAAAAAAATACACAGCATTATTTGGGAGAAGAAACATTTTTGTGATGTTTTCTATTAAGTAATTAGATTACACAAACATGTCGCAGTTTACTTCTTGCCAGTTCTCCATCTTTTATTTTTGAGAGCTCTTCACAGGGAGCTGAAGATAGATCAGGGACAGGATGCCAGCGGAGGTCCTACGGCTTCTATCAACGGGGAGTGTGATTGGCTCATCTATCCGTGGGGATTAACACTTTGTGATTGGTCCATCCAGGCAGGGTCAGAGACGGAGCGATGTGAGGTCAGCCTGAGCTCACCCCTCCAAGGCTCTCTTTTAAAACTCATCTGTCCTCTGGAATATTCAACGGCAGCTACAAACACACACATTCCTTAGACCTAACACCATCTCAAGCTGCAGATAGAATTGATATGGTAATGAGGAGGGAATTAGTCGCACACTGTCCTTCCTGCTTTGCAAAAAAAAGGAGAAAAAAAACTTTTGAAGATTGAATCCACCAGCAAAGGTCAAAGAGTCTTCTGATGGCCATGCATGACTCACGGTAAAATGCTTGCGGTATGAAAGCCGTGGAAAGGATGATTTGGGAGGATATTACACACTTTTCAGCCCCCCTCTCTTTTGTTAATAAAAGCAAGTGAAAAGAGTGTCAATGGCATGGCAACGTTTAGCAAATAATATTGATAATGTTGATTTACATTAGAGTCTAGTTTTGTATGCTTTATGGTTTTAAACTTCATTGTGTCATACACTTGCTGGTTGAAAAGGTAAAACCAATTCAATTCTAATGTAGTAAGCGGGAAATCTTTGCTTTTGTACAAAGATACTTGTTTCATGGGCATGGTTTGTATCTTTCAGTTTTCTCAAAAATGAAAAAAAAGCTGGCTTTTGACGGTGTGGAGTAGGCTTGCTGACTGAGGAGTAAATTGTCAAAGCATTCGATCTTGAGTCATACATATTAACTACTGGGACCTGATGTCTCTTTTTTTTTGTTGCACATTCATTCACCCCACCCCCTACTGAGATCTATGGATTTACAGAGAACCATTTGTAATTGTAATATACCACGAGGGAAATATATATATTTTTCTTTCTTGTTGTAATCTACCATTTTACATTTCTTCAAAACAACAACAACATATCTTTAATACATACGGTTAGCTTTGATGTTTATAACAAGGTGAGTCATGAGTTGAAAGGCTAGCTGTAATTTGGACAATTAAGGTTAATGCTTACCAACACAACGCCACAGGAGTGGTGACATTGTTCATAGTTGTTTAATTGGTCAACTAATTGCTCCTCGTCAGGCAGCAATGTGTGTCGAGCAAGCAGCACTGGGGACTACTTTTCATACTGAACCTCATGCTGAAACTATTCCCCTGTCACCACAGCGCCATGCATAATATAACACAGGCACTTTATTGTAGATATAAACAAATTGACCCAGGGGGCCATCTCTATGCATAGTAGTCTATTACCCTGGATATGATATGAGAAGTCCAAACCAGAAAGAGAAAGCGGCATTTTTGTAACTAGTGCGAAGAAGTAGGTCATGAGTTTCAAAAGTGCACATTACTGTTTCCATGCTTGATGTCATTAATCAACGCTTCCCCATTGAGTCCCACCAGAGAAAACAATGAATAAGAACATGTTACTTTGGAATTAATCTATTAATCAAATGACGCATGAAAAAGCCCCAGCAATGGCAGGTCTACGGTGGTTGGCCTCAACTCGCTGTGAGGCAGTAGGATGCCATTCAGGGATTTTATAATGAGAAAACCACCTGCCTCAAAGAAGAAGACAGGAGCTAATACACAGGCAGATGAAAGCATTTTAATACATCAAAAAACATACAGGCCTGTTGTTTTAACTGGTTTTCCCCATGTTGTTACAATGTATAACCAGGTTTATTGTTTATTGCCAGATGGAAATTCATAAACTGGCCATAGTTTCAAAACCTGAAGTAATGAAAATGTAATATTTATTTCATTGGACAGGGGTTTTAGGTAGCTATGTCTTGGGTTAGGTCTTGGACTTTCACTTTCCTCTAATCATGTATTCGATCCTTGTAGTTCTGGCATCTTGAATCTTTTGTTCACTTTTATCAAGGCGTCTCTTGTGCCCGTGTGGATTTGACAGCTAGACAGCTCTTTCCAGGCAGAGGACAAACTACTGTAAATTAACGTCATATTTTAACTTAAAACCATTGGATATCATCTCCTCTGAGCTGTCTTGTGCAGAATATGCTCTTGCACCTACCCTACACCCTCATTAAACCCTCAGAAAAGATCATGCAGAAAGAGCCACAGAGAGAAAGTAACACCAAGAAAGGCTAAGATAGTTTACACCAAATGACTGTTGCACTTTTCGTGGAATTTGTGCACTTTCCCCTTTTCTCCTTTTTGTAAAACTGACACTAATCTACTTGCAGCAAGCTGTTGTTGCCAATTAAGGTAAATGAAGAAAGAAAATGAAAAATTATCAGTTTTTGAAGTCAATGTCAGCATCCCTAGCTCATACCTTTCAGATCACACTTTCATCTATCACCTTCTTTCCACCTCTCCTCCCTCCTGTATCTCGGCACCCTCCCTCCAAGCGGTACGCCTGTGCTTTTGGGGGAATAGGGATGAAGAATAGGTTCCCTCTGGGACTGGTACTGGGATATGTTCTCATCAGCAGTCACAGAGAAGCTGGCTGCCTTGCAGTAGTTGTCAGCGGAGGACCGATGTGCGCCTGCTACATGGGTGTACTTGTTACACGCTCCTAATGACACATGTTCCCCTTGGCAATTCACCCCGGTCTGCAAGGCTACAAGGTCACTGTTTAAAAGGGGGAAGAGCAGACGACAGGGTTAGGAGAAGATTGGGTGGTGGAGATAAGGATGTGTTACATTGAACTCCATTTCAGTTGTGATCACTGCAGAGTGACCTGTGAGATGAGCGAGGTTTTGCAGACGCTACTTCACATGAAGCCATTTGCACCAGCAAGGCTCATACACATTGGGACCCGCTACAAACGGAAGCTTCAAAAACTGAGGCAACTATTGAGATGCTCCCCCACCCAAAGGTGACTACCGAGAGATTGGCTCGTGGTTGTGGACGTGGCCTCCCTGGGGAGTGCCAAGACACAAATGCTAACAAGGACCCAAACTTGGTGTTTCCATGCACATGCTCATTGTGTTGCCTCAGTCAGCAGATAGCATTGATTGGTATGCGTGCTGCGACAATGTTTATAATCGACACGGAGAAGCAGGGCAACTGGAAAGCAGCCTGATTAGTAAAACGAAAACAAGTACAAAGTTCAGAGCCATAGACAACAAAAACAACCTTCATAGAGCACAAGACAGATGTTCTCCTGTAGTTGCACACAGCATTGGTAATTAAAAGTATGTTCTCCGGCAAAATAAATTCAATAAATAATGTGTTTCATTATTCGTCTTTCATGGAAATACATGTATTTCTTGAGTTACCGCTAAGTAAACAAAAGCTTCATTATTACTGCAGACAACATAGCTCAATTTGACTAGGCTTGGTTTGACAAGTCTCCTCCCCTGACTGGATAGTTAGCAAGATGATATTGATGAAAAACACTGCAGCTAGGGCCTTGATGAATTTATGTACATGCTGACTCCATTTCACACATTGCCGAAGCCAGTAGCTGTTTGTTGAAATAAACCTGAACTCATCTCGTTGAGTTGCAGTGGTCTAGTTGTGGCGTGGAGTGCGAATGTCTTCCAGTCAGTGTTGACAAAGTAAATGGTAGGTGACCGTCGGCATGATGTCCTGTCGTCTGTGAGGTATTTCTAATGAGTGATGGGAAGTGCAGCTCCATGTCAACCACAGACTCCGGGCTGACAGGCAGGGAGGTGTGAATAGAGGGACAGATTTGACTGACTGTGGGTGGGGTGGATTTACCTTTGAAGAATTCTCTTGAGGGACAAAGAGAGGCCACTCTCACAAGTGTGAATATGCACCAAGACAGTGAGGAAGAGAGTGGGTGAGAGAGAGAGAGAGAGAGAGAGAGAGAGAGAGAGAGAGAGAGAGAGAGAGAGAGAGGCACGGAGAGAGAGAGAGAGAGAGAGAGAGAGAGAGAGAGAGAGAGAGAGAGAGAGAGAGAGAGAGAGAGAGAGAGAGTTTGTATGTGTTTTGATTTTTGTCATCAAAGCTATCAAAGTGATCCAGCTCTGCTTATTTCCCCCACAAATCCGTGGACCCACATTGTGTGTCTTTGTGTTTCTGTTTGCTCGTCCCTCTCTCTCTTCGAATCAGATTTTGTAAATCTTACCCAGTTGTGATAAATAGCATACACTATCTGCATGAAAAGGGAAATCTATTCTGCACATATTATTTACAGCTAATTAGGAGCATAAAAAACACCCCTCCATCATGGCTGCCCTTCCACATTATGAACTGCCACTGGAGGTGATTGAGTGCTCTAGGGACTGAGTGATTATGCTAATCGTTAGCCGGTTCTTAGCTCGCTGGGTTATTGATCATAACAGAGACAAAGGAAAGCGCTGTTTCAGCTTCCATTCCACTCATGGCACAGCACCACTAGGACGAGAATGTCTGAACTGTATATCTGTCCATTTGCTTTGGCCACAGAATTAGTTGTGTTTAAAGTTTTGCAGAAACATAAAAATGTTTGCACTAATTTAAACACTGCTGGGTGCAATAGGAAATGGAAACAGACATTCACAAAGTAAAAAAGGCTGTTTGAAACATGCCATGTGAATATTTTCTCAAACCAAACGTACAGTTGAAAGAGCCAAATTGTTTGGATGACATTCTACACAAGCCAGCATGTGATGATAAGACTTCTGTTTCTTTTTTTTATTGATATTAATGCCTTGGGTGACTAAAACAACTCTCTGTAAAACCAATGACATAATGTTGAAGTTACTGCTGTCTTCCTGTGCCTTTTCAATCAAGGTCCCAGCTGGACAAAGCATTTTTTAAATCTCCAAACCTTAAAGCGACGATGCCGAGTTCTTCATTTTGAGGACAAGTTTAGTGTTTTAGTTCATGGTGATAAAAGTTATCATCATCCGTGAGGAACTTTTGGTAGATGAAGCCATTATAAAACTAGTTTATAAGATGACAGATGCAAGAAGTTGGGGAGAGAACTACTCAAGAATGTAGCTCAGTCAATGCATTATTATGCAGTATGTATAGTGTAAGTATATCAACACTATGCATTTGCCTTATTTTCCCACAAACCTTTTTTTCCCCAATATTTGTGACTGTGCTGTATTTGTTTGTGGTCCCATTTGCTTACTCCCGGGGCATATCCTAGAAGGCAAATAGCCTGTGTTCAGTCATCATCTCAGGTGGAAGCCTTACAAACTAGAAAGAAAGAGATTTGAAGGCGCACTAAAGTTAGCAGCAACTTTTTGGAAGTACACAGTTATTGGAAATTCAAGGTTAGGTTTCACAGCAAAATATCCTCAGAGAACACGAGTCGCTCTGGAGTTTGTCCAAAGTAGCATCTATGCCATCTGGTCGTAGCCGCCTGACAGTGATTATGAACACACACCAAATGGATGGTTATCCTTGATGAGCTTGTATTGCAGGACAGTGCCATCTTTTATTGATGAAAAAAGAGAGAAATCTTGATAGAATCAAATGGGGCTGGGAAGTTTATATATTTTCCTATTGAGATAGATTGCAAAACTAGATCTGGATTTGGGATTTTATATATCCTTAAAGCACTATCCTCTCTAGAGGTTTGTAATGGTTTTAGACTGCTCCATAAAATTTGCTTTCACTGCAAAATAATTAGAAGTCCCCAGTTTAGCTTAATTATAAAAATAAAAAAAATAAAAATTATCTAAATAAAATTAGATGAATCCCTGATCCTAGCCCATGGTCTGTGGTTATTTCATGTTTTGTATTGTGTACAATAATAATAATACATCTTTATTCATATAGCTCTTTTCAAAACAAATGTTACAAAGCACTTTGAGTATGCAAAGCAATATAATAAATACGTTTATGAATGAAACACACAATAACAGTGATATTATAAAGGTGATAAACAATATTAAGAATAATATATTTTTCGATCAAATTACAATATTAGCAAAAGCTTACGAAATTAGACTACATCTTTAAATCAAATCCATTCCTGAAATTATATGTTAAACAACAAGTAATCTAACAGTTGAAAGGTATTTTAGAAATATTCGTTTTCATATGATTTAAAAGAAGTACCCAAATTAACCAGTCGTATGCCATCAGGAATATTGTATGTGTATGTGTAGGTGTCATGTATGTGTTGTATTAACATTAACAGCCATGTCATTGGCAGCTGCAGTTTCCATTCCTTGGAAAACATGTTACCAGATGTGTATACTATTGATAGAGATTGAGTTTAGGAAAGAGCTATTTCACAGGCTAGCTGCGGCTCTGATTTGTAACCCCGGCAACGGTTTATATAGCTCCAAAATAGGCTTACTGCTGGCCAAACACCCTGTCACAATATATGAATCACCCTACATGGCAGTCTTTTTGGAGAAATAAAGAAGGCATGGTTACCTCAGCCATCACATACATGACATATGTTTCTCTCTTAGGCTGTTTGTGTGCATGTGTGTGTGCGTCCAGCCAGCAGGTTACCATGCAATCCGTCACCACATTAAGCAGTGCTTTCCATAAGTTATGGATTAGCAAGCCAAACTGAAATGGTGAGCCATTTTGGATGTGAGAAATAGCCCAAAAAGACCTATTTTGGTGGCCTCCATTGAATTGGACATAGTGAGCTGAGTTACTGCATGTTTTTATCCTCAATTATAGCATAATTTGACTCCCTGAACGTATACTAAATAAATATTGAAGTTCACATTGCGTTCTTTTTTCTTTTTATCACCAGGTTTTGGTATTCATTCTCGAATTAGACTTGCTATAGTCTCTGTTGATGTACTCTACATGCATGGGTAGTAAATATGATTGACTAAATATCAGGTTGCTAACATTTACTTCCTATACATTAAGCTACAGAAAATTACGTTGACAGTATAATCAACAAGAGTTTGGAGATCATGGGGTATACTGTTAGCCTATTGATTGAAAAATGAGGGATTTGACCCACTAATTGTCCATTCACTTAAAGTAGCCTACATACTATAGAAGTACCAGCACTCGTGATAGTTGACTCTAGACTATATACCTGTATATGTGTGTGCTGCTCATCAAGCCCCTCGGTGGCACACAGGAAAATGCAATGCTTCCAGATGACTTTTCAATACTACTAACTCACATACAGAATGGTAAAGTGTGTCAACGCTAGTTCAAAAATTTTAACCTGAAACCTAAATGAGACACATATTTGTTTGATTTGGAGGAGTGCGCCAGATAAATTGAAGTTGTAGTCCAAATAACATCAGCAAAAAAACAACAAAGCTTTTGAAACAAGGCAGCGAGCTATGAGTAATCATACCAGCATTGGCAATCGAAGTGGACCCACATATCAAGCAACAGCGCGAGAAACAACCAAGCCAACAAATCAAATAAAACTGTCAAATCCTTTGTTTTTCATCCTCCCTATAGGTAGTGCTACCGAGAAACTCTAAAGCAATGTAGCAGAATACAAGCGCAATCTGTCTAACATTTAACTGCCACAGAGGGAGGGAAGTGTGTTTGTGTGTGTCTGTGTGTGTGTGTGTGTGTGTGTGTGTGTGGGGGGGGGAGGGGGGGGGGGTATTTGCATCTCATTACATTAGATAGAAAAGTGTTTCTGTGTGCTGTTGTTGTTCTTAATCAGATGAGTTTCCTAAGGAACCACTTGGACTGAAGCATCCTGGTGTCAATAAGGTCTTGCTGGTCCTCCTTCGTCTCCTTTAGTATAACTGCAAAAAGAGTGATTATGTTGAGATATTGTCCCCAGCGGCAACCCCTGCCTACAATCTAGTATTCTTAAATGGAAAGTCGAAACCCCACAATTTCATACTAGCAAAACAGCATTTTCCACAGTACAAGACATGCCTATGCTGTACAGCAAAACTGCGTTTCCCCAATACCCCGCCATACTGAGATTTATTGAGAAAATGTATGGCCCAACAGCCCAAGTCCTTGTCACAAAGTACAACTTGATGAACTATCAGCTGACCACCTGAGCATGAGGCATGGTCAGTTCCAGTGAGCGGGCTCTTCAAAAAAGAAAAGAAAACCAAGACAAGAAATAGGCTGTAAAAGTAGAAATGTTGGCGTAAGCAGATCCAGCTTCTAGTTTTTCCAACAATGTTGTTCATATGTTGCTTTGAAGTGTGTCATCTATCAGTCCAGTTTTTCAAGACACTATCACCCACCTGCTCATGAGATAATGCTAGTTTGCTTAGATTATACTTATTTAAACTAAGTGACATGGCTAGCTAGTGGATCATCCTCTTCTAAATTGCTGTTACAGAGCAGTATGTGGCAACAAATGTTGTGTTTTCCCGAAAAAAACCCAATTCTATTCCTTCGTAGTTTGTTTCACAGTTGTTGGAAAAAGGATGTTATTAACCCTTCAAATTCAAGTCAAGATCTAATAAGGATGTATGTTATTGTAGTGATTTGAATATAAAACAATGCATTATTTGTTTTCTCCTCAAAAGGAATAGATTCGAAACATAATGAAACATAAAACTTGTGAAGTAGGGATTTTGTCTATTGCAAGCATTTTATGCCCCGGTTGAAAACAAATTCAAATGTGTCAAAAGGTTTGAATTGCATTAGGTACTCACATGACATTGGCCCTGTTGTCTGCTCCATTAGCACAAAAGCATTTATTGTATTCTTCCACCTACAGTACTTTGACCGTTAAGCAAAATCTTTGAATTGATATTGCTTTTACAGGTATCTTTCAATGAATAGGCTGCATGTCGGCGTAACATGGATGGGATAGAATAGTATGATTTAATCATAGTCCCTTTAACAACACAGGGGAAAAAGAAAGGAACCCCTTACAATGTTGGCCACGTCTGCAACATTGGGAAACACATTTAAGTGAGGTGTCACAAGCACAGCTGAGCAAGTCTGGTGTCTGTGCCTTAATTAAATTCATACACAAACTAGTTTGCTTTTGGAGAGATGAATCATCATAAAACAAAATATCCATCTGCAATGCAAGAGAGCATTACCAACATTGAGTGATCCATCACCTGCAAACCTTCACAGTGTGCCTTTAAATCAATCACATAGTTCTCCCCAAAACACTTTGTAGCAATATTTGTTTTCCAACTTGAAGAAGAAGAAATTTACTTAGTTAGTAGTTAGGATTGTCCTATGCAGAAACTAAGGCTATGTATCACAATGCCTACAATTAAAAAGAACATGTCAGTACTACAGGGCACTCATTGTCATGTTTGCAGTGTGTGGCCAAATTTGTTTGGCTTGGCGTATGTTGCAAATCTGATTACAAATTTCCACTGACAGATGGCTATACTTTACTCACAGTTTTATATACATCAAGTTATCACCATCAGAGATTCAGCAGCCTGTTCAATTACCTTTAATATGCTTACCGCATATTTCCGACACTGTGGTTACTGGTTAATGCAGTCTGATTCCTGTACGGGATTTAAATGGTGACAGGAGAGTACTAAACTGATCTTACAGATGCAAACAAAGCCTCCTCCAGTGAGAGGAATTCGTAACGAGAGTCGGAAACGAGGAAGAGGAAAGGTTCCCTCCAATATTTATGAATCACCTTTTTGTTGTGGTTGAAGCCGATAGAAAGATATCTAGCATCCACCCCAGGAGCTCAAAGGTATTTGAATGTTGAAAAATGCATGAGGCCTTTTATTGATAGAATTACAGATGTGCGTTTGATGGATGGCGTCTGATTCCGCCACACCTATAGAAGTGGCATGTGGGAGACAGTAGAGCTGCTAGGTACATGTTTGCTGTCGTTTGGCTTTATTTTTAATGCTCTGTGACTGTGTGTGAACAGTGCGTCCAAGGGGGATTCTGAGGCGTTTATGTCTCTGTGTGTTAGTGTGTGAGTTTGTGGGTGGTTTTTTTTGTCTTGAGTAAACTTAGTCTCGGCTAGCTCAACCCTGACCTCTCTCTCATCGTCCATCTTTACCCCCATGATGATATTCAGGAAGTACCAAGCCTGTCAGACTGGCCATGGTTGGCTGGCTGCTGCTTAGCAACGGCAGGCAAGGGCGAAATGTTCTCTTCTCATGATTTCTTTCTTCGTTTCTTACCGTGAGTCCTTTTGCCTTTGTCTGTCTGTGTAGTGATCCAAAAAGGAATGCCAGTTATGGACACTGAGGGGTGAATTCCCACAAGCAAGACATCCACATGAAGCTAGGTTGGTCAACTACCCTTCTGCCTTTATATAAGTACTGTTTACCTGATAACAGTCAGGAGTTACAAAACAGGAAAGATCTGGACATATTCTACTTTGACCGCTAATAAGCTGTGCTTTAGAAAGGTAAAGTAGGTGTTTTTTTAGGCTGTACCTGCCTTATGACAGGATGGATGGTAAGAAAAATAGCCCAGCCAACCATGCATTGATTCAGCTCAGTATGATTGCACTACATTAGGTTTAGCGGTAGTCAAAATGTTGACAGCATATGAGGCATGGAACAGACTTTTGGGGCTGATCTATAGCAGTACTAATTAAAGACATATTTTTTTCTTCTAAAAACAATGGATGCAGAGAGAGTAACCTTTAACACATAGTGTACCCCCCAACCACAGTAATCTGTGTGTTTTTGTCACACCTGCACATGCATACAAAAATGTGGCCGCAGTCAACCCTACCCTGTGACTGAAGACTGTGCAGAAGATATAGTGATTTGTATTTAATCTACAACATAATCTACTAAGGTGCTAGTTGTGTTTTAGTTTCTAGTATATTCCATGTGTGTAATGCGAATAAGTTTCCATCTTTATATTGTGTTACAAATCATAAAAAATTGACTTTATGGGATTACGGAGTCTCTTTGATATTCTTGTTGAACAACATGGTGAGGATAAGCACATTTTCTGCAGGACACCATTGTTACAGCATCTCCTTAATAATAAAAACAAATTTAATTTTGTAGGGGAGGTACAGCCCAAACCATAAAAAAGACGATATTGGCTGAAAATTGGATCGGAACAATTGTATTCTGCAATAAACACAAAACAATGAAATCTTTATCCACCTATTTATCCCTCCCTTCTTTCTCCTCTTCTTCTTCTTCTTCTTCTTCTTCTTCTTCTTCTTCTTCTTCTTCTTCTTCTTTCTGCGTTAGTGCATGTGGGATTCTGTCCAGGGATCAAGCCTCCATATTTAAACAAAGGAAAATAGTAATTCAGAAATCGTCCTGAAATGCATCCATCTGCGAGGGCGCATAATTTGGTCTAAGTGCAGCGGTCTATGACCTCTTATTTAGTGGGGCCAGGATTACTCAGCCTAAAATGTAAATAGCATAGCCTTTTCATATGCCCCATCAGAACTTGAACTCACAAAGCATTGCCCTTTCAGATAGGAATTAAATTTTGCCTAGAGCACAAGTAAAAATCTCTTAGACTATGCACAGAATGCAACATTTACCATAACCATTCACATACAACTTTGGTTTTTCAATTCAGCATCCAAATGAATACGTTCCAAAATATTGTGAAATGATATCTCATGACAGCCTGAATTATTGACAATGATATCTTTACACTATAACTTGAGCTTCAGAGCATCAATATTTCACATAGGTCATATTTACAAATTCATGATAGCACAGTGAAAACCAAATGTCAAACATGTCCTGGCAGTTTTACTCTCCTTTTGCATGAAACATCAGAACCACCAAACAGAGGTTGGATGAGGCTGTTTGTCTGCATCTAAGCACATGGCAGCTAAACAAACCAAGGTGCCAAGGGCAAATTGGCTCAGCACAGATCTGCTATCAAATATTCACATGGACTAAATGAGGGAAATACCTACACTGCCCAATTTTGGCAGGGCTTCTCTTTAATGTGAAAACAGTTTTCAACTTGGCACTGATTACCAGGAAGGGGATAAGAGGGTGGAAAGTGGGGGCGTGGGGCCCAGTGTTGATGACAGAGAGAAAAATAGACATATTTCCTATCCCCATTTACAGTCTGATTGCCAAGCTTGTGTCCGATTGAATAACATTGCAGACTTCAGACTTTAAAAACAGCCAAGTATGCTGCAAGTGTTTTCATTTTTTCAAACCCTTTTTTGTTGAAAACGCTTTGTTCCACCAAGTACTAAAATAATGTATGCAGTTAAAATGTCTTGTTCTAACCTTTCACATTCATACAATGCAACAGCACAATTTTTTACTTGACATTGTAATCTCTTATCATAATCTTTATTCCTTTCTACAGTATATTCCATTCTTTTCATGTATTATCTTTTATTAACAGCATGCCTAAATTAAGCATGGAACTATAAATGTGCCTTGTATCTGTTTTCCCCACCCCTCTCTTCACTGCTAAGAGCTTTTCATTGAAGAACAATCGTTGTCACATTTAGCACTATTTATTAAATGGGATTGCGCTTTTCAGATAAGTCCCTCTTTTCTCCAGGAAGTTACATGGGGCTTTATTATTTCACCCTGGTTGTTATCTGCTCTTGGTTTTCCCTCCCCCCATCTCCCTGCACAATGGATCCCCATGCTTTTATCTCAGGTTTTCTGGCAGCGGGCTTCAGCACAGGCCCTTCCCTTGACTTCCTACAGCGCTCTTTTAGGTGGCAGAGGAAGCTGTCAGCTTCAAAACCAGAGTCCAACCTGGAAACTCCAAAGCTCTACTTTCATTCTGTTACCCCCGCCTCCTTTTCCTCTCCATCATCCTCATCCTGTCCCATGCTGTCGTAGAGGGCTTCACTCCTCTATTCTGTTTGTTCTCTATTCAAATCACGAGACGGCTGCGAAGTTCACACTATAGGACAAACAAAATGTTTTCTAACAATCTTTCTGATACCGTTTCTTTACAAAAGAAAATGGAAATGCAGACGATCTCTGCACCCTCCCCTTCAAACGTCTCACGCATAGGGCCAATATACAAATAGGAAAAACTACAGGCTATAATACACACGATAAATACATAATGAGGACAACATGTTTGAAGCCCCTCTTCAGATCTAGAAACTTACTGCTTTATTCATTCCTGGGCCCAGGCATCTGCTGATGGCATTTCTCCCTCCTTGCTGCACCTCATTCCTCCCCTGGAGCTGTCAGATTTTACTTCCAATTAACGTATATCTGTTCCAGTCCAACGACTCAACGCAAGAGCTGCTGCTCCCGGCTCCCAACTTTTCAAACTTTTCGCCGTTGCTATGGAGCTTGTGTGCCTCTCTCCTTCTACGGTCTGATTGCTTGCATGTTTGTTGTTTATCATTTCGCTGTCAAACAGAACCCGGTTCACCCAAGAAAGAGCAAGGTAAATAAATTGCTGTTGGTGCTTACATTGCAACTCCCTTCTTTCATGTTCAACACAATTTGTAAGTGCAATTGTGTTTTAAAAAGCTATTGAGTATGGGACTAAAAGTAGTTTAAATTGAATATTGGAACCAAATGATTCACTCTTAATGAACTCCCATTATAACTTTGAATGTCCCTAACAGTTTGAATCATTGTTTATTTTTTATTTTTTTTGCAAATGCACTCCCAATTCAACACTTGCTGTCAAGAATGACAGCTTAGAAGAAGGAACTGGTGGTAATTTGTCTAGAACAAACCAATACATTTACTCAAAAATAGTTCAAGTGGCTTTTAGTTTACAGTTCAAGCAGATTCATAATAGACAGTATTCACTATTCTTTGAAACCCTTAAATACCACAGTACATACCAACCCAAACCAGACAGATGGCATAAACCTCTCTTGTCTCTAAAAAAAAAAATTGAGATAGAATGATAGAAGGATATGGGGCATATAAAGAGAGTGTGTGATTACTACAAAGATACAATTAATATATTCAGTCGAGCAAGAAGAATTCCAAATTATGCAATCAGAGTTTGGCCGCCCTCCATGATTCCTTAAAAAAGAGGAGAGAATTGCAGAGGCCCATCACTTTAGAGTTTCTTTTCAACAGCAACACCATGATCTCCATGTATGCTCCAGGGAGCCTAACTGGTATACTGTGAATATTTCATTCAGGCAGCAGCAGTGTGGGTTTAGTGAGTGCAACCACGCTGCCAATGTGGAAGGTCTGGAAGACACTTAGGGAAGATAATTTAATCAGCACTTCAATCAAATGCCCCATAGGTGGTAAAAGTTGACTGGAACAACAGAATGCCTTCATTGTTTAGGGAGGATGGCGCTCTAGTGGAGAATCGACATGTGACTCCATGCTTTCAGTGACATTAGGTATGTTTAGAGCTGGGGCTGGGGGTTTGGCTCACTCCTCCTACCAGCGCATAGGCTTTCTTAAAGTTATTGTAATGGCAGTGTCAAGCTTCTTATAATGGGATCACTAATCATCCTAAAAAGAGCTAAGCCTTCATACATGTATGAAGGGAGGATAAGATAAGATGTTGCTTCACCATCCCCAACCAGCCGAAGGTGAATATAAGGTATTAGAACCCCCCCGAAAGCGGGGATGTTTTAAACACATTAGAGGAAAATGAAGTGTGCAAACTTGAGAAAAAAAAAAAAAAAAGAATATGTCACTAGCTTGAAATACAAGAAACACCTTTTACTGTTTCCTTGATACTTTGATTAAGTGCTCTGTTTCTCATTTCACTGAGTAGGGGAAATTATTAGAAGGAGTGAATTGGGAGTTTTAAATGATGCATTATATGTTCTTGGTTAGCATAAATAAATACTCCATCTTGTCAATACGGTCCTGGATTCACATTGTGTGTCTTTCTTTTGCTGGATAAATATTATTAAATCCAATTGAATCCTCCAGGACTCTGTGGGAGGGGTTTATGTGGTGCTATACAGATATAGTTCAGATGCCATATAATTCAGTTCAGCATTTAGCTCAGAATCACTGTTATGATGGAGTGTTACGATATAAAAAAGAACAAGTGACTACCATACTAAAAATAAATACTACATATTGTTTACAGTAGATATGAAGATTGCATAATGTAACATGAACCACCACTCGGGAGTTCAAAGATTACTTTAATATATTGCCCAACATACAAACATTAAGGGAACATACAATTGCATTCATCCAAAAACCTGCACTATTTGTACCTTAATCATGCCCATGAACTAAGATTCGATCAATTCATCTGCCACATTGCTGCATTGTTTTGTAAGTCAGCCTTATCCGATCCATAAGGATTATATCAAGAGTGTATCCTCTCTGCCATGATGACTGGAAGAAAATAATTATACTGGAGTGAGTCAATAGCTAGAAAGGAGGAGCACAATCCCCTTGAATTTTTCTAATTGAGGTTGAAAAGTCAGATCAAAGCAGTGGAAGCTATTGATATGAGCTGTGGAAACATCAAAAAGCATGTAAATATACCACATGGATGATGCCAAGCCACAGTAATCTTTGAAATCATTTCCTGGATTGAAAGAACAATGAAATGTAAAACAGGTGAGAGAACAAAAGGTTTTCTGTGTGCAGTCAATGCATGCAAAGTTATGTTCAATAACGTCCAGTAGAAAAGATAGAGGGGGTGTTCTACCTAGAATCTGGGCGACTCATGATAAGGCAAAAAAATGAAAATACCTATTTTCTCATTTGAAAGTGTTGAGTGAGTCAACTGCTGGCTTCTCATGTAAAACACACCCAGAATAGCAACTCAAGTGTATTAAACTTGCTTCCAAAAGATAACAATCCACGTCTTCACTAAAGCACACAGTGCTATTAATTACTGGGGGAAAACGGGAAGCAAATCTAGTACAAGCTCATACTCTCCAAGTCCATTTCATCTCACTCTTATTGCTGCTATCTTTACGGTGCATGCCTGTACATCATCCCATAATAGTCCCTTGGTATTTAAAAACATCTTAATGAGACTTGTTTCATCTTTTGGTGAATAGTAATGCAATAGAAATTGCACCGTATTTGGCAGGTTGTCTGAAACGAAATAAAAGATGATTGGGGATTTAAAAGTCTTATTTTCAACTGTGAGGTAAGGCACATACAGTGCAGTATTATTTCCTTTAGGTGTGAGGTTTTCATAAAGTAATTCACATAGCTCACTTTCTGGTTAAAAAACACACTTTTAACACTTAAAGAGCTGAAAGGTGGTGAAGATGTTTCGAAGAAATCACTTGATTCGATTCGAGATGGCGCAAATCGTAGAACAGTGTTGGTATTGGGATACAATCCAGTGGCCTGGTCACAAGTGGTTACATTAACAGCCTGTATACTATACATTTACTTTCTATCTTGCTTTATGCTTTTAAGAAAGAAAATAGCTTTGAAACAATTAATATCATTTTTCAAGTCTTCAGCACTTGTCATTCATTACTTGCCAGGCTGCCAATGTGGTGGTCTTATTGTATTATGTGCTCGTACAGCATCTCTTATTCCTCATCTTCATTCCGTGATTCTGTTCGGCTGTTTGCAGCCTCCTAACCCTGCCATTAGACAACTCCCCTCCACCACGAAGGTGACTACTGTAGTTCTCATGCTGCCTTGGTCTAGATGCACTCTCCGATGCTCAGCAGCTGAAAATTGCAGTGGCAACACAATGATGTGATCAGAATCAGAATCAGAATATGACTACTGATGGCGTCACATGGTTTCCTTGGTCTAGGAGCCCCTGCTGTTCTCCAGGGGTGGTGTCGGACATACACTGGCTTTGTCTCCAAACGCAAAGTCTATCCGACACCACTCATTATGTCTCCAGCAACCTGTCAGTGTACTTAAACTAGGGCCTTCAAATTCCTGTATTTTATCTGAAAAGAAACAATCAATAGTCAAATTTTTATGATTTTGCCCTGTTTTGGCACAAGCATTTCAAATTAAACCCATACACTTTAATACTGTGTGAAATTATTTTTACATTATTTGGAGTATTATCCAAAATAGCATTTCTAACTTCTACATGGCACACATACTCGAATCTGTTGCCAGAGGCTGACATAAAACTGACTCAACTATTAATAGAATCAAACATTTTTGGTTCTGTATGATCATCATTTTAAATTAAGTGGCAGTTTCAGCTGATTAAAAAAAAGAAAACATTTCATGTGCATCTCACAATCGAGAAAGCAGTAATTGGATGGTTGGATCGTGCGAGTTAACATTGACAAATACTTTGAGGAAAGTGAAATGGTTTACTTTTGAATAGGAATAGTGTTTATGCCTCAGAATTTCCTTGAGATGCATTTGAAAAAAGCTACAAGAAACATTACAGTTAGTCTGTGTTATAGGTTCACCTTTAGACACTGTCCCTTTCAAATGACTGTTATTTATATACTTCAATTAGCTCTTTCAATTGAAAGAATTATCAACCAGAAGGCTACCAGAAGTAATTAATGGTGCCGGTCTTGGATAAATACATAAAAAAAAAATAATACTTGGGGACAGGGACAAGAATGCACCAGACAACAGATATATAATTTTTCAGTATCTTAAACATCAGTGGCTGTAAAAATACTGCGGTGTTAGTAGCAGAAATAATTTATTCCTTACATTTTTTGCTTTGTTCTTACAGCCATCTAAAACTGCGGACAAAAGAGGCACAGGGAAAATTGGTAACCAAGGTAACTGACAAAGTGCTTGATAAAGGCTGCACTAGAGGCCTATGTGGTGCGGGGAGAAACAATAAACAACCTCTCTTTGCAAATCTCCCCAAGACCCTGTCTTCTTAATCTCTATTGCACTGCTCACACCCATTGACTAGCTATAAAAAAAACGGGATTACGAGCAGTGCATGTGTTGAGCCCCTTTAATTACATGAGGAGATCTTTTGCCGGGTTTCAGAGCTCTCAAAAGGAAGTATCCAAAGCACTTTATATTGTGTCCCTAAATGACCATTGACTATGAAGTGAATCTGCCCTTTAACTCAAATAAAAACTTAAGACCTTTATCTGCTTTGAGCAAACCAGTCCTTGTTGTAATATGCAAAAGAAGAAAAAAAATATATGTTGTCTTCCTAAACACACAATCAAATATAGAAATAAGATGATTGCCATTACCCTAACATCTTCTAATGCATGTTCCAAGCATAGCCTTTGTAACCTGTATTTGAATCCCAGGGGGGTGTTTCGTCAAATTCCTCTTTGGTGACTGGCTACAGTATACTCCCTGTTTTTCACTCCATGCCAAGACTTAATATTGTATGTGGAGGGCTTTTAGTGTTCTCCTGCTGTCTGTCACTCAGAAAAGGGAACCAATGCACTCAAACACAGCGGTGGTCTCCTAAACATCACCATTTACAGTGAACGAGACAGCACTGAATCACAGCTGTGAATTGTAAAGGGGAAAGACTTAAATACCCTGTGATTACAATCAGATTACTTTCCAGCCCTCTTATGGCTACACAGACATATTTATAAAGCTATAAGTTATGCATTTATTCTGTAATCTAAAACTATTGCCGTAGCAGTACCATACATGTAATTGTTTCTGTTTATGAATGTCCAAGTTTGTCAGCGAATTTCTAACTCTTATTTCTTCTGCAGCCCGTGCTGTTGTATCGTAAAACTCTCACATCCCTTTTGAGTGGGTCTCTACTGTATACAAACTGTTTCCCAGAGGCTATGAAAGAGTGTGTCAGATCAAAGACCTAAGGAACCTGATCAGACAACTGCTGCATTCCATTACCAACCTGGCCTTCCCCTTCTCCATGTTACTGTAATTCTTTATCTTTTTTGTGCAAATTATATATTAGATATTAGATAGATATTATCTGCTAGGCTTCGTCAATGAGGTGATGTCATCAACTGAGGTGTGGCATGTAGACAAATGGTTGGAATGTGGTTTGATTATACAGACAAACACACAATAAAAAATAGTTAATATCTAAATACCGATACATATTGTTCAAAGTCACATTTCACTGTCATAAGTAAACAAAAAAATACAATCTAGAGAACATCAAACACAAAGCAACACAGTTAAACAGAAAATTGCCACAGTCCAGAGAAAAACAAGCACACATACTGTACGTCAGAGTAATTGTCCAACCTGCAGTCAATGCAGGTCAGTGAAGATAATAAATTAGGAGCTATAGCAAGATGAATGGGCATTATTGCATTCCTCTCTAATGGGGCAGCAAAAAAGCCCTTCATAGATTAAACCGTTCTGGGTAGTTGGATTTATTTTGGAACAGCATAGAGGTGAAGGGAAGAAAACGTTTCTTTAAATGTTTGTGTAAAACTCAATTTACAGTCTACAATTACTAACCTCTTCATTCTCTTAAGAAGTGATTTAGCTGACGTCATTTACAATGTCGTTCCATAATGTAGCCTATAGAAATATTGTGGACTATTTTATACAACTTCCTTGCCTCATATCTTAACCTGCAGTATGGGTTTTATCATGTTACTTTATGGAAACGTTGACAGTAAGGGAGTAAGAAGAGAAAGTGTTTGAAGCAGAGGAAGCCATCGTTTTCAATTGCACTCGATGTACGAACAATTCTATACAGTTTGTTAGACATAGCAGAATGTATTCAGCTGCTTAGAGCTTGCTACTATAAATGCTTCATTGCTAATGGGATTATGGCCCACTGGAAAATAGGCTGCTGTTGAAGGTGTCAGATACATTTTCTTTCTAGGGGCAAAGTGAGTTTTCCTGACATCAATCAGCTTTGCAAATTAATTGTTATTCCCTCAAAACATTAAGCCCTGTTTCAAGCTGCTTCAGAAATCAATGCCAAGAATTATTATAAGCTCTTAGACATTGAAATAATTTAAGAGTGATGGAAACTGTATTATTTGGAAAAAAATCTCCTTTCCTGTTACATGGATTCAGAACATGTAACACTAACCTGAACAATACACATATTTCCCAAAACAGCATACAAATGCAGATTCATACTTTTTATATGTTGTTTTTGTGTCATTACTTACTTTGCAATGGCTGATGCTTTTTCTTTAGAAATATACATTTATGTACTTGACAACCATAGACATTAATTCAATCAGTTCAATAATGTTCAATAATGGCACAGCATTGATATAGAGTACAATTTTTCAATGGTATATATGAAAAAAGTATATGCTGTACATGTATTATCGTTAAACATTAATGTATTTTATGTATCCATTTGTAATTTATAGTTGGGTCTAATACATCCTGAATGATTACTACAATAGAATAATTTAATGTTTCTTAACAAAAAGTCTGTATCAGAATGTTGAATCATGAGCAAATCCTGTTTAACTATGTTGTATGACTGTACCTTAAAAAAACACAAGCTCCTTCCAAACCCATCCCTGGTTCCTGTAGAGTAATTGTCATTCCATGAAAACATAAAAGCTCATTATCTAACCCTTGGGCCACAAACAGAGTTGAAAGAACGAACCGCTTTATTTGCATAATATTTACCCTAATGGTTTTTCCATTAGGATAAAACTCTCATCAGCATAACGAAATGGCTCGAGCGGGAAGACAATAAGTCACATCTGGAGAGAGTCACTTAGAAGCCAGAACCAATAATTCAGATTTACTTAGACCCGCCATCGATTCCTGCACACTATCAACACCTATTCTTAAAAAGATCAGTTGGGAGATGGTATCCGTAATTCTTGGCAAAGCAAAGTCATAATGTTACAGGGAAAAAACTCCACATTGTGAATTAAAAAAATCACCAAAATATTTTATAAATCTAGTCCAACGTCATTGTGCTTAAAGGAAAGTAAATACAATCCGCAGAGCTAAGGTATATGTATATCCACAACTGACAGTCCTGCTATGGGAGGAGGAAGGACAATAAGACCACGCTTTAAATTATGTTATCATCCCTTGTTGTACAATACATAATGTGATACAATAGGAAGACATATCAAATCCATTACATTTAATAATTGTATAATTATAATTACACATATATTTATATAATATTATAATTATACATATATTATATTTATGTGGCATAATATGTATTATATGTACACTGTACCTTAAGAAAAGAAGTACAATGTCCCCAACTCTTTACAAAGGCTCACTCAAACTCCATCACAACTTTGAAGTGGAACACTGTTAATATCTAAAATTCCACCAAGTTACCAAAACTCAAATAAAGACTTGGCCACCCCATGTTCCCTGCCACTGTGTCAGATCCCCTCTCTCCATCCATCCACACCATGTCATCTGTATGCAGCGCGGCGGCAGACGGTGATTCAGTCCTCAGAAGCAGTGTTGCCCGGTCACTGTGGACAGACCACTTCATCATCTCACAAACAGATATGGTGTTGAAGCCACGCATCTGTCTTCGCTGGCCACTTTGCAGGAGACAGAGGTGTGGGTATCTCAGGCTGCCTCTGTATTGTTCATAGAAATATTTACCTGGCAGAACTACTTTTAGAGTAAGAATACGTGCAGAACATTTGGGACCAGCCCAGGCACATCAGTTGCCATCATGTTGCAAATCTCGGCATTTTCTTGTCCTTTCGGAAGATCTTGATTATTTATGGTAGCACCGAACTAGGTAACAGTGTAACTTTGTGGCCTTCAAATCCCTTCCACTTATTCTGAAATCCTACTGTGAAGCAAACAAGATGCCACACTGTTTTTCTGACAATTACCACTGGGTTGGAGGACTGCACAAATTTGATCAAAGCCTATGAGTTAAGAGTTTTGCATGAAGAAAGTCTTGGTAAGCAAGGGGAATGTGATAAATGCTACGTAGTCCTGCAGTGTAATATGAAGTGCATTCTACTAATAGCATTCTGCCTAGGCAAGTATACCTCTGACTAATGGTTGCTTCCTCTTCAATGCCATGGCCACCATTCACATCAATTACCTATGGAGAACAAGGCCCCTGCTGAATCTGGCACTATGGTAGACTGCACAACTCGGAGCACACACTAATACTGTTCAGAGGAACTGCCTCAGAGTAAAGATGCAAGGAAATACCCACATGAAAGAGACAGAGAAAGAGTGAAACAGCCAATGCACACACATAAACAGACATATGCAAACAGATACGCATGCATATGTGTGTTTATAAGCGTGTGTTGATTTTATACATATGCTCCCAGTGTCATGTGCTGCCTACTTGCATCTGCAGTATGTATGAGAGCTATAGTGTCAGACAGTCACGTGTGTGGTACTCTGTCATCTCCTTGGAGACAAATGGTTGCCTTGGCTCCTAGTCCTGTGGCTGTTGGCAGGTGATTGATTTAAAAGCTGCCTAACCAAATGATAAATAAACATATTAGAGGAGCAGGGCTGGTGTACGTGGAGCAGGTGGGGCTGCCTCTGTCTGAGATGAGTGTAATCGACGGCCCTATCCCCCCAAGGACACAGTGAATATATTGTTGGTAACAGAGAGGCGGGGGTAGAACGGGGGTGCACTGCGGAGTGCATTATCATGGAATAATGAAAAAGAGAGGAGCACCTTGCATGTTCTAATATGCACTCGTCAGCTAAGGGCCTATTAAGGCTATAGCCACTCCATTAGTGTGATAGAGCAGAGCCCAGGCAACAAGGCCTCTGTCACTGGGGACACTGGAGGATATTGTGCGCCATGATGGTACGGTGAACTGACAATGCCCCTGGGGCTCCCGGGAGATCATACCTTTTGTGCTTTCGCTTATGTGAAGGGAACATGGTGGATACAATTTGAAAAAGCAGTTTGTGATATTGTTGCCAGAAACATCAAACATTTCTGAGAAACAGCACCAAAGAAAACAATGCCAACACATTAGCAAATGTTAGGTTCTGTTAATAGCTCAATGAACTTGCATCAGGGGGTCTTGGTTGTCAAGTTTGCTCTCTGCTAATGATAGCTAATGAGGGAGGGGATGGATACGATGATCCCCATATGAATGATTTTAAACTTATATTCAACGAGCATTGACTTTTCAGTCTTATAATCTTGATGACAAAGACATAAACACACAAGGTTAGTATGTGTCTATCTTCTCTTTCTCTCTCTCTCTCTCTCTCTCTCTCTCTCTCTCTCTCTCTCTCTCTCTCTCTCTCTCTCTCTCTCTCTCTCTCTCTCTCTCTCTCTCTCTCTCTCTCTTTCTCTCTCTCTTTCTCTCTCTCTCTCTCTCTCTCTCTCTCTCTCTCTCTCTCTCTCTTTCTCTCTCTCTCTCTTTTTCTCTGTGTCCCTCATCCACACACAGACACCCTGTCTTCTGCACAGTAAAAACAAAGTCTCAGTGGGAGGAGAGAGCTCTTTTTTGGAGGAATGTGTCCGTGCCGCTACACTTCAATGGAGAGCAGCTATCTCTCACTGCATACAGCGGGTTCTAAATGCCATTTGCTTTCTCCTTATTTCCCTGCTGCTCCTATCTCCCCAACCTGACAAACCTTTTAATGCTTCGTTGTGCTCCAGTTCTCTCCTTCCATCATATCTCGGCATTCTGAAAGATGCTTTATGGCAGAGTATCGTAGGAGTTGGCTGTGTTGCAAGAAAGTAAAAAATGAACCTCTCTTTGCGTGCAGGGAGGCTGGGCGGACCAACGCACGTGTCTTCTTTCCCTCCTGTTGTGGTCCGACTCCCGAGTGCTATGGTTCTGTTAATCATCCAGCCTTATAACGAGAGAAAAAGCTGCCTCCTTAATTGGATATGGTTAAAAGAGAGAGAAAGTGGTGCAGTTCCCAATGAGGTGTAGCTTCCATTATCTTAATGACGCAGGGCAGCATACGAGCTTCTTGTGAGCCCTGGCTCGGGGCCAATTCCCCCATGGCCACCCTGACAGCCCCCCACCATAGGTCTGGAGCTGGGCCTTGATGCTATCGATTGATTTGCAGGCTGAGCATGTGTTTCAACCTGGCTATAGCTGCTACTGGATGAGACCTCTGACACTGTCCCTGGCCCAGCCTACCGCTGATGAATGCAGTCAGTAAAGAGAAGTTGTCGAGTGGGTGCCTTTGCTGGTTTTGCTGTGAGGCCAATCAGGTTAGTCTGGAAAGGGCCTAGACGTTTAACTTGGCGTTTTTGCATTTTTTACCAAAACATTTTTGAAACCGTAGATATGCAGAGGATTTATACTTATCTGATTGATTGACTGACTGATTTGTACCAATTCTGTTCACTTTAAGGAGTTGTAGTTTATAGAAAACGAATGTCTGGATATTTTATAGCTATAGGATTTTAAGATATTTTATCTTTTAAAATCTTTGAATGTTTTACAAGTGCACCAAGCATCTTAATTAGTCTCATAGGATATAGTCAATCCAGGGATGTTTGTTTTCCTGTATATTAGAAGGTTGTCACACAGACAATACGTATAAACTCTGCTACCTGAATTCTCAGAAAACTCTGGCTGTCTGTCAAATTCCGCATCACATTTGAACTGATGTTAACTACCTACAAAGCACTGCATGGACCGACATATACTTCCATTACTGAACTCCTCCACCCACACACTCTAACTCGCAATGTCCACTCCTCATACCCCAACGTTAGGGAATTCCCTCCCTGATAATCTCAGAGACTCTGAATCAATAGATATTTTTAAGAACAGGCTAAAAACATTCCTCCTCACTCAAGCCTTTCCAATAGCCATTTTTTATTCTGTTTGATTATTGTGCTGATTATTATGATTATTGTCTTGTTTACGCTTGTTTAGTTTTTACTTTATTTCTGTGTTCTACCTGTTATCATGTAAAGTGTCTGTGGGTATTTTGAAAAGTAATTTTAAATATAAAAGTATTATAAGAATGGGGTGGGGGTGATATGGATGGATTGATGCTAATGGCTTTGTTCGATGGCTCACTGCTTAGCCTTAGAAAATATATTCTGCGGACTGGAAATAGGCATTTAATAAATGCTTCCTCTGCCAGAACAGATCAAATAAGCTTATCAAAGAATCCTCATTGCGTTAGTGGGTATAATGGCATTGGCCTGGAGGACTCAGAGCAGTGTCTCATATTTCCCCGTTTCAGGAACACCAACTGTTCTCTCTTCATCTTTCAAACACCTCTGGTCACTGGCACTCATCATTGGTCTCTGATCAAATACTCGCCCGCATCTCTTGAGGGTTGCCATCATGGCGGGTCCGATTGAATCCACCTGCTCTGCTGCTGACGGCCAGTTGTGTTTACTCTGAAGTTAATATTAGCTGTCTCAAACAGTCTGTTGGTGCACTGTCAAATATCCATTATGAGTTTAAAAAGACAGTCATAAGGACGGACAGACAGAGGGCAGAACAGGGAGTGAGAGAAAGCAAGAGAGAGGGGTGGGGGAAGGGGGGAGGGAGGTGGGGGTCTGGAGGGGGGGGGGGGGGGGGCGGTGAGAAAGGCGGAGAGACTGACAGAATGTGCTAGCACACCTTTTCTCCGGTGTGCCAATGTGTGTAATAAAGATGAAAATAGGGCTAGGGCGGTGGGTGTTTGTGGCTGGGGTGGGTTGACATACCTGCTGGGGCTGAAGATAGAGCTATAATTTCCTTCTGAGCAGTGATAAGAGACCTGCCAACGCATGCAAGCAAAAAAGCTGGCTTGAATAATAAAATCGTTTTTCTTAAGGGAGATAAAAACAAAACCTGTAAATGCTTCTTTTGGTGTGTGTTTTTGACTTTTTCTACATTGTGTTTGTCTTTTCCTGAGTTGCTGTGATTACCAGTAAATGGGAATGAAAAAAACACATTACCAAACTACCATTTATAAGCACTTGATTTTATATAGCGGATGGGCCAGGCCTACTATCGCAGCATGTTCAGCAGTCATTGTAGAGAGGGGCAGCCTCTGAAGTAAAGCATATAGGTTACGGTTATTACCCATAAAACCCCTTGCCGAGATCTGCATGATGAAGGACTCAGGACCAAACAGGCACTTGAAAATGTAACTATAATTGAACGAGTTTGGAGGCATTTAATTAATGAAACACTATGCCCATGTTTATGTTGTATTTTGTGGACTGGGTTGATAATCCAAACAATATAAGTTCCCAAATGCATTTCTTCACCTGGCTGTTAATAGTGAAAAACAGTTGACCCTGCACCAGGTGGTCCAGCAGGATCCGTCGGAAACACGGCTTCACGGTCGTTTGACCCTGACTCACCAAAAATAATATTCAGACATGTACAAACAAATAGAACTGTTTTGCCCTTGAAGGTTACGCTCACATCAGCGAGCAGGCTGTCCAGTAAGGCAGTGCTGGATTTAGATTCAGCCATTAGAGCGTTACTTCCCCCTTTATCCCCTGTCACTGCCTCAAATGGCTGTAAAAGCTGTCTCCGAGGCGAATGCAAATGCCCGACAGAAAGGTGGATACATCAGTTTAATGACAGTGTTTATTGGACAGTTACTGAATATCAAGCTGATGGGAAGCTACAGCTGCCTCTAATTGTGGGTCTTAGAGGTTCCGAGCCTGCTGTATGGGGATTAACTTCAATAGGACCCAATCAACTGACTCTGTCTCTGTCTCCTCTTTCTCCAACTCTTTTGTATTTTACACTTGATTTTCTCCCATTCTTCCTTTATTAGTTTCTTAGATTTTTGGAAGATTTCTGAACTTCTAAAAACTTTCTCACCATCTACCTTTGACCCATGTATGCTGTCTTGACAACTCCACTCAACTTTGCTGACAAAAGATAACGGACCTTTTTGACTATTTAACGGGAAACAGGTGCGTGCTTGGGTCTTGTATATATATACGTGTTCACATTGTTGTGTTTGTATGTGTTGGGTGAAGATGAAAGGAGGATTCAAGAATGAACCGACAGGTAGGATCCCAGCGAGTTCTTCTCTGCCCTGCCTAATATGACTCACTATGTTTCTGTACCCAATGTACACTATGTCTAACACAACCATGGACAGAGAACAAGGTTTCGGGTACAGTGAGGAAAACTGCCTTTAATCCATCAGATTTTACCAGTAGGGAAATCAATGTATGATAAACCCAAAGAAGCTTGATCTTCATGTCCCAGTAGATGAGGTATTTGGTACAGAATGATTAATAATTTCTAAAGTAATTACATAAATCTTTATCATTACTTCCAGAGAAGAAGTTCGTTTTTCTCGTTTTCTCGTTAATACGCTTTGATATTGTCTGTTGGTATTTATACATTTTTTGTTGCATTTGATTAGATGGTGGCAAAAAATGGGGTCCAGCTGAATTCTCTAGAAGACAGCTACTGCACTATCAGTTATGTTCCTTTATGTTATGGGTTAGGGACATTGAGACGTCCTGAGTCATGGCCGAATGGGGTAAAACCATACAGTTGGAAATCACATTTACACATTTTAAATGAGTCTCCCTTAAGTTTGTGCCTTCATTTTAGATTCTCGTCTTTGTTTTGATTACACACATTACAGATAGTAAACGGGGGTTGGGGGATTCGGTCATGTTTGCAGGTGGAGGAGGAGTTGGTGAAAAGAAAACAAGGCTGGATTACCTCATGTAGGACTGATCGCCGGGGAATAGGGGAAAAGGCCACATCCTCCAGCTCTGCTGCTTCCCTCGACTCTATGAATAATACATCCAGAATTCATAATGCATGATCAAAGTTATGAGAGTTACTCTGCCTGTCATCACTCCTCATATTTATTTACCTGAGAAGGTAGAGGCTGCATTTTTGCTGTTTTAGCCCCTTAGTTTGCTGAAATCTCGATTGGCCATCTGTAAACTTCCTAAATGTTTGTTACTTGGTTTCAAATGTATGACATTCCCATTTCTCTCGTTTTGTTTACACATCAAACAAAGAACATCCAAACATTAGTTCAAGGCTGAAAAAAATACAGTAGAGACGCAAAGTGAATAAATAAATAGAATGAGTCAAAATTCCGTGACAATAAAGCTGGAAGCACTTATAATTACCTGGTATGAAAGGCACAAACACAACTACGATCTTCTTTTATCCAGTTCTATTAGCCCAACACCTCAAATACCCAGCACAGCATGATATGATTTTGCTCTTCATTATTGATATCTATGGAACAAAGATGGAATATTTGCTTTTCATCTGGAGCGATATTTTAGGCAAGGATTACAGAGAAGGCGTCTTGACGGCATTGACTTGTTTTCACTCAGCCCCACAGCCAGAGGCACAATCATGTTGTTGCTGTGGTTGCAGATTAAAGTAATGATTTATAGATACATTCCCCATTTTCTGTTGGCCTGTTTTCAACAGTGCAATTGGCCAACACAACAGTCTAAGAAACCAATGTTACAAATGTTTAATATCCCTACATGATACAGCACCTGCTACCCCCTTGGATATTACTGGTGCTCTGATCCGGTCTTCTAATAATAACTGTCTGTGTCTATGCGTGTGCTTGTGTTAATCCACACTCATTCCCTAGACCAAGAAAATACATACTCCTGAATATTCCCTTATTCCTCTAAGGATGACATGGCTCTTCTACAAATGTTTTCCCTTGTTGTGGGGGTCGGTGGGCCGGCATATCCTCCCCACAAGTGGATCCACTGTGGACGCTGTAATCTGGTTAGGCTACATTAAACTTGGGTGGGTGTCTGGGTTCACGTCCCGCAAGGTCCGGGTGGTTCTCCCCCAGTGTAATTTGGGATTATGTCTGTAAAGCAAAAGCTCCTGTGGTGGGGATCAGAGGCGGATAAACGGCTGTGACTTTCCCCTTTTCACAGATATCCCCTGAACCGCTCAGCCTGTGTTTACAGGACCAATAATCTCTTTACCAGCGGTTTTCAGGCTAAAAAGAAAACTCCCCCCCTGCTTCCGCTTACACTAGATTGTCCCTGAGCACACTGGGAAGAAATGTAATGTGGCCTCGTAACCGTCTTGACAGCATTCAGCATGATGTGATGTTTTTCCCCACTGTGCTCTCACTCTTCTTTTTAATCCTTTCTGCTCTGTTTTCCTTCCTGGGGGGATTTCGCTTGGGGAGGATGTGTTTCATCTTGTCTCTCCGATATGGTCCGAGAGGATGTTATTGCTACTGTTATGTGGTAATGCTGCTTTATTCTTCTGAATTTTACCTCTGATTTAAAAAACACAGATACTTGGGACGCTTCCCAAACAGTTGTCCCCCGTAAGCTCAATGCGGGTTATGCCCTTATATCCTGTTCCCAGCAATGAGCAACGCCCGCCAACTGTTTCACTCATTTTGTTTTTATATGACCTTCGGAGCAGTAAGCTTAAGTAATGAAAATATTAAATCATGTGTGGTGTGTATTGGTAAACCTCTGACTACAATAAAAAAAAAAGAACACTGGCACGGGACACCATGTCTCAAGGGCAGACATTTCTCTACTGCTACAGCAATGTCCAGTTTAGTCGTCATTAAAACATGTGATTGATAAACAGGATGTAGGTCTAAGATGAGAGCTGGGTCAAAGGCACAAGGCTTACCTCCCATCTCCAAATCGCTGCCACTCCCAACCAGCCATGATAATTAGCCAATTAATGGGATCCGGCGTGTACCTTCGTTATCTGCCTCCCCTCTGCCCCTTTGCCCCGGCAGAGGCGTGAAGATTAAGGGCCGACGGAGCGCACCTTGCGTGAAAACGTCAATCTGATAATGGAGAGGCTAAGAAAGGGCTGAGGGACCACACACATTCAGAGAAGCACCACAGGCTAGATTATAATGATTCAGACAATACAGTGTTAGCCCCAAGGATGCTGGGCAGAGATAAGATTTTTTCTCCCTCCACGGAGTGTGTTTTCCTGCTGTTGAAAACATTTTTAATGAGCTGGATTCCTAGTGGTGGGCTGGACAGAAACACATCATTTTGTTTGTTTTGCAATGGTCCAGACACTGAAACCACTGTGGAGTTTTGTTACTGGTGTGGGTTTTGGTCACAATTTACTTGTTTGAAGAGCAAACTGGTGGAATGACCTTACAGGGATAGCTATACAAAACTGCTTTAAGCCTGGCCTCCGCTATAGAATTTAATACATTGATTATCACGTGATATAATATTTGAGAATTTGAATTTGTGGTGCACATTGTTTTGAGAAACAATGCTGCGCTCAAATATGATATGTTTATCTTGCTTTTATAACAGAGGTCATCAAGCACCTCAGCTATGAATGTCATACATTTGCATTGATGGAATATGCAATGCACCTCAGTCACACTGCTGCCAGCCATTTATGAACAGACGTGCCAAACTAACAGGTCAAGCAGATAAGGGCAAATCTTATCCAAACCAGGAGGTCAGACAGTTAAGTACAGATGTGTTTAATGTAATCTTTGGCCATACCTCACACTTCCCCTGGCCCTTAGGTCCATGTAACCTCTGGAGTCAGATTGAGGACAGAGCTTTAATCTGATTGGTTAATGTAGTGCTGAGTCATAGCCTGACCTGTCCCAGCATGGAGGTCAGGGTTTAGCTGAGCTGTGTCCTTGTCTGATGGCTCCACTTTCTGCTGACTGGGGGGATATCAGGATAATTGTGTCAGGTTTACACATCCTACCCAAATGCTTCCGAGAGTATCTGTTTGTGTGTGTGTGTGTTTTAACATAATGAACGTATGACTCTGGATACCTTAGTAATCTCTATAGCCACAAACGTGAAAGTATTTGCCTAACTAATCAAGTAAACCAAAAGATCTGGCCCATTCCTATTTTTTTAATACGGTATGAATATGCTAATTCGAAAACTGTTATATCTGGTCTTGTGTAAGTAGCCTACGCACAGACTGCATGTTTGATTATAGCATGCAAGGTGATCACAACATTAAATGTTGCCTTTGTGTCATAATATGAGTTGCAAAGCACACATTAAAAAAACTATACAAAATGTATGTCAATAGAGTATCAGAAATATATTTCTAAATCCAAAATTGCAACATCTCCTTCTTCTGCTTGTACCCTTTTCTAAACAAAGGTTTCAAATTCAGAATTGTCGAACTTATTAAGGTTCTTTGAGAATTGTCCATCCCTATGTTTATCTTGCTTTTTCATTCAGCTGTTACATATCACACAATACGTAAATGCAATTCCCATGTTCCCATAGCCTTCTATGGTGTGCTCTTTCAAGTGCTCGGATCATTTGCTTCTTTCTTCTTGCAGTGTTTGATCCTAGCCGCTAAAGTGCACTGTATCAAACAATTCTCAAAGAAAGAGTAGAAATGCAAGGCAAAAGTTGTAAATATCTTTTTTTTAATTTTTATTTTAAACTTGTGCATCAACTTCGAACAGCAAATTGTGTGCACTTCATTTTGTTTTCACAACATGTTCAAAATTAGGTAAGTGTTCTTAATTTTTTTAATACATCTTTTCCTTTTTTAAAACCATTTACACACAATATCTCAGCACTGGATACTATCGGTCTATCAGTAATCAGGGGTGTAAAATGATACGCATTATTGGCAGTCCTCTTCCCTTCTTCCTATTGTGTATACACTATATATATATTTGTTCTAATCATAATTATCAGTACTCGTCTTTCACTTAAAAATATCTTTCATTAAATATGATTCCTTTACATGATAAAAATATCTTATTTTCTTCTCAAAACACATATGCCATTGAAGCGACCAGAATGTTCTGTCTGTCTAACTTGACATTGAGCCGCCATTGGTGTGAGTCTGGCCCATGGAGGATGATGGCAATGCCCCCTGGGAATATGTTGGGTCTACCCCTGTGAACTACCAAATAGCCTGGGGGAGACCCTCTGCCGTGGATGACACCCATGGTGCGTTTGTGTTGATAAAAATTATTACAAAATTTTGATTCTCTTCGTACAAAAAACACTTTTTCATAGAAATTGCATTTGCACAATGTGAGGATTTTGTTACTAAATTAAAGTCAGAGAGTAGAAAAAAAGAAACTCCACATTGAGCAAAACAAAAATCCCCCAAAATCATGTACCCATACAAACTTAGATTTGACATGTTTTTACAGATGTTTTGTAAATACAGTCCATGAAACCATAAATAAAGAAATCAATAAATAAAACTATAAATATTTGAATAAATAGAGTCCTTGTGTTTTGTGATTGCTGTGAATAGTTTCTAGTGAACCGAGTCTGTTGCTTTCATTCATCTAAAACATTTAAAAAGTAAGTTGCAGAATTTCCTGTAACCTGACTGTTGATTTGACACCTACAGCCAACTATATTGCCCCTATCCCTGTAATCTCTCTGCTTGTAACCACATACAATATGTCTCTAATAAGATACATCTAAAAAGACTTTCCCATTACCCCCTCCCCCACACTAAAGATTAAAAGTGTTAGTACCGTAAAACACAAATAAATTAGATCACTTATTGCCTGATGGATGGTATATTTCCAGTTTGGATGTTGATCAATATTAGATATGAACAAGCAATGCCTTTCTGTACATTTTGGGAGCGGTTCAGCTCACCAATGTGGTTTGGGCTTTAGATGTAATTGGGAAATGTCTGTTTGAGCCCATCTGGTCCACCTCTACTACTTAAAAAAAAAGCAACACATCGTTTTCAACTTCTCCAATGTATATGCCCTCTATTAGTGTCAGCCTATGTTTATTCAAGATCTGAAGTGGGATCTCTTTGTGTTACCCAACCAATCTCTGATGTCTAACTAGGGACAGATAGGTTGCGTAGCAGCGAGATATGATAGGTCCAAATCTAAGAAATACATACTGAAGGGACACACATTTGTCTCCCATCTTCACCATCCCCTATCCCGTCCTCTGTGTCCTGGGTTCATTTCTGTTTCACCAAATCCTGGCACCACTTGGCGTCTCTTTGCCAAGGTGTTAAGAGTAATGAGGTAACTCACATTAATTTCACCCAGCTTCAAGTTATTTCCACAGGAAACATTGTTGAATCTCTTTACCTAACTAATTGTTTAGAAACAACGATGACAGTCTATCAATGCTTGGCGCAGCTCTGCTCTGTTTATACCCCACCCTCTCAAATGACCCCTACCCCACACACAAAACTTGACACCCCCCCGCCCCTCCCCCAATTCCCCTCCCTTCCCAGTGTCTCTGCACACCTCCCGGCCATGGGAGGGAAAGAAAGCGAGAGTCCGTTTAGGCCATGGTCTCTTTCCCTGGCAGTCTGCGGTCATTGAAGGTGTGCATGTTGATTACCTCCTCCGTTTTGACCATGACGGGCGGCTGAGGCTTGTGTTTGAGCCGGCGCTGGCACTTGAGGGACACTCGCAGTTCGTCGACCATGGCACTGCAGAAGGACCTCTGTGGGGGGAACAGACAGAAAGAGAGCACAGGGCTCAGACTGCGTCCTCCATCCAAACAACATGGGCTGCTCAACAAGCCAGTTTCTTTTTTCCCCGAGGCAGACTCTCTTTATCTCCCGCTGGAGGTGCTGCCAACAGGGAACACATGGTGACACACACACACAGCAGAGCAGGCAAGGTGCAGAGAGAGAGAGGATGCTGACCGAGGGTGGGCTAGAGCTGAGGAGAGACTTGGGGGTTAGGGCAAGGGGCTAGAGGGGGTTTGTGGATGTTGCAGGTCCAAAGGCTCAAAGTGTAGTGTTGGATAGCAAGGGACTGATCAAAGGTAGGAATGCATCCGTGCTGACTTAGGCGTCGCATTGTGAGAACACTATTGGCTTTGGGTCCTCTATTGTAAAAGTACAGATCCTAACATTTACTGATAATGGGCTCCATACCAAGAGCTGGTATTGTGCCAAACATTATCTACATACTTCAATGATCATGAACTCCATATTGAATAATTCCATGCTACAACAGCACCTGGTATATAATGTGAGTAGCGTAAAATTATTAAAGTTCAACATTTGCATACTACATTTTAGGCATGCCTGGCTATGGCTGTGAGTTGTGGTTGGTGGTTGGATGGGGGAGTGATGAAGGAAGGGTTTTGGGGTGGGTGCTATGGGGTTTATTTAATTAGGGAGGGTGGATTGAACAGGGTTAGAGGGAAAGCTGTGCTGGATGCCGGAATGATAGGGTCCATCTGGACTATCACACAAAGTCTCGCACACACACACACACACACACACACACACACACACACACACACACACACACACACAGAACATACATTAAGACAAATTATTATGCATATGCAGATACGGAACATACACACAGATAAAAACAAAAAAAACTGTTAACCGCACATACACACGGGCGCATGAATACACACACAAACACACACAGATCGCATCCTAACAGAAGTGATTTCCCCATTGCAAATTCCCTCCGTCCCTCAGTGCCAGGCCCATAGAACAGCATGACTTATTGATGCATATTACATCTCGTATGACTCAAATCCTGTGTTGCTGCATGCCCAATTAAACTGCTGCTTCTTCGTCTTCCCTCCTCTTTTCTCCTAAGCTACTCTGGCATCTGTAAATAGTGCATTAGACAATGCCGACATGGAGGTTAAGTCCACCATTCCTGGAAAAGCTGCCGGGAAAACATGTTCCAACAGACTATAATCTTTGTCTGCCAGGAAACCATAAAGCAGGAACATTTTCTGTATCAACAACTATGATACAGAACTATACAGAGCTATTCACTCACTGTATCTTTGAAATTATAGAACTAGATGCCTTGTATTTTGACCCGTAATAGGCTTAATGTCTTACATTTTAACATGGGTATGGAGACACAGTGAAGGCTTTCAGATGCAAGGTCAAACAGTGATTGAACGCCATTCAGTGGTGACTCATTCCAATGCTTACCTAACAGCCAGTTTTCTCCTTAGTGTTTGTCTTCTTCTACGACCAGAGGCCATGGGCTGGTCTCAAAAGCAAAATATCTCCCAGGCAAGCAAAAAATAGTATGTCTATAATATTTTAATTAGCATTTAATTTTCACATTTTGACTATGCTCTGTAACTGTAGTACTTGTGTACTAATTAAAAATTGACCTGGCGAGTGCATGTTAAATAGAGAGAGTGTGTTTTACTGTGCCAGCATTTTTTGTTGTTGTGTATTCTCCAGCGGGTAAAGTGCTGAGTCTACCCAATTTAAAATGTTTACAAAACATTTGTAAGGTACGTCCATTGTTTGATGAAGATAACCCCATACCTTTAAATCATGTTCTGCCCCCTACCTACAAATAGCTACAACAGTTTCAGATTGAGTCACGGCTTTCTCAGATGGATTACCCATAGCTAACCCACTGATTGTCTGACCCCCTTCAGAAAGAGCCTTTTTTTTCGTGGCTATTGATTTTCTTCTCTCGGTGAGATTGAATGGCATGGCAATGTGATACCTGTTATAGTCCCTATTGCAGCCATAAAGCTACAGGCTTGGCGAACACTGGGCTCACTCAGTCTCCGACTCGAGAGACACCTTTCCATCATGGAGGCCCTGTTGCTGGTCTCTCATGGTGGATTGATGGCTGCTGTTTAGGGCCATTGAATTACAGTGGTTTAATGACCCTCCAAATCGGGTAGCAGCACGGTCCCACAGCGGGCTCAGGAGAAGCGCTGCTCACATAAATCGGCGAAATTGAGAAATCATAAATCCCCAACACTTTGCTGTCCTTTTTCACTCATCACTTACACTGGAGGCCGGAGATGAGTATCTGTGGATTGTTAATATGGCAACATATGAGAGGAGCGACAAGGTGCTTCATCTCGGCTGTGTTATGTTAGATGGATAGATAGCAGTAGATATGAGGTAATGGTATTAGTGGGATGGGGCCATGGCAGTGGGGAGGTCTAGAATTCCTCCTGGGCTCCCTCTCAGTCTTACTCCTGGCTGGTGGGCATTGAAATGGATGGCTGCTTTGGGTGCCTTTTTCTTAACTATGCGGGCTTCTCTGTGGCTGCATCTGTGCCTCTGACTGCGCAGGTGTTTGACTGTCTGTGTGTGCGTGTGTGTGTGTAGACGTAAGGGTGGGTTCCTCACACACAGCTGGTGGTCCCTGTCCCTGGAGAGCCAGCAGGTTACTCTGCAGCAGCCTCAGCAGCAGACACGAGGAGAGGGAAGAGCAGGAGGAAGAGGAGGAGCGGGAGGAGGAGAAGTGGGAGGAGGAAGCGAAGGAGGAGCTGAAGCAGGAGGAGGAGGAGGAGGAGGGAGGAGGAGAGGGGAAGAGGAAGGGGACATCTATGGTGATCATGGCATTTTGGTTGTTTGGGGTGGAGATGACAGATATGCTTTTATTGAATGAATCACAGGCATGTTTTGAAATATAGTCTATGCATACATTAATATTTGTGATTCATTGAGATCATAGATATTCCTAATCTATTTGGAGGTGCAGTCCGAATAACAATATATGTTTGGGGATGTTGAGAGTAGAGCGCATAGGTCAAGGTTTTATCTGACAGATCTGCAAAACCCCAGTAAATCATTTTACTTTGCATTTGCAAAAATTTAGGCAAATAAATGGTTGACTGAAATGACGGAAACTGAACAACTAATTTTTAAACCTTTATTAAAGTTGTATTAATATGGATATTCAAATGTAAAACAGGGATTTAATATGATGTTCTAATCTTATATTATTTCAATCTAAAATTTGTGAAATATAAAATAACACATTTATGCCATGGTGTCTCTTTGTGTTAAATCACTATTAACAATTCCTGTCCAATTATCGGGGGGGGGGGCATCATATACAGTATAAATGATTGGCTGCTATCTTTACTTATTTCTAATGGTATAATATAGAAGTAATCATAAAATGCTAATTGCAGTGTGTGTGCTATTAAGCATGACAAACACAACAAAGAAGTTGCGAGGACCACATTTTTCAAAGTTGACACTTTTAGAGTCACGCTTGAAAAAATAAGTACGCATTTTTCAAGAGTATGTGAATATTAAGTTTGATGCCTTATGCAATAAAGCTAATTATTTTATAAAGGTAAACCCATGTTTAAATTAGTTACCACTCTATGCTTTCGCTAAACCTTTTGGCAAATATTTTGGTACCAAACACTTGACACAATTGTGACACAAGGTGAAGGAGCCAGGGTGCAAACAATGCTGTACTTCCCGTTTCAGGAGATTTCACTTGTGTGCATTGACAACTGATTTTGAAAACATGCATGAGGTGGTCTACTATTAGCCTGTCTGTACGTTTCTTTGTCTTGCTCGGAGCTAATAGGCTCTGCGTGGAACTATTGTGTCAGGCATACAAGCCTTTAAGAAGAGCAAGACGCAATTGACAACAAGGCAGAGTCTACAGTGTGGGTTATCTAATGCTCATTGTTGCTGTGTGGTGGCTTTGGCAGCACTCTGTACACAAACCCTTAAACTGTGGCATGATAGCTTCCTAACATGGATGGGATCGAATTTCATTTGATTGCTCCTTGTTTAGCAGGCGTTGATAGGACGGAAGCAGGTTTGAAGATGAGTATAAAGGCGTTTGTTTATGAGGGAGAGCTGACTCTTGGGTATTACCCACCACTTGCTTGTCAATAAGGGGGCTTTTGGACCAGAAGAAACACACTATCCGACCAACGGCATTGCTGAATTGCATGTTCCTGTGAAGAGGGGCTAAGCAGGGAATGATGGTTGGGATTTAGGACTTTGATTGGTGGGAGATCATTGTCTATAGGTGGGTTGACTGCCCTGGAAAATGTTAGACATCCATAGCTATTTTAGTTTTAGATTTAAGAGAACTTAAGAGACATGTTTACCAATGAGAAACTTTCTGAAAGGTTGAATCTACCGTAACCTTCTTTCGGTTTCAGTTATGCTTGACTGCACAGACTCAAAGATTAAATGTTTGCAAACTCGTAACATGTGGGAAGAATTCTGGTATTTAGAGTGGCTTAATGGATTAAGGCATGTCTAAAAGTCACAAATGTGTCTTAGGGCACATACAGTACTGTATCATGCATTAGAGCAAACCTTTCAAACACATTGTGTGTGTGCATAAAAATGCATTTCTTAATGTGCCAATGCTTACATAAAAAAACAACAACAACTATAAACAGGTCGCAACCATAAATAGCTTTATGTAGTCTTTCTTGACAGTTTTCCATAAAAAGCTTCTAAAAAATTCAGTGGAATTTTGGTATTTTAATTCATAGATAAAGAGAGTCTCTTGTGTTTTCTTGAGGTCATTTGAGCTGGTGGTTAAAGTCTAGGTTGGGTCCATGGTGACAGCAGAATTCCTCACGTTTCTTATCACGTTGTCGCCATTGGGGCTAAATGAATAAAGGCAAGAAAACCAACCCTTATCGTACAGTTAAAGTATAACACTACATAAAAAAACAATAGGTGGAGGAACTAGCAGACAGAAAACTAGTTGAAATGGCTATGAGCCAAAAACCACTATTATTTCCTCCGCCATACATCCAATAAGGGAAGTTTATGGATAGTTTGATGAATGGTAATGGCCGTCTAAATAGCGTTGCTGGCCTGATATGTGCCAGAGAGATGTATAAAATAATGAAAGCATTGCCATGTAAACTGTGTGAAATGCTTGGCGAAATACAGGCGGTGTCAGAGACGTGGCTTACTTTTTCGAGTTGTGCGTTCTGTCTGGACTTGTACAGGAACTCGCCGACTGCCACAAACACGGAGAGGACGAGTCCAGCTGCCAGGACGATAAAGATGCCACCGATGTTCTGCACCCCCAGGGCACTAGCCTCTTTACTCTCCTCCTCGGGGCAGCCGTTCCCCCTCCACCACTTCTCCTTCATCATATGCAGCTTTCCTTCTTCCTGCAGCTGCAGAATGGCTATGGTGATCTTATCTCTGTATGGAGAGCCTGGGGGAGCAAAAGAGGAATATTAGGGCAAGATGAGTAAGAGGGAATCAGGCCTTATAATCTCGCACTGAGAAAACATTGGGGGCAGAGATTGCGTGGTGTTTTTGTTGGGTGCTGGTTTGGGATTGCTTTTTATCTGTGTGTCAATGTCATTAAAATCTCTCAAAGAATGGTCTGAAACTGCTTGCTTTTAACAGAAGTTCCCTGAGCAACTTTTGGAGCTCAAACAAATGAACTGAAAGTCCAAAAATACATCTATGGGACATAATAGCCTTTCTGTCTAATTCAAACTGTTTAATTTGTGCTAATGTCACACTATAGCTTGTTACATGAAAGTCTTTCCAAAGTACACTTTGAAGTAATCCTCACTAGCTGTACAAGGCGTACAGAGCCTTTCCCTGCTATCTGGAGAACCACTATGCTAGCTCACTGCCCCCCACCCCTCTACACACCCAGGTAAACAGCCCTTGAACGTTCTTTACATTGCAGATCAAAACAAGTAAAACGTCAAGAGCTTTGATTAAACCTGACGGGTAAAACCATGAAATTATTTGAGACCTTGGAGACCCCTTTCATATTCCCCATCTCCAAACCCTCTCTGTAGCAGGGCCCATGCAGAATCCCCAAGACGTTAATATTGTTTTAGAATATTCAAAACAAAGTCACACTCTTTTTTTTATCTAATCCACTGAGAATGAGCCAATCTAGGTGGATGGGAAGCATATGGAATATTAATGAAATATCTAGAACATATTAGAACTTTATTTCACAAGAAGCCATGAGCGCTAAGCTAGGCCAGTGTATTGCTGGTGAATAACACCGAAGGCACAAATACTTCAAACACTGTGGAGTTACATTAGCCTGCCACTACGCTTGAAGCTGCTACCGACCGGGTGGCTGACACAGGGGCTGCAGACAGGGAGACGTGTTTCAATACTTTAGATGTGTTCCGCCCTTCATCTCTGCCCAAGGACTGCTGGTGTCCCTGCCTCTCTATTTCAGAAAGATGGGCCAGCAGGTTTCAAAAGCATCCATCACCATGGAGATAGACAAAGTGAAACAGGCTCTCCTCTCATTATTGATTTCCATGTAAATACCTTCTATTCAGGCCCATGGTCAAACAGCATCCTGGCTATGTCAGATCACACACTCAGCCAGGAAATACCTGGAGGAAATACCTTGAAATCCAGTCAAGGTTCAAGGTTTCTTTGTTAGTACCCATGGGTAATTCAGCATTCCAGAGTTACAAACTATAAACATCACAACGATACAAATTCAAAGGACATTAAAACAAAATACATGAAAACAAGTTGTACATCCACTGATGACAAAACCTGTGCTATAATTGCTTTTTTTGATTCAGTAAGTCTATGATATAGAAATAGGTCATGAAGGCCCAGGGCCAGATTAGTCATTACAATGATGTCAAAAAGCCTGATGTGTGTGGGGTACAAAAATAATTAAATACTCATTGGATAAGAATAGTCATGGTGTCACCATTATTCTAACATACATATGATGTTAGATTCTCTGACGTGAAATAATTTACTTCCCAGCAACCAGACCCCCGCCCCCTCAACCATACACACAGAAAACATCCGCCCCCTTCCCCTGACAAGGACATGAACAAGCAGTCCCTACACTAAATCCTGTCCTGTGGGGCATGCACGATCACAAGAACAGCCGGCAGTAGGGCTTTTTCTCCTACTGAAAGATACACAGGTATCTTTACTTGTGCTAGACAGGCAGCTTTTCTTACGTTTTGGGGCTGTTTGCTAAAGCCCACATATCCAACCCTGAGGCCTGAGGTAGCATCAGCAAAGTTTCCCCGTCGAAGCAACCAAGGCAACTTCCTCCCTCTCTTGTTGGGTGAGAGTTCGGGGGAGAATTTGGTAACATTCGGTTTGTCAGTGATAAACACAATATGTTAATTTGAGAGATGAAAACAGGCCTTCACAGCAGGGGCACCCATAAGTGCTGCGCCTAATCCTCCCATTCAAGGAGGAGTGGAGAGCGATGTGACAGGCCATGGTGAATCCAGAATAAGACACATAGCTGTAATCTGCCGGATCAAAGCTGAGTAATAGCACACCAATCCCTGATGCATTGTCTCTCAAAGAAGCAGCACGGAAAATTCCAATGTGCTGCAGAGCCTGGATCTCAGTAAACGTGTATTTTTAGCCTGCTCGGTGCTCAGTCCTTTGTCGAGGGAATGTGGAGATTTGTTGTGCATGTTAAGTCTGGGGATAGAGACAAAGGAAAGCAAATAGATGTGTGTAAATGTTTAAAATGATTACTTTCAGGGGAGTACATTTCACCCTCTGGTTTTATGAACTCAGCTTTATACAGATTTATACCATGCATGCCCTCTCACTGGGTTTTGATTACTCCCTAAAATGCTCCGGTTATCTGGGGATCACGATCTCTTCAAGGCTAAAGTCTTCATTCCTATCTTGTCTGTCTGTCTAATTTCCTCTCGCTGCCCTCCTCCTCTGCCTTTTCTGGTGATAGACATAAGGCTACTGCTCATGCAGCGTGGCAGGGTCACCCCCTGCCCCCCCTCCCCAGAGAGGGTCTATCTCCCAGAACTCCACTGAGGGCAGCTTCAGTCGTTTTGTTTCCTCGTTTATGAGCCACGACTAAATGCCCCGCTGGGAAGCAGCGACAGGATAACTTGGAGCCCGGTGGCCTGCTGACAAGCAATATAGGCCCTTCCTGATACGGCATGTGATTACCACATTCTAACCAAGTTAAATGACGATTAAAGTAAACAGAGAGAGTGAGTCTGAGGGGGCATGAGACTAATGGGCGGGGGTCTACAATAGTCTCTGTAGATATATGGAAAGAGGAGGTACAGGAAGTAACAGTGTACTCACAAGCGAGCAGCACGACCTGCACCAACAATCCCCTATGACAGATGTTTGGTGACATGGTTCTGTGCAAGAGTCCATTTAATGACCTCTCCAGGGGAGACCAACATCCACACCACGCACACACACACGCGCACACACACAACACACACACACACACACACACACACACACACACACACACACAGACAGATACACACAAGGATAGTACATGCACACACACACACCCAAACACACAAACACAAGGGACTCTCTCATTGGACAATCAGGACAAGAGTACCACAGTGTTCTAACAGAAACAGACAAAACTACGATGGTTGATGCGCTGCACACTAAAACTCTCAAGGACTAACGGGGATGAGTGACTGTCCCACTTCACTGGCTTCACAATACAAACACAGGCACTAGACTAGGCACTCACCCAACCCTTGCTCTAGCTGAACCAGTTGGCTGAATAAAAAGGTAATCACTTTAGTGGGAGTGAAGATTACACTTTGCTGGGAACACATTTCATTGGAAGGAATGATGAAATGGGACTGGACTGAGTTGTAACGGAAGTATTTCTAAATACTAAATAAGATATGACAGACAACAGAAGTTAGAGAGAGAGAGAGAGAGAGAGAGAGAGAGAGAGAGAGAGAGAGAGAGAGAGAGAGAGAGAGAGAGAGAGAGAGAGAGAGAGAGAGAGAGAGAGAGAGGAAAAAAGAGAGAGAAGAGTGAAGAGAGAGAGCGAGAGAGAGGAAAAAAAACAGAGAGAAAGAGAGAGGAGAGAGAGAGAGAGGAGAGAGAACGAGAGAGAAAGAGAAAGAGAAGAGAAAGAGAGAGAGAGAAACAAAGAGAAGAGAGAGAGAGGGAAAGAGAGAGAGAGAGAGACAGAGAGTTTGTATGTATTTTGATTTTTGTCATCAAAGCTATCAAAGTGATCCAGCTCTGCTTATTTCCCCCACAAATCCGTGGACCCACATTGTGTGTCTTTGTGTTTCTGTTTGCTCGTCCCTCTCTGTCTCTTCGAAGAGAAAGAGAGAGAGAGAGAAACAAAGAGAAGAGAGAGAGAGGGAAAGAGAGAGAGAGAGAGAGAGAGAGAGAGAGAGAGAGAGAGAGAGAGAGAGAGAGAGAGAGAGAGAGAGAGAGAGAGAGAGAGAGAGAGAGAGAGAGAGAGAGAGAGAGACATTCCACCATAGGGACAGAGCAGAACAAAGTGCTATCAGGGCTCAGGTACTAATGCCAGCTGACAACTTCTCTCTGTTAAAGTCAATGAGATATATGCTAAATGGCCCAGCTGTATGGGAGTACAGGCTGCATGCGGGAACTGGTACTAAAAGGGTAGGATTAGCAATTTAAATGCCTTGTTCTGGGCTGCGTGTGAATGGGCCATAGGGGAGTGATGGTGCTAAACACCCTTTTTTCAGCATGGATGATGTGTGCGATGCACAACCTGCCTGACATGAGCCCTTCCTCTTTCCCTTCCCCTCATTCTCTCTTCGTCTCGATCTCACCTCGTTCTCCACCATTTCAGCCTCTCTCGCACATACACAGACGCCCGAAAACAAAAAGAAAACATTTCCCCCAAAACTAACACATTAACTGTGCCCAGAGAGCATATTGCAAGGCATGCGCCATATTCGATCTTAACTGTCTTCACAAATACAACACCCACGCCACGCGCATGCACGCAAACATACTCATAGTGTGACAGAAAATAATCAAGAGAACACAATCAACCAAATAAATCCAATGTGCTATGCTTTTTAACAAGGCGTTTCTGTTACAAAAATGCTCGCATTTTTGCCCCTATTAACCTCTGGGCCGCCACAGACAAACAGGAACGAAGACCCAACCCAATGACAAAAAGGATAAGAAGTTTATGTGAGTGTCCATAAAAAAGAGAGGCACACAGCACTTCAATAGGCACATGTTGACGTGCTTGGAGTGTCTTTAAGTGACTCTAATTCCTGTCAAATTCCTAGAGGGTAGCCCATTGTTTAAAAATCACCCGTTGTGGAAACGTACAAACTCACAGTTGAGGGCCTCCCACCTAAAATCCTCCCTGAATAAAGAAGATGGAAGATATGAGCAGCCGTTGCATCGGGTCATTGTGTTAAGTTGTCTCTGACAGACGCCAGCCCATCGGGGATTCTCCCTCTAACTCAGGTACTTACACAAGTTTCTCCTTTTCATTTGCGTCTTATGCAGCCGGGGGCTGCGTATATAACAGGATTAAGACAATCTGTAACTGAGCTCCGTAATCAAATCCTGCACCTCCGCACACGAGTGCGAAGGCGCCACCCTCCCTATTCATTCCTTTATTTATGTCTCACAGCTCTGTGTTATTCTACAGCCTTGCAACCCCCAGGCTCCCTGCTCTAAATTTAACTTACTGACATGACAGAAGACAATATTCAAATCATGTCTTCTTGCTAGTCTATCGGCAGTGTGTCTACAAATTTGCAGCATACCATTTTGCCGCAATATATTGTTCAGAGTGAGTGGTGCTCCTCCACACCAGACATCTTGCAAGGCCGTTACGGGAAAAGTATAATACTACCTTTGTCCCACCGTGCAGTACTCCATGTTATTTGGCAAGTTAAGTTTCATGTCACAGTATTAGGGTGACTTTGAACAACTGTTGAGTGAGTGTGTGTGTGTGTGTGTGTGTTTGTGTGTGTGTGTGTGTGTGCGTGTGTATGTGTGTCGCCATACCCATGGGGGTGCCCACTCCATAGGCTCGGGAGTCGATGAGGCCACCAATCTGGGTGAGGTTGCAGTTGCGCTGGGTGACAAACTCGATGTGGGTGGACTCCATGAGGAAGGCATAGTCGGAGGTGAGCACGCGCTGGATGCCCTCCTCCACGTCCTTCACCATTACGGAGTGTTTGCGGCTGCTCATAAACTCCCACATCTTATCATAGGTGGAGATCTTGGTTTTCTAGAGGCAGGGGGCATAAAAATGACAGTGTCAGTGGCAGTCCACTGTTTAGTATTTTAGTACTGGCTTGAGATTTTCTATCAGCAGCCAAAAGAAGAGTAAAGAGTGTTGCTATGAGTGTCTGGAAAGAGACATCTTCATCAAGAAGCAAAACACATTGAGGCAAAGAGGCACCCCCTGCAGATAAGTAATGAAAATACACCAATCACTGAAACACCGGTAGTGCCCGCAGTTCCATCAAAGCCTGGAACACAATTTACATTCAATTATTTTCTAAATGTCATTAGGAGAACCTTTTCTTTGGTAAAACTTTCTGGTGTTCCATCGTTGGTGTCACTATCTCTCTCGGGGAGAGCAGTAGTGAAGAGAGAGGAACAGGCTAATGACTTGGATCTTACCTAAACGACAGAGGCATGCACAAATCAATAGGAAGCAAAACAAAAAAGAAGTTCCTACTGCTACTACTGCACCTATATCATGACCATATTTATAACAATAGCTGTGAGGGTTTAATAGGTGTTATTGTTACTCTACCGCTCCCACGTCACTTACTTTGCATCATTACAGCATAAGTGTAGTAGCGTTGTCATGAGCTTCACTCCCTGCAACTGCAGTCTGGAGAAAAACCCCAAGGGTGCATTACTCTCCCTGGGACCCGATTTGAAGGCATTTTTGAAGCCATTTGAAACCTAATTAAGTCACATCTTCAAGGTCCCGCCCGCCATTATTGTGTGTAATGACTTTTTGTGGCTGGTCGATATTTTAGATCAACTGGGTGATTTGCGAAGTGCCTATCAGAATCTTTTCGAGTCACCCTTGACAAATCAGGCGATTGAGCATGCAAGCTACAGACTGCTGATAAGGCGAGAGCAGTAGCTGTGAATACACAGGGAAGCAGATAACCACCTACACACTGACTCTGACAGAGTGTTGAGGTGGGCTTTCCTCATAACCACTGCCTAAAGACTAGGGCTCCAGACCCGATGACACAAACCAAATGAGGCAGGTTGGGAAAACACCGTGGATACGTAGGTTGTCATGAATGGCTGTCAAGCTGAAAGATGCAAATGGCTCCAGAATAATCTGTAGCCTGACTGGAAACCCATAATCATGTTTCAATAGAGATGCAGTCCTATTTAACAATCCTAGAAATCCTTACTTTTACACACTCATGTTTTTTTCAAATGCTGTTATTTTTGTGTGTTTCAACCTTAATCTACGCATGGGGGAAAAAATCTTGTTCATCCATGGAAATGTTCTGCTATTGAGTGAAATCTGTGTTATATGTCTGAAGGACATAGTTAAAGCGGATATTAAAAAACATCCAGGTTGATAAAAATAACCACACTATAGAACGGCTGGTCAATCATTGAGACACTGAGACAATCATTAATCCGTCTTAATATTATCATGACCTACAGGGATTAAAACTGTTATCTTAGGTTTATGTTTAAGGCTAGTCGAAGGTCATTCATAAACAAGATGCTTCATGACAACAAATGTGTTGTCTGAGCTCTACACTATTCCTTAAGTTCCATTCTATCGACACTACCTTCTTATTTCTACATCATCTTTTTATCTCATTGCTGCTATTTTAGAATCACATCTTGTTTTCCAAGAAATGTAGCTCTGTATCTGTGCTGGGAGCTGGGGCTGAGCAGAGTGTTGGCAAATCCTTTGATCATATTGAAGTGGTCAAAGACTAGCCGCACCGTTACATCTACTCCAGTATCCAAATTTGTTCAAAGGATTTCAGTTATTGATTGTGCTCCTAAACAGCAATATAGATTAAGATTAAGATCATGTAAGCATATATTATTTTGACTATTATGATAATGATGATTATTATTACTATTCATATTAAATGATCATGTATACTGTAAAAATATTGATATAAAAACATATGGTATAAATTTGTATGTGTGACAAAAACACAACCTCTTTTCTCAAAAGAGCCTTGCCTTTTAGATATTAGCAATGCTCTAAACAACATTCCAAGTCAGGTTTTAAGCACAGCTGATATATCTGAGGTGAACAGGCGAAAACAGGCCGTAAAACTGCTGTCAACCATGATCAGCCCCTCATAGTGAGAATGAGTTAGCCTTTATTACTGCCTGAGTGAATGCTCATCCGTTACAGGGAATTGCCTGTGTTTAGGTTGAGGTCGAGGTGATTTGGTCATGATGCAACTGTCTTGCCCACACTGTTATTGCACACATCTTAGTATGCAGACTGAATCCACAATGGGATACAGCTAGACTAACAAATGCCTAGTCAGGACTGGCTTCCAGCTGAAATCAATCCAGTGAAAATCAATAAAAAAAATTGTTTGATGCTCTAAGATTTTAAACAATATGTCTGTCTATTTTGGCTCACAAAGATGTGTGCCTGAGTTTAAGACTCTTTTTTAGGAGTCTATTTCACACATACAAAAAAAGGTATTTATGCCGGTGAAAATTATTTCCCACAATGAGAGATTCCTGGGCTCCTTGAATGCAAAAGGAGAGAACATAAAATAAGAACAATGTTGATAGAACTACACACCAAAATGGCTCTTGAGAGAGGCATACTTTATTGTTTTTACAACGCTGGGCAGACAAAATACCCCATTTGAACGCCATTACATTGTTGTCCCGACAGCATTAAGCTTGGTTGCTATTCCACAAACTACCCTGCTTAAATTGCAAACAACAGAGCGAGTTCACTTTAGATCCACGCAAAACCCCTCTAGACCTAATCAGACAGTTATACAAAATATCTCTAGAAAGTTGACTGCTTCTAAAAATAAAGAGCTAATTGCTCTGCCACCAGCTATTCCTAGTCCCTTAAGGAGGGGTCTTGGTCAGCAAGTACTGAAAAATCATTGATCAGGGTAACAGCTCAAAATAAATATGCAGCCCTATTTCTAGCTAACGCTGCAGAGTCTACAAATCAAAACCAAATGGGGCTTTGGGACCTTCGGCTGATAAATTAAAGTGTCGTGTAATTATCTCAATTTAAATGAAATATTAGAATTGTTCTTTGTTGTTCAAAAATAGAGGACTCGGTCTTTGTAGACATGCTGTACATATAAATAGACAAAATAGCACATATGCACAGTACATAATCCAACAAATAAATAAAACATTGTGTGTGAGCAGTAATTCCAAAATAATTGACTAAGGGCTGTCCAAAATGAATAACTGGTGAAGACCTAATGGTTACAGGGCTTCAGGTTTTCAGATTCGTTTGCATTTTGAGGCCTGCCTATTGTTTCAGGGCCACGTTTGAGAATGTTATCAACTTGTTGAGCAACTCTTAAGGACTCCCAACATGCCATTATTGGTGTTGAGGACATTGATTAGGTTAATTAGTTGAAGTGTAGGTTGATGGCGTTGTGAAGGACCTTCCTCTTGTATGCCATTATTACTGCTTTGTGATGTTAATTGTGGTAACCATGATGAGCAAGGGCAACAGGACAGCATCACCATGTTCCCACGTCTAATAAACACTGAACATGAAGAGAGCTACGTTAAAGAACAAAGCTTACGTCAGGTACTTCTTTAAAAAAATCACCCACACCCTTTTATAGGTGAGTATGTGACGCATGTAACAGAAGTCGATCAGTAAACCAAGTAGACTAAAGTGCTTGTGTGCACCACCTATGCATGGATTTATATAGTTGGAAAACAGTGTAAACACAACATATAACACATGTATGGGTTTGTGTGTGTGTGTACATGCAGGTTTGAAAAGCCTTCTTGACGTAGATTAGTTTGCTGAAAGCAGGTGGACGGGGAAGTGAAGCAGCCCCCTACCTAAACCCCCCACCCGCCACCCCGAGGCACCCCTCTCTCTAACACATTATCTATTGTTACACTTGTCAACCCCCTTGCTTGCCAGAATGTTTTGCATATTTTCAAAGGGCTGTATCAAAGACATCCAGATAGCAAAGAAATAAATAAAAATAGTTTTGTCAAGACAAACAAAAACTTTCCTAATCTAAAAGGATTTTTCTAATTCTTAATTTGACAAATATTGTTTAGGATATATTGTCGACACCAAAAGTGTGGCCAGGTAGGAAAATGTAATGTCTGGCTTAACCTAATACTGTTTAATCCTGTATTTAAGCTGTGTTTAAGCTGCATGAGGGCGTATTATTCGAGCATTGCTTCCATATGCTAAACTGAGCAAGATTAATCATACATTAATTACATGAAAACAACTATTTTTAAATTACCATTCCCCTAACCTGAGGTTGGAATTGTTACCTACTCTTTGAGGCACTCCTGTTCTTGGTAACCGATTGCCGTCTCCATCACTACTGATGAACTCAGTGCTGACTAGCAGGAGCTGTTAGCTCCCAGCTTCTTTTACTGGGCTACTAATATATGAGTCCTCACAGATTTGTTGAGGGGAAAGAAGAAGAGGAAGGCTAGGAAGATATATGGGGAGAGGGAAAGTGTGTGTATGGGAGAGAGAGAGAGATAGAGATACATAGAGAGAGAGAGAGAGAGAGAGAGAGAGAGAGAGAGAGAGAGAGAGAGAGAGAGAGAGAGAGAGAGAGAGAGAGAGAGAGAGAGAGCGAAAGCAATGTGAGAGAAATCTGGACAAAGGGCAAGGTGAAAGAAGGAGAGGTGGCAACCAGGTGTAATCTAATACTGGAAACCGTCACAAATCAAATTTTCAAAAGCGATGACGCCAGTTTCAGAGCTGTTAAAACGGGAAAGACTGAAAATGAGACGGTTCCGCTTGCGTTGGAGGGGCAGAATGTGTTGAAGGGCAGCAGGAGTTCAGGTGAGAATAGATGTGCTTCGGTCAGCGGAAGAAAGAAAAAAAAACACCTCCTGATGGGTTTGATGTTTGCAGTGTTTGGAGAGGGGAATGGGAACACACAAATACATGCACAAAAAAGAAAAAAACACAAGCTGGGAGAAGTAACAGCACCAAACTAGGCTCTGCTTGATCCCAATATATTTTGATGTGAAAAGGCCTTCACGAAGTATGATATTAGAAGCTTCAAAGCAGACACACAGGCAATCATCTAAAAAGGAAGTGGGAATGGTTTCATTTTTGTTCTGTTTCTGGGTGCAGACTCTTTAGGAGAAAAGAGCAACCAGCCATCCTGTGGGAAAGGGGTTAAGACTCATTGCACTCGAGACCTGAGAAAGCACAACATGAATGAATCCACCTTTACTGACCTTAACAGAAAACTAAGGTTTGATGAAACCAGCCTAGATTTAGCGTAAACAGTAGTGCAACTTCAGGAATAGATCACTTTGGGTAGAAAAAATAAGATTTTCTCAGTAGAATGATACATTGATACATTGCAGACCCATAATATAACCCATTGACAACAAGAGCATAAACAGATAGTACATAACTAAACAGCTACTTAGATGTGAAGTCTACAGTGGACTGTGCACATTTTATTCTGCTAGCCTGATGTAAATGCCAGTGTTAGTGTTCCATATTTCTGCAGTGGTTTCACTGTTTCATCTGGATTGGCAAACTGAGCACAGCTGCCTGTGGGCCTGAAAAAGAGCATTGCTTTCCTTTGGTTTTCCTGCCCTCCTGCTAATGCTCCCGAATCACCCGCAGGTATCGAGCCCATCATCTCAATAAGCTTGGTCTGCTCTCCTTTCTAATCATTATTCTGGAAATAGTGCGCAAGCCCTCTCACGGCTAATGCAAAGCAACTCAGCCCTGTAACCAGGGGCGATCTCGCTCAGCGCCGCTGCGACGCGAGGGGGCCCTTTGATTGGTTTGAATCTTGCCAAGCAGCGCTGGATTACACAAGCAAGGTGGAATAATAGCATTGCCAGGGTCTTTAAGAATACGTGATTTTATTAGGTAATAAAAGAGACACAGTGGTGAGTGCTTATTGAATTATTCAGTGTTATTGTAAAGAGAGTCCGTAGGGGCTGGTGCCGTGGCAGACTGGAGAAAAGAAGAGGGAGAGAAATGCGGTGCAATGCTTCAGAGGCTATTCCATTCTGGCATTTACATAATTAGCTACCATTAAACATGTATTTTCCCAGAACTAATCTGAGTCAATAATTACGCCAACTACCGTTTTTTTGCGTATTCACCTGAATAATTATGCACACAGACAAACCAGGGCTGAATCAGTTAAGAGAGTTAGTATGTCTGATCAAAACATTTATTCATCATCTGAACACATGTCTAGGGACATGTTCAGTTTACAAAACATTTTTATTTTGTTGGTGACACACACAAACATATGTCATTCTGCAACTGAATTTTGTGTGAAAAGTATGTATACTTTCTTAATCTATTAAGTATTTAAAAAAAAATGCAATACACAGTATTGAGCAATCAAATAAAGAACTCAAAATCTTCAACTAGTTTGTATTTCACTCCAGGCGCTGTTTGCGAGAAAAAGGTATTGCGACTGTGGGACTTCACCATAGGTGAGATGATTAACAAGCACATGTGAGATCTCACAGCAACTGTTGTTTTCAGTCATTTGTGTAATGGAATGATGAAAGGACTGTTTAAAGCTTCACCATCACCATACTGGGTCTGCTAATGAAATAGGAGTGTGAGCGTCCTTCACATTGTGTGACAAATTGGCTGCACAAATGTAAAAAGGCAATTCTAGATGTGTGATTCAATGTGTGTGTGTGTGTGTGTGTGTGTGTGTGTGTGTGTGTGTGTGTGTGCGTGTGTGTCTGTGCGCTAGATCCTTGCATTTGCAGATCTTGGCATATGCAAATTTGTGTGTGTTTGTGTGTGCATCAAGTACCCATTTTTTGTGTCTTTGTGTGTATAGTATGTGTATTTGCACCCACCCTGCTGAAAAGAAAGGAAAAAAGAGAGCAGGATTTGAAAAACGAATGAAATCTTATGATTCCTTGCAGCAGGAGGACAGATTTGCCCACCATCTGGCGGAGGGCCGTCTGTGAGGCTTCAGCGGACATAAAACAGAGTCTAACTGAGGTAAGCTATTGACGCCACACAGCAGGGATGGCCTGCGCATGGAGAACGGTGAGATCCTAAGCACTGCCGCCTTAATATGATAGCCTGGATATGCTGCAGTGATTCTACAGTACAACGTGATCGCACCCAGGGGATTAAAGGACAGGGTCGATATGCCACCGAGCGAATGAAAGGATACATAAGATAATGTACTGACAATGTAAAGGACTCCCCAGTCAGTTTCCCTTGCAGATGCGGTACACATTGTTGTAGCCATGAACACCGCAAGAACCCGATTGAGCACATTTTTGCGAAGAAATAAAAAGAAGATACTATTTCTTTTTTATGGGTTCTCCATAATTAATGGAATGTGAAATTGTATGTTTTATATTGCACTGCATATCAATAAATCAATTATTAACGCAAGTAATTCTGAGAAACCGCTTATTTTGTGTAGAACAAAATAAGTCTAATTGACTGGCTAATAATCACCAAATTAACCGACTGTGTAATGTTTCATCCAGCCATCTCCATCAGACTAACCTTGAAGAAGCTCATGGTGGAGCCATCCTCCACCACACCGTACTCGATCTTGGTCTGCTTGGCCAGGTCATCAGCTGAGTCGATGGGGGACTCCATCCTCTCCACGGTCAGGAAGGCTGCTAGGTTAGCCGTGTAGGACGAGATGATGATGAGGGTGAAGAACCACCAGATGCCACCAACGATTCTGGTGGACAGGGCTTTTGGCATGAGCTCAGAGCCTGGACGAGAGGAGCAGAGTGAGGGGTGAGCCCCGGCCTGGCCCTGGAGGGGTGCGGAGCAGCACCAGAGGACCAGGCTAGGCCAGGCCTCGGCATCCACTGCCTGGATAACTCATAGACAAACACACATGGACATTGGCACACATACACACACACACACACACACACACACACACACACACACACACACACACACACACACACACACACACACACATACACATACACACAGATAACTAAAAGGGCATAGTGGGCAGGAGGTCACAGCTGGGCCTGGCGATGCGTACTCAGCCACATGGTGGCAGTTTGAATCACACTTCCTATGTGCTCGGCCTCATGCTGTATCATTCATTTGCATGATCACTTCTGTTCCAATGGTACGTTCTAGACAGCCATGGAGTAAGGCATACTTTTGCTCTTTTTCAATTTTTTAAGTGTTCCGATTTGATGGTTACATTTAAGAATCCTTTGACAGTCGGCTACCAATGGTTAGTCTCAACAGAGATTTTTGAAGTATCTTTAAATATTAATCATTTTGACAGCCATGCATTTATTAGAGGTGAGTACACTGAAGGGCACTCAGCTGTCATCGGAGCTACTGTGATTTCATCCAGGTTTAATGAAGAATATCAGATGAGCATGGAGTTGCATACTCTATAGGACTAGGTACAAAGGCCAGTTTGCTCTGATGGTGACATATGTCTCTTTTTAGGGAGGGGAGGGGACATTCAGAGCAGCTTAAGTGGTTTAAAGGTCAAGCTGACAATAGAAGACAAGATCTATCAACCATTTTACTTTGTATTAGACTAGAGCAATTATAACAACTAATTAAAAATGTAATTAAAGACAGAGGAAGACTAATTACAAAATGCTATAATTTAACATCGATTATTTATTAATTTTTATATATCCTTGAAATGTATTACATTATTATTTTAGAGCACCTAACAAGCTAACCACAGTAATAATGGCTAAAAGTAGAACCTTTGCTATTCATCCTGTGGAGCCTCAAGAGTGAGTCTAAAATGTTTACTGACATTTTTAGGGCCTGAACTCCCACAGTTGCCTCAAACTTTCCCTCATCTGAGTAAGTTGTCTTTCAGAGAGGAAAGAAGGGGGGAAAGAGAGAGAAAGAGAAAGAGAGAGAGAGAGAGAGAGAGAGAGAGAGAGAGAGAGAGACATACAGATAAAGAAATTGAGGCATGACAGCCTACTCTACCGCTAGACTTTTGCCATAGAGCAATGCAGAGAGGCTTATAGATGCCTCCCTCTGTGATTCCTATCGCCTCATCCAATCTTAGGCTTACACCCCATTCGTGTCCCACCAACCAGCCAAGCACACAGTCAGACATGACTCAACAACAACATCACAATCAACCCCAATGCCCTGCAGAGGCCCACTCTGCTCTGTGGTCCGTCAAAACACGCAAAGGACAAAAGCAAAATATGAGAGACATTGAATTACAAACTGGTACAGAAGATCAAACCTACAACAGGGGTAGGCGTGGGGTCTTTAATGAAGGAGGATCAAATTACCGGCTTAAAAGCGTCTTACCCTGTACCACCTTAGAACCCCGCGTTAAAAAAGACCCACCAGGAGGGAGTGGGCTGGGGAAACAGACCCTGGTTGGGGCTGACTGTCATGTACCCAAGGTAACGTCAGGACCAAACGGCACGTCCCACAGTTTTCTGGGGGCGGGCCAAATGCCGCGCGGGGGGCAAGGGAGCCTCTCTACATCGTAGACCAGTGCGGTTGTCATGGAGACACCAAGCAAACAGCGAGACCCAGTGTGCCCCTCCAGTCTGTCTCACGCCTGTAGGCTTCTGCCCCCCCTGCCACATCTTCTCAACTGTTCTACACTCCCTAAGCACCTAGGAAATAAGCACCTTAGGGAAAACATAATTGCGCTTTTGTATGACACAAATATATTAATAGCAAACTTATTAGGGCCAAACATATTGTAACCATCATCAAGCTTAGAAAAGGCTTACCTACAAAACAAATAATTTTGTGTATGTTGAGAAATAGTCTACCATGTATTTTGGTAGTAACTTCAATAGTCTGGACTTGAATAATGTTCAAACCCTCTCAATGATCTCCAATGAAAAATTATCTAGAAATATAATACCTGAAAAAAATAAGCAATCAAGCACTGATCTGAAGATATAACAACACATGCCATATACTTTTCTTATTGCATGCAATCAGCCAACAATAGCTTACATTTAAAAAAAGTCTAATTTTCTATTATTTTCAGCCATGTGATGGCTTTGGCTTTTGTCCTAACTTCTGACTTCAATGATGAGATGCAAGGTAGACACAGGCCAAAGAAACCATGCTCTCCAGAACGTAAAAATAGCACATCTCTAACTCGTTTTAAATATGTTGCAGTCCTCATTGCCCAAACAAAAATGATAGTATGCTGGATATTTCAAAATGCAACATATCTCAAATCTTAGCATGCTGTCAAGTTGAAAAGACAGACCTAAATGAAATCATTCTATTTCATTTCAAATGATGCTTTTCAGGAATCTTTAACTTAGGCCTTTTTTTTCTAAAGACGCAAACTAATTGAGAAGATATGGCATCAGTTTGGCAGAAGGAAACAAAACCAGACAGAGGCAGCCTAAGAGATCGCACACTGTGGAGCTCTCATTCTCATTCATGGTCCCACACATTATGCCGCTCTCAGGACTTCTGCCTTTAGGGATAGGACTTACCTGTTCAGCCATGTGTGGATGGGTGGGGAAATGAGGATGGTGGGAGAGAGGGATTCAACAAACTATTATGAGAAAGAAGAGTATGCGAAGGAGGGGGAGATCGAAGGAAGTCTGTGGTGGTAAAAAGAGAAATGAAATGGAGAAATGAAGAACGGTAGGGGAGGATGCCATGACTGCAGGAAAGAAGGGGGCATGCGTTACCACCTCGATCGTCTATCCTCATTCTCTAATCAATTCACTCAGATCCCAAGACATCCCACACTCAGTTCATTCTGTGGTCCCATCCAACCAGTCCGCGTCTAGCTACATGCACAGAGGCACCCATGCATGGTCGTGGGCCTGGTAGGAGCAAGTGTTACCCCCAGCAAAAGAGTGGGACATGTGCTAAGAGGGGCAGGCAGAGGCGTCTACCTTGCTGCATGAGAGCTCCAACTCCGAACCAGAAACTATTTAGCAGGGTGAAATTGTTTTCCACTACATCCGAGTCGGGGTTGCATGGGTGGGGGTTATACCACTCGTAGGGACTAAACCTGTAGCAAGCGACACAGAAAACACACACACACACACACATTTACTTCAGTTATATCCGTTATTGAAAAGAGAAAGAAAAAAGGTTTAAAAAAGACAAACATTACATATTCAATCTGGAGAGACAGGGAAGAAAGAACAAAGATTAGTCAGTCATGTGACAGTATGGAAGCTTTTTGTTTTTTTACAGTCTGTACTCTAATGTCTTGTAGTTTGTCGTTACTGTTGGTAGAATAATAAATACAAATACATTATGAAATGGTTCTGAAATACACAAAGCTATGTAGACTGTGTTAGTCTGCACAACAGTACAAATAACACTGTTACTTGATTTCTTTTGTGACTCAGTGGGACACCTTTGTTGTTTTCATCTCTTTGACTAGTGGATGGTTCCACTGCCCTGGAGAATGGTTTGGCATTGAGCCAATTGTCAGCGTAAAGCCTCCACTCGTGTTGACATGATCATATCAAAGGCAATTCCATCCATAATTTAATCGATGGGATATGGAAATAACTTAATTGTCACTTGAGAAAAGTGCTAATAATCTTCATAATCTTGGGAGAGCATTAATATTCACCAGATCAAACGGTTAATTCCCATCATGCTAGCGCCAGCATCACTCCCACTCACTCGGCACACTTCTCAAGCAAAGAGATTTCTCATTTATTCATGTTAAATAAAAGTGACATTACATTAGTAAAGGTTGATTGGGCCACAATTAAGCATCCTGACCTGATTTGGTTTGTGCTGGAGTAGTGGAATGCGGGCAGCGGCTTCACTCCAGCTGTCTTGCAGACACAAGAGGAGGACTAATCGAATATAATATGCAATGCATTACATAGGCTCGACTCACTCTGCACCGCGACACCACGATAGTCTTGTGGCTACTGGGGTGGCACAGGAGATGCTGCATGTCCACACATCAAGCTAGGGAGAAGTTATCCACTGCTTTGTGGGAGATGAAATGGCACACTAACATAGCAAAACGACGGACGTAAAGACGTATTGCAGTATCGATAAAACGACAGTGCCTCGCCTCGCCGCTGACTTAAGGGCTTGGTCATTATAATGTGGTTAGTGCACTGCATCCCACAATTTCACCCACAAGACCCTCAAGGAACCATCAGGTAGAGCTCACGGACCACTGAGATGTCCGTCCTCAGCCCAGCCACAGGAGAATCCTTGGCCTTAAATCAATCTGTCCGCTCACTCAATTTGCTCCAGATTTGCTTGCTTGTCAATTTGCAATGCCAAATTGAGTTCATGTGAACTGCAACCTTGCCAAGATGTATGGGACTAGTGGCCCTGGACCTCATGCAGGGGTCTCTGAGCCGCTTGTTTCCCCCCAATCATGTACCGAAAAGCCAATTACTGCATGTAAGGGACAAGGCTAAGCGAGGTTGTCATCCGCACAGGAGAGGGTGGAGCTGGGGCTTCAGGAGTGGAAGCAGTGAGAGGCTGCCACTGCAGTGCAATGTGGGGGGAAATACTAAAACAATCCGGTTGGAAGAGACAACGCGGCTTAACTTGCCCCTCAAGGTAGCACCGGACGGCCGTTCGCTGTCACTTTGATCCAATTACACTTCCCTTACGTTATCTCAGGTCATCGCTGCCGCCGCCGCCGTGGACGAGCAACTTTGAGCAAGGTCGGCGGCGAGATAACCACAGACAGAAGGCAGGCAACTCACCAGCCGAGCAGAAACAATGGCGGTCTTTTATCTCTTTATAAGGGCAGGGTCGTCCTGCTGAAAACTCCACAGCTGATCCGTTTGATACGGCCAATGTCAGGGGAGATGAATCAACAGAGTTAAACTGCAGCTGTTGCCCTGCGCCTCCAACAGAGGCGTCCCGTGTGTCTTCTGTGAGCCTTCACAGCAATCAAAAGCGCTGGATCAAACACTGCTCTTTTCTCCTGTTTACGGGCTTATCCAAAATCAATATCTCAAAGATGCATTTAGAATTTAAGTAGCAGGAGGACTTTGATTGGCGCCGACATAGAGAGGGATTCAAACAGACAGTGCCGGCACATAGAAGTCAAACGTTATGAGAATTGTGCCATTCATATGAGGATGTTCTCAGTGGTGTTATGGCGGAGTGTGTAATCTATGACACTGGGGACAGGTGGCTAATCGCTTCAGTTTTGAAGGTGGTGGTTTGGGACATTATCGCTTTAGGTGAGAAGGAGCCAACTCAATAAAACACATTATGAATCATAATTTAAAAAAATTCAGGGAGGAAGGGAAATATCCTGTATGATGTTGTGGTAAATGTGACGCTAAGCGTCGCCTCTGCTCCTCAGTTATCTTTGAAATGTAGTTTGATACGGAGGAGGCAGGAAATTTGATTCCCAAAGGTGTAGCAAGGCGATAATGCACAGACAGACTTTAGTGGAGGTGTGATGCACGATAGAGACTTTTTCAGCTGTTTCATCACCTGCTTCACAGAAAGGGAATAGTGGTGGGGAAGCCATTAGAGGAACACATCAAAACACCACCAACAACAACAGCAACTGGTGATATCCAGCGAGGTAAAAACAATCATGTGGTTTTCACAGTGCACCTACGAGGAAATTATTTTAACTCCAGAAAAGGCCTAAGGGTCCCTTAAACTAGCCTTATTATGTCGCCATGTAGGCATTCCTTCTCATCCTACCCGCACTATCTCTCTCACTCCCATTCAATTATCACACACTCTTACCCACAAACAAGGCGATAATATGCAGGCATACAGAGATAAAATGTGTAATGTGTACAGACTGTACAGTTGGTGGAGTACTGTTGTCCCTGACACGTGCTTTGAGCTAGGTGCTGCTGCACTGCATTGTGACATGCAGCTACAAAAGGACATGGCTCAGTGTAGAAAGAACAAATAGAGTGAGGGGAATATTTTACACTTACCCAAGACTTACTTATTATGATAGTCAAAATAGAAAAGGTGCATATTCTGAACCAACTTAGATGGCAGTTGTCGCTTTTTATTCTTTCGGTGATCATATCGCCAGTAACATTAAAAAATAAAAAAACATATGTGCATTAACTGTAAAACTGTCAGGCAACAAGTCAAAAAAGACTTGCAGCGCCCTAAAAGTTTTAGAGTTAACGTGAACTTCTCTTTGCATTTTTCTTTACCGTGCTTCAAACCTCGACCATAGTCTGACAACAAGTCATTCGATCAAGTTAGAGATACACTAAAGGGCTGCCCCAGAACATACAAGCATAAGAAAGGCAGGCAGTAAGGCACCAATGGTACACTCAGTTTTGTCTTAATGTGTGTTAATGTTGTTGTCTGAAACTGCATTAAGAACCTATCTACTACGCCATTCACATTATTACAAAGGCAAGTAATTGTAAACGCACGGATGCGGTAGAATATTGTACAACCAAGTTCACCAGTATGACTTTAAATGGAATAACAGCCACTCTCTTAAGCTATCAGTCTCAGTGTGTGCCCAGCTCAATAGATTCAATAGAATGCCCTGGTAATAAAAGACTGAAATTAATTAGATAGTTAAATACAAACAATGAGACAAACATTTGAGGCATTTGAGGCTAGGCATACCTATACAAGTACTTATTTAGAAAATTTAACTAAATATAAGCCTTATCTTTAGGACATAAATACTACTCAATTTCTACAAAGGTTCAAGTAATGCCTAACCGTTTAGAATTTCCAACTGCCAAGTTGGTTTTCAGCAACCGTCATAGGTACCATTTTGTTCTCATTTGACATCTGGTGCCCCCTGTGTGTTTGAAGCAAGGTGAAAAAAAACTTCAGAAAAGAAAAGACAGTACGGACTCTGAGACACTGGGGACAGCGAGGGAAAGGTGGGGGTTGAGCAGCCGTTCACACCAAGGTGGATACACCAAAAGCAATCATCCACACACAGGCACAAACACACGCTCTCACCCACACTCACAGTCTTGAAACGGCTGATTTAACTTCTCTGCTCGTAAGGTTTGTGTTACTGCGCATTATCTCCTTAGCTGCAGAAAGGCCTGTGAACTGCATTGGTGTGTGCAGAGGAAGACAGCCCAGGAATCACTTAGCAGCCTCTTTGAATGGCAATAGGGGGAATTCATCCATCAATTGTATTGGGACAAGAAAAGCTGATAATTATGTGGGACTTTGCGTAAAAACATGATAAACTTTTGTTAGAAAATAGACTAATACCAGGCAAGTCTTCCTAGTTAATTGGATTGGAAGATTATGTGAGAATTATGGGTTCTAAAGTATTGGCATTGACATGATATCTGTGCCTAATGATTGGAGTCAATATTGTCATTGTAAATTGACACAAAAATGTTCTGTACATAGGACTCCACTTATGGCTAAAATCCCATAATCACAATGAGATTAGCCTGCAGTTAGTCGGATGGGCAGTGATGGGATGTTAGCTTGGCATGCGTGTGTGTGTGTGTGTGTGTGTGTGTGTGTGTCTGTGTGTTTCTGTGTCTGTGTATATAAGTCTGTGTGTGTCTGTGTGTGTTTGTGTGTGTGTGTGCAACTGTGGGTGTTCATCTCTGGAACTGACATGTTACCTGGCTATGACAAACAGCACACAACTGACACCCAAGTAAGCCAGCAGAATATACATCCAGATATCGGGCGAGAGGGGGTTGAGAAAGGAGAAGACGCCCGGGTTGGTTCCGTTGGGCTTGCGGTAGAGTATACTTATCCCCAGCGTCATGAAGGGCTTGGAGAAGTCGATGACCTTCTCGCGCACGTACGTGATGGCCAGCGGAGCCACTGCCAGATCAGCTTTCTGTCCACGGTAAACATAAAAGGGAAGAGGGATAGGCCGTAAGTCAAGGGCCCAGGAAGCAGTTAGAGGCAATCAAATTAAGAAAACAGGACCTTTACACACCACAGAGGCTGTCCCAGGGTACTTAGGGGGAATTTAGAGCCCTTTCTCTCAGCCCTCATACAGGCTCCCCATACTACTTTCTGTTGCTCAACTGTATCTCCACTGTTTTATTTTCATCTTTCTTTCTTTCCATTGCTTTCTTTAGCATGTTTTTTTTTTATCTCCCGTGCTCTTTCTCTCTGCCAAGCCTAAACCCGGAGTCCCTGTAAATCACGGCCAGCTGATGATGGATGGAGGGTTGTACCGACCATGTCCACTCTGGTCTGAGGAGTGCAGGGGCTCCTTTTGTATCATCATATAGATAAACATCTATGTGTGAGTAATTCATTTGAGTGTCATAAACATGGTGTTTTTTATATATATCTTTTAAAAGATTTACATTAAATCAACACTACTACAACTTCTGCACAGTATCATCTGTACGGTTTCTGCGGCCAGGCGGGAAGTTGTAAGTCTTGTTAATATGTTAAACTTGACCTGTCAATGAAAGAGGGGGCATGTCCAGCCTGCCCAGTCCATCCTATGACACAGTCTGGGGATGTTGAAGCCTTCACGTTTTTGAGAGTTGATAAATCTCCAGCTACATGCTGACTGTACATGCTAAACACTCCGAACAAGGTCAAGTGTATCATTTCTCAGCGAAATATCCTTTGTGTCCCATGAAGGTTGCCATACATCACTTTAGATTGAATGAGGCCCAGCGCTCTGAACAGTGATGTATGAAAACCCATTTGTGATGCCAGGTACAGCATGCCATTCTAGTCATACAAGTTAGGTCAGCTATTGGAATGATGCAAATTCCCAAGAAGCAAATTCATCCAAACACACTAGATAATGAACCCCTACTCTGAGAAAGGTCACATTTCAATGGAATGAAAGGGAATGCATTGACTACACCCAGACAGAAGAGAGTCCATTTCCGTAAGCTACTTTGACAGGAGATTTCCAGCGTGTTCAGTTCAATTTACCATCTTCTCTCCAGCCAGACTCCTTCCTCACGACTCTATGCCCTCAACTCTTCTGAGAGCTTGTCTGCTGCAATTAGCATTCTGTGGGGCTAGACCCTGAGAGAGAGGTGGGCCAACCGTCCGCCACAACCATCTCATAAGGGAATGGATCCTCGATACGTCAAAACACTGGTACCTCTACCACAACAGCCGATCTCTGCATGATCAAGAGCAGACGGTGCCAGATAACACAGAGTCTGCCAGTTGCGGGAGACATGGCTGCTCCTGGGAAACTCTCTTAATGGGGTTAGATATTGAGTATTGGCTGTGCAGAGGCTGTTGTTTTTCTGCTTGTGCAGCTTATCCTATCTGGGAGTTAGTTTGTCAAACTTAATGATTTGGTCCATGGGCAGTGTGTGTGTGTGTGTGTGTGTGTGTGTGTGTGTGTGTGTGTGTGTGTGTGTGTGTGTGTGTGTGTGTGTGTGTGCGTGCGTGCGTGCGTGCGTGCGTGCATGCGTGTGTGTGTGTTTGTGTCTTAATAAGCTCTGCAGGGGAAACAAGTCAACCGAGAAACAAGGCTCTCCATTGTTGTACTCTTTTTCAGGAAATGAAAGTTGCAATCTCTCTCCATGACTCTCCCTCTGACACATTAACAAAATGGCAGTTTTTTTATGGCTCTGACTAGATTCAAACTCCTAGGTTCATCCTAGTTGGTTAGCAAAGACAGCCATGTTGGCCGGACTCACGTGTTCGATGAGCTCTTTGACCATGCCGTTCCACTGGCCCGTGGTATCGTCCTGAGCTCCGTACCGCCCGTCCTCCACCAGACGGATCTCGTAGGTGAAGCCCAGAATGGCAGCCAGCTCTCGCAGGAGGTCGATGCAGTATCCCTCGAAGCGGTCGTTTCCGTACAGAGGCTTGTCTGACTTCTTGAACATGACGTAAGGCTCCTCCTGTTGGTAAAATGGAAACGGGGATCAGTCTCCAAGGTGTCCGGCATCTTTTCCTTCAGATAAGGCATATCTTGGAGTGTGTACGATGTGTGAGATAGGTTTTTGATGCTTGAACACACCCAGAGCCTGCTCAGGGAAGAGGAGTGATCACTTGTGCGTGTGCGTGTGCGTGTGCGTGTGTGTAGCTAGACCGAGGAAGGGGATCGGCATGCAGTCCCAGTATCTTGGTGCGCAGTAGGGGGAGCGAGGCATGACCATAATAAGAGATAATCCTCCATATCTGTGACTATGTGCTCCTCCCCAGCAGAGCAGCCTGGCTCTGGGCCCAGTCCTGGCTCTAAGGCCACCAAATGCTTTGTCAATACGATAAGAGATGCTGATAGACTGACACAAAAGAGCAGGAGCTGGCACATCCTCTTTGTTAGCACAAACAGCTGGGGAGATTACGGATGTCCCCTTTCACTCGGAATCGGCAGGGCCTGTTCCCTCGCCCTCACCATCTCCCGCCCTCCCTCTGGACTTCTCTCCTTCCCTCGCCTTCTCGTTTTCTCTCGTTGCCACCCCATCTTCCGTCATCTGTTTTTCTAACCTACTTTCCCCCCCTCTTTTCGCTTGTTGGCTCACTCAGTGAAATCAGACAGAGTATACATTATCAAGCAGGTGTTGATTACCATATAATTGTGGCAGGATTTAAACTAATTATGAGTGATTTCCGCCAGCTATCTCCCATTCTGCTGAGTTGAGTTGTTATGGGGACAATTAAAGGCTTGATGTACTACAATCTATATGTAAAATGGCCTTTAAGTGAAGACATTTCAAAACAAAGACAGCTGTGAAGAAAACAACTATATTATTTTTCTCCTGAACCGCTCAATGACTTTAATGACTACATATCCTTAAAGAAGTCACAGAATGCTGACCCTAATTCTTAGATAAAATGCAATGACACGTTGACACTGTAGAACATTACAACCGTCCACCACCATACCATCACAACAAATCCCATTATTGCTATTGCTGTTAAATTCAACCAACAATACCAATGTAGTTTTATCTGTCTGTCTAGACTTACTGAATCACCTTCGTCGTCCAGTGGTGAATGACAGAAATATTATTTCAAATACTATTTTGGCGGATTGATACTTTTTTGGATGTCAAGCGAAAATTTCACATAAGCTGTCAAAATTTGAAAGGCCACGACACTTTGTAGTCTGACAATTTATGAGTTACGATATAAAACTAGCTGAACATGGTCCATCTTTACGCTATAGTTATTTGCGTGAGATGTCATATCATTCTTAATGCACTGATGTAATCTTGTGAAAGAATTGCCCTCAGTCTTTCATTAAATTTATATCAGAGGGTCTTACGTGAAAGGAATCTGAACACACACACGGCCACACACACATGTAAGTCAGGTCAAGTGTGTAAGGTATAAGGTCTTTGCTCATAACACAAACCAGCGAATAGATATCCTTTGTTTTCGAATAACTTAAAAAGGCATGAGAACCTGGGAGCAGCGTTTGCGTGTGCACATCGCCATGGTAACAGAGCCATGTTTCAGTGGGACACTTGCAGACATAGACGAGTGTCTTTTCAGACCGATACAGAGGATTTTCCAGTTTTGTATGCCAGTTTTGGCAAAAGGACAGAATTTATGAGATTAGTGTCGGACAAATGGGTTAAACAAGCTTAATTTCAAGGTGTTTAGAAAGGGTTTTTAATCATCATCAGCTCAGGTTGACACCTTGGGGCTTGTATTTGTCAACACCTCCGCCTTGTATTAGACTACAGTCTGCGCTATGCTGGAGAAAAAAATAACGTAAGATGGTGGGCCATACCTGGCAAGTCTCAAATAAGTTGACAGTGAATCCAACATACCATCATTGCACTCTACCTTGGTAGTGTGTGGAGCGATCCTCTAATTGAGCCATGAAAAGTGAGAAAGGCGGGGATCTAACCGTGTTGCTGGTATTTTCTACCACTCAACTTTCTTCCGTTTGGAACCAAAACGTACTCGACACATAACAATACTTGTGGACCAGCCCACATTGGTGTGCCTGGGGAAAAACGTAATTTTACACCTTCCATTATCACGCTCTACGCTCGCCTACTCTACATTCTCTATGTTGTTGACCCAAGTGATATACTTTCTACCAAACAGTTTAGGTGCAAGACAGGCAGAATGAAAAACAAGAGCGAGAGAGAGAACTGGGATGTTTCCCAATAATCTACAGTAGAGTCATTATCAACGGCATAATAGCACAAGCCACATATCAAATCCTTAGATTTGAGTGTGTACCACAAATCAAAAACGGTTTGTAATGGCTAAGGCCTGGACAAGCTACCTGTTGTCGCTTATGCTCAGTAGGACATCAACCCCAGGCTCTCTGCCATGTTCCTCGCTGGAGGAGCTGTTATCTAGCACTTTGTGCACAATGAAGCTATTGTCAGCCCATTAGAGGCTTATAACCTCTCACCTGCTGTCAACTGTGAAAGGCTGTAATTAGCATAAATGGTAACATGGTCCATTAACAGCCAACATCTTTTATTACATGCCAGCAACACCTGTGCCTAACGCGGCTCATTGGTGTGCGCAGAGAAATGACGATAGGGTTTGTCTTTGTAAGAGGAACATCAGAAAAATGCCTTAAACACAAATGTTTTAGGATCCACTATGATAAAATCTTACTTGGAAGATTTACAACTTGAAAAACAATAGTTTGAAGTTACCACTTATTGTAATAGCCATGTATTTGGTTGTGTTTAAGACTCTTTGATAAGCCAATACGTCCGTGTGAGACTTTCAAAGCAAGGTTTGTCATTTGGTGACAGGAAGCTACACAGCTACACAGGTCCAACAGTGACCATGCGGCTCCTTCTCCATAGGTTCAAAGGAGTCAGGTGAAACCTCCCTGGCTTGAAATACGTCTAGCAGGCCAATTGGATTCCGCTCGTCCAGCTCTGACCCCTATTATTCATATCAACAGAGACCTACAAACATATGGAGCACATAAATACTTAATTTTACAGTCGAGCAGCACGGCACAGACTGAGCTACGGAACATGTGTTGCTAATCTGCAGCGTGCAATCTGAATTGGTACAGCACCGTGAAATCTATCTTTGTCAATAGCACTCTGACTGAGGTACATGTGTGAGTGGAAGGCCTCGCAGAGGCCATCTTCTGTCTTGTGTACCGAGTCAACTCAAACGGAGGGCCAGAAAATGTTTAATCAAAAAGAATGAGGGGGGAGAAGAGACACACTGCCTCTGAATACCAAATCCTAATTGGCGATATACTGCTCACGTTTAAATGCAGAATCATCCCTATTGTTCTCTAGCAAATGAAAACATAGATTTTGTGTCCAAATGAAAAACAAACGAGCTCGCCTCATTGAAGCCATTTTTAAACATTTATTTGAGTCTTATTGATTTTCCCTCCATGCTGTGTGGCTAGAGTGAAGAACAAAGGCGATCGTCTCGGTGCTCTCAGTGTGAGATCGGGATGGAAGACCGCCCGTTGGCTCCAGACAGAGGTATTTCAACTACTCCAAACATTGTTCTGAGAACTTTATTCAAAGAAATTGATTTGAAATGGCATGCGTATTGTCAAGGATACAAATAAAATGAATGCATAACACAGTTCAGAATTAATAAAAAGCAAGTGTCTGCTGGGAGTCCTAATGCTGTTCACATGGGAGTTTCAATCAACAAGCACTTCTCTCACACCTTGTTACCCTAGTAAAATGTGTCCTTAAAGGAACAGTTTGTCTCATGGTCGTCAAATGTGGACGTATTTTATGTCGGTAGTTATCTAGCTAATCTGCCTGTGGTTGGGCAGGTTTCTGGAGACACATTAGAAACATGAGATGAGTCGTAGCTAATCAGAATACAATTATACACTAGCAACATATGGTTGATCATAGCAGTATTTAGCGTAATGATCCTGTACAGTGATTATTTGTCAATAACATCTGATTAACGCCTTTTTCAAATCTGTCCTTTTGTTTATATTGAGGCATTTATGGATACTGGCAAGCACAGCAATGACCTGTTTCTGCATTTCTTTGCAGACTTTCCAAAAACATTTAAAGCGAATAGCAACAGCACAAGGATAAGCAGAGACATAGACCTGGGCACATTACATGTTCATGGTATGACTTAAATGTATCGCTCCGCTCTCTTCCTTCCATTTAAGTGCTCTCTCTCTCTCTCTCTCTCTCTCTCTCTCTCTCTCTCTCTCTCTCTCTCTCTCTCTCTCTCTCTCTCTCTCTCTCTCTGTTTCTCTTTACTGCTCCTCTCATTGTACCACGTATGGTTTGTAAAACCATTTGATCCTCAGGCGCCCTCCAGAGTGAGTGCAGATTTGTACCACTTAATTCATGCTTGTAGACGACTGAAATATTGTGTAAATACAAATGTCATACTCATTTCTGCTTTGTGCTTGAATGTGTAAAATCTCTGGGCAGAGATGTGGGGCCAGTAGCACAGCATCTTAATCATCGGAATGTGAAGGTGGACACCTCTCTGATTCTAGTCTGCGTTGGACTGCTCTTAAAACAAGGGAAAGTTATTTTCGGTGTAAGTGTGCATCAATCAAATGAGAAATCCCATTATTGTCAGCCCACCCTCCTGTTTGCCATCAGAGATCTCCCCATGACTCAATCCTGATGCAGCAATTACATCCGTGTGGAATCTTAAGTAACAACAGCAATCCAATCACTGAGCAGCACGCACGGAAGAAAAGACAGCACAGGATACATAATGACAACCAGCAATTGGGTTGATATTGTTATTTTTACGCTTGACTTCTTAATAATAAGATCATACATTGCGCTAATTTTCTCTATTTTCAAGGCCGCCTGTTTTGCCATTTTGATCGTCTTTCCCACACAAACATGCACTTTTGTGTGTGCACAGGGACGCTCTCTCTCTCTCTCTCTCTCTCTGTATCTGTCTCTGTCTCTGTCTCTGTCTCTCTCTCTCTCTCTCTCTCTCTCTCTCTCTCTCTCTCTCTCTCTCTCTCTCTCTCTCTCTCTGTCTCTGTCTCTGTCTCTGTCTCTGTCTCTGTCTCTGTCTCTGTCGCACTCGTTCTCGTTGAATTTCCCCCCACGCACGCAAACACACACTAACACAGATTTGGCGGACCCCCACCTCACTAGCACATGAGAGAGGAAGTTGCCTTCACCTGGCTCACTACTGACCATCCTGGACAATGACTTGAAACAGCTGCTATTCGATCTGGCTACACAAAGGAGACGTGTCTGAACATAACTTGTAGCAGTTTTCTGACGTAATAATAAACTGTTACATTGTTGTTTGTTCTTACCACGGCTGTTACCACATCTGACACCTGCAGATAATGTTCCATATTAACATCTTGCACAGTTTATATACATACGTATTACATATAGCATATTATACTTGCACAATTGACATATTTCAGTATAGATTTAGCATATTTCCTGCACAGGACACTTTGCACTATTTTTTTAATGTTGTATTTGTCTATATTATATTCGTCAGCCCATCTATCTATGGCACCACACAGTTTTTTCTCAATCTTTCCTCATATGCAACTGTTATGTCTTTCAAGTCAGCCTCCCACATCCTGTTTATCTATTGTTTCATTTATTTCTATTACTTATAATTTGTCTATTTGGCATCACAGGCCAGAGAAAGAACTCCACGATACGGGCTGCTAGAAACGGTAGATGAAAGGGAAAGCTGTAAACCATGAAATCCTACTGCACAATCAATCAGTCAATTAACCCTGCCCAAAACTGCTCTCACACAAATGGAAAATACTTTTACTTGCAGAAGTGAGTTGAACGGGTAATTTGAGAGTGCAACGCTGTGAGCTACTCCACTTGAATTCACACACAGGCCACCCCCCTAAGAAGCCAAAGCCAAACATAAGCCAGTCTTTTCGAGGGGAAATACACCTTTTTGAAGTCAACTAAGGTGAAGAGCTGTCGTAATTTTCTTATATTCACATTCACAAAGTGCAGCACTGGAGTTTTAATTTGCATATAAATGCAGCATATGTCTGAGTATTTTCAGGACACAAGCAAATTAATAACGCTAACTTACCAGAATGGTGGAGACAATGAGAGATCTGTTGGAGAGGGAGTCGGTGACATTAGTCGTCTTGCCCTTCTGGTTCTCTGTCATGTTCAGGCCACTAGGAGGGTCCCATGTTCCAATCTGGAAAACAACGTGCCATTAACATTAAACCCTGACAATAATTACACAGGGAGGGGAGTGCCTGTGAATAATAAGAGGTAATAGTGTGCCACGCACACACACACACACACACACACACACACACAATGTGTTGCTCTTCCTCTTCAACTCAACCTCCACACTTATAAACTAATCTTCAGGCCCCTCAGGAGGCGGCTGACAGCCGTGTGAACTCCCAACTCAGTCAAGGGGTTTTGCTCGGGGTGAGAGCCGCGCAGGAAGTAAAGCAAGAGCTGATCTGGGATCGGCATGGGCCTGCGGACCCTTCAACGTTTACAAGAGGGAGGAACGATTCCTGGAGGAGAGGGGGGTGTTGAAGCGTACCTTAAGGGTCCTTCTGTCCTCTCTTAGCTGTCCCCCAAGGTCTCCGCAGGCCCAATCCTCACCCTGGCCCGGCTATCACGACCAAGGACCACAAACACTGCCAGGCCCAGCCGCCCGTCTGCTCCTCAGGGACCCCTCTCATACCCGACACCCGAGCTGGAGATGTTCTTTGTAATTGCAAATCAACTCTTTAATTCAGCCTTCATGAAGCTGGAGGGCTTCTGAAGGGGTTTTATTAATAGGCAAAATTATTCATGGACGTGCAGACACACGCAACACATAGCGGGGAGGTCAGGAGCAGCTGAGAGGCCCACACGGGGGAACACGCCAATGCCAGAGTGTGTGCAGTTGTGCTCTGTGATTTAATGTATCTGTGGTGTTAGCAATAACTGTTGTTTTCCTACAGATGGATACTTGGATACATATGAATAATACTAATGCACAAACACACACACGGACACCACACACAAACACACACATACACACACACACACACACACACACACACACACACACACACACACACACACACACACACACACACACACAGATATTACCTTCTCCAGTCCGTCTTCCCTGAGACTTATCACATCCAGGTCAAAGTCTGTCCTCAAGCCGTTGGTCCTGTTAAAGGCAATCCGCCCGGTCAGACCATCCCAATGGGCCTGAAGAGAGAGAAAGAGAAACAGAGACGTAGGCGGAGAGAGAGAGAGAGAGAGAGAGAGAGAGAGAGAGAGAGAGAGAGAGAGAGAGAGAGAGAGAGAGAGAGAGAGAGAGAGAAAAGAGAGAGAGACTTTAAAAGAGAGGGAACAATGACAGCGAAGGATAAAACATTCCATATTCACCAAACATTTGACCATTCTGTGTGTATTCCTGATGAAAATGACTGTTCAGTTAACATACATAGCAGTACTTACACTTTCAAATATAAGGGGCTTTGTCAAAAAGTATTGCATAATGGCATAAACGGAAGTCTTATCAACTCTGAAACTGCGTTTTAAACAGACAAGGTAGATTTCCCATCTGAATAGATAGGAAAGAGGCTGAATAGAGGAAATCCTTCATGAAAGAGTCGTAGACTCCAAGTCTATCTCAAACACAATGCATATTCCCTCTGCTGGCTTGGGAACATTTCTGTCACTCTTTTTGGGAGACGCGATAGTCACTGAAGCCCTTACTATTTGAATAGGGGTTGAGCTAAATTATGGCTTGTTATATTTTGCCATATTATACAACACTACGTGACAATTCACTTTAATGAAATACATTTTATGATGGAAAAGGAGTCAATTTAATCAATTACAGGAAGTGCAAATGAAAAACTCCTTTACACAAAGAAATCTATTCACTTCTATCACTATCATGCTAAATAATATAAAAAAAAAGAATTGTTGGCTTATCTTTAGACCACATCTTAGTTTAAAGTCCTCCTTAGGTCATGGAGCGATATACAGTAAGCTCCAGTATGCCCGGGATGCACAGATGTAGGCCTGAGCTGGGTGCCACTGTGGATGAAGGGCTGGCTCTCACAGAGCCGACAGCTCAACCCCCCGGCCCTCGGGCCCCGCAGCCAACTATTCTTTAGAACTGGCATCCACCCCAGGACAACTGTGTAGGCTTACAGAGCCCCCGCGCGAAACCCTGCTCTCAAACAGGGGGTTGGAAACCAAACGAGTGGAAGAGATACAAAGAGATAGAGCAAGAGGATGGGGAGGAGGGATATAAAAAAGGATAGGAGAGAGAGAGTGTTGGGAGAGAGAGAGAGAGAGAGAGAGAGAGAGAGAGAGAGAGAGAGAGAGAGAGAGAGAGAGAGAGAGAGAGAGAGAGAGAGAGAGAGAGAGAGAGAGAGAGAGAGAGCACAACGATTGGACTGGGATGCAGGATTATTTGCAGCTATTTGTGTTTAAATAACTACCATGCTTTTTATGTAGCCTTAAGTTTATAGACTCCCCCTCCCTTTCAGCGTCCTTGTCACCACCAAGCACTCTTCCCGTCCCCCACCATCAGCAGACTTAGCAGGGTTCTTCTGATCTCTGTGAGCTATCAGGGAGGGTTTAGAAGATCCTAAATATAGGCAGCCCGATCCTGCCCTTTCCTGACAGCATGCCGCAGATTAGACGCCCCAGTTTCCGGAATCTAGCACACTGAGGAATAATTACCAAAGATTAAGAAAATCAAGACACATCCTGTGGTGAAGATGGATACTCAGGGCCCAGTTAAGAACATCTCCTCCCTGGGGAGGTTAGAAAAATACTGGAGACATGCATATCACACTGTACATAACACCAAATACAGTTGGCAGCACTGGGTCTCTTTGTCCTAGTGTATTCATAGTCCATCCTTTATCTTGCTTTACTTGTCCTCGCATTCATAGTGTGTGTACAGCATCTGTGTATGTGTGTGTATGTATGTGTGTGTGTGTGTGTGTGTGTGTGTGTGTGTGTGTGTGTGTGTGTGTGTGTGTATGTGCATGTGTGTGTGTGCCGGCACGCGAGTGTGTGGGCCCGTTACGTGCACTGCATGTGAGGGTGTGCGAGCGGATGAAAAGGAGAGCACTCTGTGGATGCTGGCGGCTGGCTGGATGTGGAGCTGGCCTACCTCTTTGATGAGGGCCATGAAGCGGTTCCCAAAGCGCCAGGGCTTGTGTCGGTTGCACTGGAGGGAGCTGACAGTGATCTGCTGAGACTGCTGCACCGCCACGGCCACCACGTGTACTGCATCGTACATCAGCGCCGCGTCCGTCTGCACACACACACACACAAACACACACACACACACACACACACACACACACACACACACACACACACACAGGAAAGACAGAACAGATCATCACGACGTGGACCAAATCACATATCACCAATTAGTGTTATTACAGTTAGATTCAACAGGCTTAGTTAAATGCCCCCTGGGTGATAGAGGATGAAGACCAATTTGACTAAACGGAACAAACCTGTAATGTCAAAGAACCATCTCTGGAGGATGGCTAATTCAACTATGAAGCTGCGGAACCCTGCATAATACAAGTCCATTGCAAGATAATGTGACAACCACCAAACCAACTGTGTATGGGATAATGCCTGATAGTAAACATCTGCCTTAAAGCTGCAGCCCTGTGTCGTGGTTCTGTTTTAACCAGTGGGCTAAATGAAGCTTGGCGGTTTAAACAGGTAAACGGCTATCAAAAAGGGCCAAGTCAGACTATATAGCTCTGAGAGAGTGAGTGGAGAAGAGACCGGAAGAGATGACAAATGTCCTCCATGTCAAATAAATATAGCAACAGTGTGAAATTGTCTTCTGATCTGACACAGCTGTGCAGAGGGCCGCTGCTCACAAAGAAATTAGACAAACAATAATCAAAAAGCACTTAGTCCCGATCCACTCCCAACGCTGTTTAATGTCTGACGGCAGCCCTCTTCCTCTCTGTGCATTTGCAGTGACAGTAAACAGGGGGCTAAGAGAGAGATGTATCACACAAGCTATCAGAGAAATGCCAGTCATCCATGCTCCACCACTGAAACCCCTAATTCCACACTCCCTCTAGCAAAAAAAAAAAAAAGAAAAAAATCTAATTAGTGTTTGTCTCGCTTGATTGAAAAGCAATCACAACAAGCTCTCCACATTTGTTGTATGGAAATAATGCCGGAGGGTGCGTCTGAAATCGCTGTCCTGCAGAATAAATCACTCCCCAACCTGTCATTTTCCTCAGTTTGAATCCTGATTGCATTCCGGAAGGTTGCAGCAAAGATAGTAGTTGGGAGGGCAAAGTGTGGACACTCCAGAGGAATGCGATTTTGTGTTTCTGGCTTTGAGTATGTGAGTGCATGCACCTATGTGCGTGTGTGTGTGCGTGTGCGTGTGCGTGTGTGTGTGTGTGTGTGTGTGTGTGTGTGTGTGTGTGTGTGTGTGTGTGTGCTTGCGCTACAATCACAATCAATAGCAGACAGTGGGCATGTGGGAATGTGTGATCTTGGTTTGAGAAGGCGTTGATAAAAAGGAGAGAGTGTGACTGGACTGCAGGGCGAATGACGCTCCGGAGGCTGAGGTGCCAAAGCGGGTGGAGGGGGTGGTCTGGTTGCCAGCTGCACTGTGGCATTCACTGTCTTTCCCTAAGGGTGCGGGCAGCTGTTGGGAGAGGGAAGCACTGCTTTCTGATGCTCATCGCAACAGCTTACTATCTCTCACTCAATGAAACACGCTCACACACCCATGAATATATATAACCTCTCCATAGCAATGTGACACCTGTCAGTCAATCACAAAATACATAGAGGGTGTAGTATCAAAAGGGCTGTGTGGACAAGTACCAGACTGGCTGGGCTCTTGCTGCAGAGAAAGAATTGGTCAACAAAAAATGGAAGGAAAGTATTTTCATACTGACAAAATAGGAACAACAACAACAAAAACTGCAGAAGGACATGAATGTAATAATGTCCAGCAGTACAGCCTCCCCCAATTCCTGAAGAAATATTTCCACAACACACCCATAAAAAAAGGGGGGTCCTTGCGGGTGAAATAGAATTCCCCTGGAAAACAAATGTAGTTTTCCTCTTCACAGCAATAAGTGAACGTGAAAAGGAGAGAAAAGAGGGGGGGGGGGGGGGGACTGGAGGGAAAAAGAGCCAGCAGTGTGAGTTTTGGCAGCAGAGGCTTGAGTGGTTCTCTCTATTCCCCAGCACAAGCCTCAGAAGAACCCGTCAGGCAGCCTTGCAAATGATTTAGCAACACCACCACTTCACTCTATAAACATCTCATTAAAATCAATTATGTCACTCCTGAATAAAATTAAAGCTAAACGCTTTAAAAGCTGCTTTTCCCTTGTGTCAGCCAATATGAGCATTACCCCTGACGCTGTCTATTTTTTCCGCCTCATTCTCGCCTCCTCTTCCTTCCTCTCTCCTTTTGCAGAGAGAGATTTATTAAATCTCTTAAGCTCAGATTGATTTCAACACTTTTATGAATTGTTAAAAGACCCGCCCTGACGTGGCAGCAGCAAAGGTCCCCCACCAACCAGCTCATCAGCATTGCCATGGAAACAAAGCAGCAAGAGGCAGCTTTTCTATGACTTGGGGAACAGGGTATCATGTCAGTTCTCTGATTGTGGTTTTCAATTTGCAATATCCTGGGTCCAATTTCAGCATGATGAATAGTACCTAGCATGGCTTGTGGTGTGGAAATACGGAAGAAACAGGATGGTGGATTTTTTTTTTTCATATTTTTTTATTCCAGAGGGATAATGAAGGTTTGCATGGCAGGTTTGCATATTCCAGCCTAATTCTGCAATCTCTGGGGGGGGGGGGTTGTTGCTGTAGGGGCAGGGGGAGCGGGAGCTGGAGCCCTGTTGGTCACGGCGCTCTGGCTCTTTTGATTGAAACATGAACACCCTGGGAGAAAAGGGGGAAATTGTGAAGCAGGCTAGCCTGTAAGAATAGGGCTGAGGTGGGGGGCGGGTTGGGGCCGGGTTGGGGCCTGACAGCAGCACCAGTCCACTACAGAATAGTCCTCACCTTGCCAGCGGAAAGCACACTACTAGCCAAGCCCTCACTCACTATGTCACGGCACCTGTGTGACTGTCTGCCCATTAAGCTCACCATGAGTGACACTTTACAATCAGCATTGACACTTTACAGTCGGACTCATACAGTACAGTCATTAAGCTCTTTACTGTAAGTGCTGCTGACTGAGTTAATCATACTGCAAATATTTTACATTCAGACACTGGATAGCTGGGCACTGCCAAATCCGATTTTCAATGAATTTTAACTATTTATTGGGACAGCGCAGTGAAGAAAAAAAAGAAAGAAAAAAATGGCAGGATATTAGGAGTCACAGGAGCACATGCATTCTCAGGGCAAATTAGTATTTCCAGAATAAACCCTTGGACCACTAAGACACCACGCACGTCAACTAAGGAAATAGCATGGTCATATTGACAAACACATTTCCAACATATCCTAATAGTAAGTACAGTAAGTGTTGGAAATAATGCAATGAACCCCCCATACAGTGTGTGTGTTAGACAGCATACGGCATAGGGTCATCAGAGTGCTATGGGCTGCAGATAGACAGGCACACAGACAGACAGGCAATCTGACAGCTCCCAGGAGGATTTAGAGGCTCCTGACACTGCCACTGCTGCCCAAATGTATTGATGAGCTGGCCTGAGTACAGGGAGCTGTTGCCCACCAACACACAGCCGGGCTTGCAGGGACACTGCCTCACGCCTCACTGGTGCAGGACACCATTGTACAAATATCAGTAGGGGTAGCAGGGTCATCACACAAAAAAACACCCAAAGAATCACAGACCTAAACTGATAAGACGGTGGAGGGAAATTGGCTAAAGGCCTTTTCTTTTGAGTGACAAAAAATGTGTCTGTCGTAAAGGAAATCCCCAACACCCTGTACGGAACGCCACTTCCGGGGAACACAACGGAAAACAGTCTGATGGCATTAGTCGATATCTGCTTAAAATCCATTTCACGTCAGCTACAGCAGCGATGAAATGTCTCGACTCGCATCTCTCCAAACATCATCACCAGGCGTGCCATTAGAGAGAATGGCGATAGTGAGAGGGGAAAAGAGGATGTGTCACTTATCCCCTCCATTAGGTTCATTAGCGGGCCAGAGCGAGGCAGATTAAGACAGCAGTGGGGTGGATGATGATGCGAGCTGGCAGGGTTATCTGTTATTTCTGGTCTGGCAGTTTGGGTGCCTCTGAGTGGGGGGGGCTGTAATGTGATGTGATGCGCCGGGCCCTCGGGGGGCCCCTACCTCGGCAGTCTTGCTGATTAAAGTCTGCTCTCGCCATCCAGGCTCAGTTGAGGCCCCTGGCCCTGGGTTTGTGTCTGCTCATCCTCCCCTCTTGCTCGAGTCTAAACCAGGCTGACACCCGCTGTTCTTCTCCACCTCTCAGGGCCCAACCCATCCTCTCCCCCCCTCCGCCCTCCCCCCCCCCCACCCCCCCGCCCTGTTTCTCTCTCCTCTCCCTTTCTGTTTGGCCATAGCAACCCCCAACAACATCCTCTCCAAAGATGTGATATCTCGCAGGCAGAGAAACAAACAAACAGGTAACCATCAAGTGATGCCCGTGTTCCGCCATGTTTGTGTCCTGCCTTCAGAGCAGAGCAGTGTCTAATAATTGTCTGCAAGATTGTGACGGGGCATATGCCTGGGAAATGAACACTTTGAAAAATGGACTCATGACATGCTGTAAGAATGCTGCAGAGAGTGTTTGAGTGTGTATGTATGTGTTTGCGTGTGTGTACGTGTGCTCTAGTACCTTCATCCCCTGCCTTCCATCTCTGTTTTCTCTCTCTCATCAGATCCAGCTCCCAAACTCCCAGTCCCAAACCCAATAAGACAAAGACTATCATCGATGAGTAAGTAAACTTTAATAAAGACTCTTTACAGGGCTAAATGAATCATAAAATTGACAGGGCTTTGGGGCTTAATGTGGACTGGCACACGACTGGCACGTTGAGTAACGAGTTTATTACAACACTGTGGTAGTCTACTCAGGTGTGTTGCCAGTCGGTCACAGAGAGAGCGTGGAGCTCAAGGGCCTAAAACAGCTGTCAATCACTGCAGCTGGATATGTCAGCTGAAATGCATTTTGGAACTGCTCTAGTCCCGGTTGGAGGATTTAGATTTATTTTGTTCTATACTAGGACACAATAGTATATCCAGGCAACGACAGGGGTCTCCATAGAGCCCAAAGAAATGTCATTAGTATCCTTGAAGACAATCATTTGTTTTCAATGGCGAACTTGAATGTAGAAGCTAGCTTGTTTATATTATCAAACGGCTTACTAAACAAAGCATAAACAACTTTGAAGGAGATGAGAGATCGAGGATGAGTAAGACTACCTCAGAGGCAGTCCTTTATTTTGGTGCATGTCTTTCTTTGCCTCTAGCTACGTTTTCAGCTGGGTTTTATTCTCTCCCTCTCTCATTTTTAAAGAAACATTTTTCTCTTGGCAACCCCTTTCCACCCTATAACGGAATCCATTGACTTCCCCGTTTGAATGCGCAAAGGCATGTTGAATTAAAGGTAGTTTGGCGTTTGAGTTCTGTCACGAGAAGGTGGCTCAATACAGGAGGAAATTGACTGTGTAAAACCTATCATCATTATTGCAGGCTTTCCTTTGTGGTGACAATATGTGCTCTTCCCACCCCATCAGCGTACATGTTTCTGAAATGATGCTCGGAAATGAGTCTTGAAGATGACGGTTGGCCGCCAGTGAATGGATGACAACTTAATGATGACTTCCTACTATTATTAGCTCAGTGCAAAGCTGGACATAGCAACTGTACATGGACCGACGTCAGGATATGAGAGAAACAGTTCATTGGATGGGAGGTTTGAAAGCAAACATCCAAATGGAAGCAGGAATGAATTGTTGTGCTTGGACACCAGCTGTCTAGGAACGCTCATGTGGCCACCCTGATGACATATCAATCCCCTTCACTCAAACCCTGACGCCATTAAATGGATTAAATAATATGGAACGGTAGGGGTTTTGATCAAATCATGATACAACTGTTCTGTCTTTCTGTGAGAGTATGCACCGGTTTGCCACAACCTTTAAACCTGTGTCCTGTGGTATCTGGCACCAATACGTTAGCAGCTGATCCTTTAAGTCCTGTAAGTTGCGAGGTGGGGCCTCTTGGCCCCCTGGTCCAGTTCTGAAGCTCACGTCCTCATTGTAGGTGCTTAGGCGGTTGGACAGGGGTCAGCATGGGCACACAGACCAGTCTGCCCAGCCCCACATGCAGCAAGCTGTGACACACTGTGTGTTCTGATACCTTTCCATCATAGTCAGCACTAACTTTTTCAGCAATTTGTGCCACTGTAGCTCTTCTGTGGGATCGGATCAGATGGACTAGCCTTTGCTCCCCATGCGTCAATGAGCCTTGGTCACCCATGACCCTGTTGCCGGTTCACCAGTTGCCCTTCCTTGGGTGACTTTTGGTACTAACGCACACCGGGAACACCTTGTGATTACCGCCGTTTTAGAGATGCTCTGACCCAGTCATCTGCCCGTCACAATATGGCCCTTGTCAATCTCATCTGTCAAACAGATTTTATGCCTTTCCTGCTTCCCACTTATCAACTTGAAAAAATGGACTATCAACTTGCTGCCTAATATATCCCACCCATTGACAGGTGCTTTTGTAATGAGATGATCAATGTTATTCATTTCACCTGTCAGTGGCTTTAATACTGTGGCAAGAGAGGGGGAAAAAGTGTTAATTGGTATTTTCAAAGTGAGCCTTCCTTAGAAACCCCCAAAATGCGAAAATACAAACACACTGAGTGTACACACAGAATCACACACATCCACGACCTCTTAATGACTTACTCCTCTTCAAGAGGCCTCAGGTGAGAAAATGTCTGCAGGTTCATTCAAGTTGTTCTCCATTGATCCTTGTTGGGTATCTCTTGAACACGCTCATGCTCTGCGACAAGCTCAACAGCCTTGCTCTCCCTCACACACAGCACAAAGGTCAAATCCATTACTATTCCCCTAGCATGCACAATGTCTTCTGGGGGACACACAATTGCTTTTCAAATGATATACCCCGAGGCGAACAGACTTCTTTGATCACATAGAGATGATTAAAAAGAAAAGCCAATCAGACCGCAAAGAACACCTCCCAGGATAAAACAGAGAAAACTGTTTGATGAGAAGCATACCAAATGGATGACAATAACCACACAGTTTACAAGCTCTGGAGCACCAAGGACGCAAACATTGATGGAAAAGAAAAAAGATTATGCTAGAGCAGAAGTGCAAATAAACACTAAGTGAGTAAAAGCACCAAAAACAACTACCGGCACTACACTCTGAAGCCCTCACCCACAAGGCAATGTAGCGGCCTCAGTGAGATTTCTGTAGCCCGTTTATCTTCTCCTGCAACACTGCTTTACCTCAGAGAGATGGATCTCTTACTTTCAATTAATTAGCAGCCCTCTAATAGATGTTTCTTAATTATTATTATTCAATAGAGTCATCCCCCTTTCTCCTACTTGAGATTAGCATTCTTTTTCCCAGGCTATGATATGATATTATTATTTTTTCTCTTGTTCTCTTTATATACTACGTGAGCATTTTCTGCTTCACTCCTTGAGCTTTTTTTTTTTTTGCCAATTTGAAACAAGTCCCTGATTAAATAGAGACAATGACACAAGTTTCACTTCTCAAATTGGAAAAGCTAATCCTCTGCCAAAGATTTCCTTGGGGTCGGAAGATTGAAGACACTGCCGAGGGAACATGTCGGGGAAACAGCACACCAGGAATCTCTGCTTATAGGCTGGCATGTGCTCCAGTGATCTAGGTTGGATCTGCAGGTTGACATCCACGTCCTATGAAGATAAATAATATTTTGTGTGTGTTTACATGAGATACATGGTACATAGGTAGGCAAGATAGCATTTCAGTGTGTGTGTTTGATTATTGAGGAGGCGTGCTTCATTGTGACTGAGGATGGCCTTTTTTTCTCGATGTCACAGCAGTGTTTTGTCAAAGTCAGTGATCCCCTGTGCTTTATATGTCATCACCAACTGCTTTAATTAGTGACAAAAATAACTATTGTTCACAGTCACTTTGAGGCATTCAGGTAACTGCACAAGCACCCAAACCTTGAGAGACGAAGAGAAAAATATAGATAAAATATAATAAACTGGATTAAATCTCGATAGTATAGTTCCCCATAAACATAACCAAGTGCATTCCACTAATTGTTTAACCCTGTGGACACAACTACAGTAACAGATGCCAGCTGAGAATTGTTGCTGTTAAAACCAAGCACAGTGTTATGAAGTCATTTGTTAAGCCCAGAGCGGTCTCTTTCTGTCACTACCAACTAAACTGAGGAGAGTAAGGAGGAGATGGAGAGAAGAAGAAAAAAAAAACAATTAGATGAGAGGTCCAAAGGATCATAACTAATAATTTGAGTGAAATTAAGTGGCAGGTTTAACAAGCAGGGATCATTTCACATTTATTTTCTTCCTGGGGGAAATCTGGCCTTTAATTGAGATAGTGCTCATTGTTTGGCAAACACTCCTAAAGCAAGTCTGGCAAACAGGGGCTGCCACTGTGTCTCATTACCCGCACCCAGGCCCAGTGTCAGGTGGCTCCATTCTCCCATCTCAAATCATCTCTCCCTCTCGCTCTCTGTCTCTCTGTCCCCCCCCCCCCCCCCCTCTGTCTCCTCTCTCTGTGTCTCCCTTTCCCTCCCCCCTCAGAGATTATGCACATTGCTATCAGTTTTACCTTTGCAAATCTCTGGTTCCTCCTCTTCCGCCATCTTCCACCCCACCCCCACCCCCTGGTCTCCGCCTGTTTTGATCCTCTTTCCCACACAAACATGCACTTTTGTGTGTGCACAGGGACTCTCTCTCTCTCTCTCTCTCTCTCTCTCTCTCTCTCTCTCTCTCTCTCTCTCTCTCTCTCTCTCTCTCTCTCTCTCTCTCTCTCTCTCTCTCTCTCTCTCTCTCTCTCTCTCTCTCTCTCTCTCTCTCTCTCTCTCTCTCTCTCTCTCTCTCTCTCTCTCTCTCTCTCTCTCTCTGACCAATATTCTGCAGCGTATCACTGTCCCTGGCTCCTGCCTCCATAGAGGGGATATTAAAGCAGTGGGCGGGTGGGGTGAAGGAGAGGGGAGGAGAAGGGTGGCCTGGCACTGTGGAGCAGGGGGAAACTGGGGGCGCCATCTCCGCCTCAGCCAGCCCCCACAAAAACGCCAAACTCAATGGACTGTTAAATGGGAAATCATCTGTTTTCAGCCACAGATTTAATGTCATCGCCTCTCTCACTCTGGTCCGCTCTCGAAGTTCTGTTTTTGATGTCACTGTCTTCCTTGTGTTCTCTTTACATCAGTCTGCCTGACTGTCAACTCGAATTTTCCCTTATGTCTCCCCCCTCCCCTTCTTCCATTCTTTCTCTCTCTCTGCCTCTCCCCTCCGCCACCACCTCACTCTCATCATGGCTGTTGCGGGCTCCAAGGTTATCTAATCTACCGTGGCCAGTTTTCCGCCTCATGTTTACATTGGCCCATTTGAGTTTGCAATGTGTGTCGGTGCACACTCCCGCCAGCCCTTTTCCTGGGAACTAGCCCTGTCTCTCAGCAGGGCTTCCCCATTAAGGACCTGAGAGGTAACACCCACCCCCACCTCTACCCCCACTATCCCTCTAAAAACCTCCCCTCTGCTTTTATACCCACACCGACTATTCCATTTACAATCTCTGCTAATGGCACAACTCACAGGGAAAGTCATCAAGTGTTATCACTTTGAAACAGCCAGGCTGATTGAAAAAACATATACATAGTGTTTTTTATGGTTTACACTACATTAAATTAGCCAAGAGCTGTTAGTTGGCCCAGTTCGCCATGGCAGCAGTCTGAATGAAAGTGTGAATTACCTCGACCTGGCAGGACTATCTGTCGTCCCAGGAGAGTAAATCGATCTTTGATCACCCCCATTCGTTTGTGTGCTCCCTGAGAAAAGACTTGGGAGGAGGAAGGGATGCGCATGCTTTTTGTGTGTGCGTGCTCACATGTGTGCGTGCGTGTGAGTGTGAGATCAAGGGGATCAGTTGAATGGTGCACGCAAATGTCAACAAGCTCTATCTGGGTTACAGAAAGGAAAGCAGGACAAATCATTGTGCTGCAGAGCAACATGTCTCGAGTATATGGCACATTTATGTGTGTGGAGGGACAAATGGAATCCCCTTCGAGCCAAGCCTCAACGTGTTGTATAGTTCCTGGTGAACACAAGGGTCCCTAGCCCTCTCAGAAATCTTTTCACATCTATGGAGGGATGCCAGACTAGTCTAGCAGCCGTCCATTGCATCAGAGGCTGGGGCCCAGGCTGCCACAGAGAAGCACCGACACCCAGGCACCTGGTGCCCTGCCAGGGCCCCTGTCATCAGGTGTCTACCACACAGAATAGCCTGAGGCTCAGCAACGCCTTTCCAATGTGCTGCCTTACTCCCACAGGATGACACCTGGGCAGCAGCTGGAGAAGGTAAAATCTGTTGCTTCCTTTTTAGGAAATATATATATAAATATATATATATATATATTTTTTTTACCTTTGCCAAAACAGATCAGTTTCACGTTCTTAGAGAATGACATGTTGATAACGGATCGCCGGATCAAGCAGTCTCCTTCCTCATCTCGTGTCAGTGATTCTGCAGCTGGTGTCATTTCAGAAGACGCATCCACTTTTAGCCCTTGGTGACGACAGGGCCAACTAGGCAGAAGGAATTCTGGAGTTGGCTAAATAGTTCATCAGCTTAATTGATTCCTTCTCGTTAAGCGGGCTGTGGAGGACAATGGGCGAGGCGAGCGGCATGCTGAGACTGTGTCATTAACTCTGAACATGTACATTTATGACCCCGGGCCGTCGGCCTCCTCCGAACAATCTGCTGGCACCATTTAATATCATTAAAAACATTTACCGCAAATGCAGAATGGCCCAGGTCATTTGTTTGGCTGACATCCAGACGCATAAATAAAAAGGTTGAAGTAATACACCAGAAATCAAACACTATTAACCAATCACAGATTGTAGGTGTCATTTTGCACTAGAAGTGTGGGAGATAACCTTGAAAGGGACGCATGTCTTAGTTTTCTCTGACATCCATGTTGGGCTCACACTAAGGTTAAGACAACACAAAATCAACATTAATATTCCTCCAGATAGCTTTTTTTATCTACAAATGGTGTCTCACGTGTGCAAGCGCACCCACGCACTGACCAATCAAAACCCTCTACTGAATCACGTGACCAGGTAGCTGCCGTGTCCTTCACAACTGCTCTACGGATCCCTTCGGGGAAGTAACAACACTCCTTTGGCACAGTGTGTTGAATGGCTGCTGGTAATGGCGCGGCGGCCTTGTTAATTATGTACATGACCGAATTACTTCCGGGGAACCCTGCCTTCCCTCCCTGAGGTCAGGGGTTTACAGAAGAGCCATTCATCTCCTTCCAAAGCCTTGGTAGACCTGCGAGGGAGTCGTTTGACGAGGAGCTCCTCGGTCAAGGTATGAAAGGAGAAGGAAGAAAACATGTCAGCCATATTTCCTTATGTTTCCTTGAAGTCCTTTTGATTTGTAGGGACCGGGGAAGAGCCTCACAGGCTTTGCTTTTTGAGCCTCCTTTGTGCAGGTATACGACCAAATATGTCAAGGTCTGTATCTGACTCACCAGTCTCCACCTGCTGTGTCCCCTAGGCAACACACTGCCAGACCGCATCAGGCGAAGTAATGAGAGTGGTCATCCTGGGTACAGATGAGCTAGAGAACTGTTGTTTCCATTGTAGCACATTCCAAAAAGTCATTTTTTAGGTAAGTATTTTAAAGATTTAGTTGGGATACCAACCAACTAGGTGGAGCCCTTCAAAAAGATAAACATTTAGCATGTCACTGAGTAATTTAAAGACAATTTTTGAGGTCCATTTGGGAATGTAGGCAGAGAGCAGATTAAATGTATCACATCAGTCTGTTGCAGTACTCCAGTAAAGGGAAAGGGGGTGCTGTTTGTGGTCAAATTAGACTCCCTAGTAAAAAAGACCATGTTTTCACTCTCTCTCTCTCTCTCTCTCTCTCTCTCACACTCACTCTCACACTCACTCTCACACTCACTCTCTCACTCACTCTCTCACTCACTCTCTCACTCACTCTCTCTCTCACTCACTCTCACTCACTCTCTCACTCACTCTCTCACTCACTCACTCACTCACTCACTCACTCTCTCTCTCACTCTCTCTCTCACTCTCTCACTCTCTCACTCACTCACTCACTCACTCACTCACTCACTCACTCACTCACTGTAAACTTGAACGTTTGTGACAGGACAATGCTGAATGGTTGAATGGCTGGCAACCCCCCCTCCTTTCCTCCTCCCCTTCGTGTTGCATTTGATCTTGCACCCAGGAACATAAATTCGTTTTTAAGTCTGTAAGAGGAGCTTTTCCAATTAAAAAGAGCCCTACTCTGTCAGGCATACAAATGCCCAGGTCTTGATTGGGCCGTGGACCAGGATGCTCTGAGCGGTGCTCCGCCGTACTGCTGAACTAGAAGAACCCACCGTCCCGTGACTAAGACGCAGCGTCAGGAGGACTAATAGTCTTAAACACTCAACTGAATCTGATGGTTTCTCCCCCCAGCACAGATAATGAGCAAAAAGAGGAATCTGCTCCTAGGGCACTCTGAGCAGCAGTTTAATGTGTGGGTTTAAATGAGAGTCGGTTCGGAGCGGGGAGCGTATATGCACTGTAAAACGATATGAGCTGTAGTTTTAGTGGGTAGTTAAACATGTAGAACGATGAGCCAGAGCACTAAGACTGTATTGTTCCTTGCAATGTCCTTTACCTGCACTTCCCCACGCAGAGTAGGCCATGGTTGGTTCTCTGTGGGTATGCCTTTTTGAAAAGGTCATTTCGCTTTCCCGAAGGTCGGCTCCTGCTCCAATCTCTGCCGTGACACTCATTGGGACCTGCAGCCATCCCGCCAACAGAACAATACCCTCTCAGCACGTCAGCTTCATCTTTCTCACCCTGTTTATTTCTCCCTTTTCATTAAACCCCCACCCCCCTTTCCCCTAACCAACAAACACAACCACACGCACGCACAAAATCATACTATGAGTCAGTGAGCGAGGCTCTTTGCCGGCGCACGTCGGTAAAACTCCGGCAGGCGCACGTCAGGATAGAGATCTGCCGCTTGTGTGTGTAATCCTGGTAGATCGCCAGCGCGCATGTCTGGAGGCGCCGCACTGTGGGTAACTGATCTAATGATGGCTCTCGGCGCTGACTGTAGCTGAGTGAAGACCAGCTCATTACAGACGGCACGTCACTCCCAGAGCCACTCAAAAGGAGAGCCAGGACGGAGGAACTCTGTGGGGAAAAACGCTCCGTTCCCGTGTCACTCCTCAGAAACTCCAGTGTTTGAACACTCGGGATTGCGTATCTTACTCATGCTGTCGCTGCCCCGCCGCCACAGTTAATCATATTTGAGAATGGCCATTACCACTGTATATTTACAACTGGAGTCCAACAGATGAATAAGGGCTATTCCAGGGAGAGGTTGAGCTGAGGGTGGTGTCCGCCGGGAGACAAAGAGGAGGGGTAGGAGGCTGAGGGACCCTGCTGAGGATGGATGATAGGACGGAGAAGGAGTCTTTTGGGACAGGGAAACGGCCCCCGTCTCTAGAGAGGAGGGAGAAGTGAAGAAGAGGGGACACCGGGGTGGCATAGGGGTGACGTTGTGGCAGGCCCGTTTCCAAAACTGAGATTATCACTCTGTTTCCGCGGTAACCAGTCTCGTGGGACACCTGTCTAGGCGGTTACCTGACGGCGACACCGCAGGGCTGGGAGTCATTAATCCGCCTCCGTGGGCCTGTGCACACTGCATGTGACAGCAGGTCTGCTCATCCTCCACTCGCACGCACACACACACAACCATGCACACACACAACCATGCACACACACAACCATACACACACACACACACACACACACACACACACACACACACCTATCAGCATCACCTTGCACCATAACAGAGAGCAGGCTAGGTGCGACACACAGCACATCCATTTCTAAAGTATGGGAAGGACAAACCTAGTCAGAGGCCTATAGCATTAAGTCTTATTTTGTATGAAACATGACCAGCAAGGATCTGCCCAACACTTAGAAGGGTGGCTCTACAACCTACGGGGAAGGGCGCTCTAATCTAAGAGCTCCACTGAGTCTTAGGGTCAGCGGTGAGGCTGGGGAGTCACTGGCCTCATGGATCTGACAGGCCCACTGCCAACCATCCCAGGGCAGGGCACCAGCCAAGCCAGCTGCCTGAATAATGCCCGGCGGGTTCCACAGCCAAGTTCCTCCTCCAGCATGTGGACAAACCCAGCAGTAGATCCAACTCCATGGACCAAAAGACAGGGAAAGAGAGAGAATAAAGATAGAGAGGGAAAGCAGTAGAGAGAGAGAGAGAGAGAGAGAGAGAGAGAGAGAGAGAGAGAGAGAGAGAGAGAGAGAGAGAGAGAGAGAGAGAGAGAGAGAGAGAGAGAGAGATGGAGAAAGAGGGAGGGAGAGATAGAGATGAAAGAGAAAGAGAGAGAGATGAAAGAGAGAATGAGAGAAGAGAGACAGACTATGGCCTAAACCTCACAGAGTGGCAGACGGCAACAGCTTAGCTGAGGCGAGGCTCATCGCGCTTCTTCACAACACCAAGAATTAGGAAAAATCCAATATTTGGGGGTGTATCAAAACAAAATCATAGCTAATCAATTTCTAACACAATGCGCTAATCAGAGTTATAACACAGGATTCAACTTCTTTTTGGTTTGTTTTTCAACAGAATTTTTTTTCAGTTTCAAACCCAACATTTATTCATCAAACATATACAGTTCCATCTTATAACAATATAATTCAATATATAATATAATATAACTGTTTTTCTGCATGGTGAGCTCTGCAAAAAACCTAGAGAAAGAAGTTCTCTCATTCAACAGGCTAGCGTCCCACTTAGAGCCTGTGCTGTGCAGGACTGGCCAGCCCTCCCCATAGCCTCCTCTACACCCCATCGAGCACACCTTAAGGCAGCAGCCATGTTCTCCACCCCACACTGCCACTCCGGGAGGTCTCCATGGAGACACCGTGACGGGTGGTTCGATCATCAAAAGGCGCTCAGCCGAGGGCACATGTATGAGCACAAAAATCCATCCCTCCATCTTTCCTCAAACCCTCTCGTCAGTGTCTCTCCTCTGGAATTCTCCTCAGTCCAATCTGCCCCCCCCCTCCCGCTCCCCCTCAACACACACACACACACACCATTTCAACATTTCATATTCTTACAAATTTTTCTCATTTATAATTCACCAGACCTGCTATTCTTTATCGTATATGCTGCGGGACTGTTTGAGTGATGGTGGGGTAATGGGAATCCTTGTACCTGGAATATCTGCTATTTTTGGAATTGGAAATGAGATAAAAACCTGTCCAAAAAAGTGCATTCTATTTAACAGGACACCTTTCTGTTTAGATTTCCTGGTATGTCTAGAAAGAAAAAAAAAACACTGAAATAATTCAACTGTGATGCTGTGGTTACTAGGCAGAGGCTGTTGCTCTGAATGTAAACTCTATCCTGGTGCTCTCTGAGTATGGCAAACAACGACCTTCAAGATTCAGGTTAGATGGTTGCCCTGCTTTGGTTAAACATAATTCATCTTCATTTCCAAGCATAGTCAGAGGGAGAGAAAAAAAGAATGTGGGATGTACAGTCAGGCCCGTGTGTTTTTGTGAATCTCCTTCAGATTAGCGGGCGCAGAGTGAATCAGACAGCAACTAAAGCAATTAGGAGGGAAATACATTATGCTAATGAGAGTGAGGCGCTTGTTAGGTCATTCTCATTGTGCATGTTAAGCCACGACTCGGGGCAGGCCTTCTCCAAAGCAAGATTAATTGTAGCATAAATGAACGCGGTGCTGAATTAGGTGGTATTATTATGCACACAAATGCATGATAAATAAACCCAGAAAAAAATAAAGAAAACATTTGATGCTAAAAAATTCACTGCTTAATTGCTATCCTGCTTAGTCTGGTGAAACTATCACCACACCCCGCTCAAAACGTATAGTCTTACAACAACAACAACAAACAATAGACAAAAAAATAACCATTTCAAATCTGAATCGAAAACGCCTCATCAAGTAAGCAGTGTGGGGGAGAAAACTCATCTTTACTCATTCACGTCGGGACAAAATTAGAACCACGGCAAACAAATCCATAGGAATCTTTTCTTTCGAGAAGGCTACCGATACAGAAATATTGCTTTTGGCCAGCTGAAATCACAGTGCCCTACACACGTGACCCTGACACTGCCATGCAGTGCTCATCAGCTGCAGTCAAAAGCTGGAGTCCTACCCTAGCACGGCTCTCCCTCTGAGTGTGTAATCTGTCATGATCGCCAGTCCATAAGTTACATCAGCGGTTCACTACTTAAGCACACAGGACTGTAAATACGACCTGCAAATGAAGCCGTTAATCAAACGTTTACGGAACCTTTCACCATGTCAATATGCATTAGCTGCTGACTGATTGCCATTTGTCTAATTAATCCCTCCCCGCCATCCAACTCCTAGGCCATTAATTCCCCGTTGAGCGGGGTCACAGCCCAGTCCTCCAAGGAATAAATCTCGAGTCTCTGGTCCAGAAATAACCTTCAGACTACGCCAGACCATCAGCTTTGATGGCAGGGACAGGGCTTTGCCGTCATCCTTTCGATGTCTGAAAACACCAGGAGGTGAGATTTGTCAGTTTGGTAAAGAATGCACGACCTCGCACATCTTTCCCATGTCCGTGGATGTTACGAGGGGTTTTGGGTTTATTCTATTGTATGGTTTTAACGCATCCGACTAAAGCAGCACCGGTCGGAAGAAGCAGGATGCCTGGAAAAGGGATCCCTATCTGTCTGTTTGATTGTCTGGATCCATCCTCCAGGGGTTTGCCCCTCTTTTTATACAGCAGCCAGCCGGCGCTGCCTTCCAACTGGAGTCTGAGCAGTCAGCCGAGCCCAGCGTCTAACACCTTTACAGTTTGGTGGAATGAACCACTCTGGGACTGTAATTTCACTTCTGTCTGCTCCCCTCTCTGCCTCTCCTCTTGATCCTCCGCTTTCTTCCCCTCTCTCTCGCTTCCCTTCTTCTTCTACACTCTGTCTCTTCTCTCCTCTTCTCTCGGCCTCCGGAGGACTGCTACTGTATTTTGGCAGGGCTCCCAGATAAGAGGCCAGTGCAGAGGGGAACTGCGGGCAGCAGTCATTACTGATGCTGTGGTGCTGTGACAGAGGCCTCTGTTATCACACAGAGGTTCAGATCTCAGAGCACCTCGGAAGGCTGTGGGTATGAGTCCCGCTGGGATGCCCGGCAAGCCAAGAGAAGGTATTTAATTAAAAACTGCCCAAGCCCTTCCACCCATCATATTCACAGAGATATCCAGCTCCTTAGGTGCATTGTTTAAAAGAAATACACTTTAAGTTAATGGGTTCTGCATAGAGAATTGAATTTAAGATGGGAGAAACTTGTGTAAAATGGAGGGTAGATTGTGTTTTCCCATGCAATATGAAACATGTAGTGGGCAGGAGAGCTGCGAGCGTGACTTACGGTCATGAAGCCGTCCAGTAGACCAGAGTCAGGTTTGGGCGGAGCCTGGAGACGCTCCATGGACCACTTCTCAATGATGGAGGCCACCTGGCTGTTCTCCGTGTTCAGGATCCTAAAGCCCGTCATGTTCACACCACTGAAGCGATAGGGCTCCACGTCTAGAGCAAACAGATCCTGGGGAAAGGAACAAGATAGTGTGTGCAACTGGGAAGAAAGCTACAAGTGCAAATGAAAAGGTCATGCGTGTTTTAAGAAGCTGTTCGTGTAGCTGTAAGTGGTATAAGATTATCTCTCAGGTCTATGTTTAAAGATTTATTGTGTGACATGATGGATTTGGATAGTGAAAAGCACAATCATTTGAAAGGGGATATATATATATATATATATATATACAGTTGGGCCAAAAAGTATTTAGTCAGCCACTGATTGTGCAAGTTCTCCTACTTAGAAAGATGAGAGAGGTCTGTAATTTTCATCATAGGTACACTTCAACTATGAGAGACAAAAATGAGAAAAAAAAATCCAGGAAATCACATTGTAGGATTTTTAAAGAATTTATTTGTAAATGATGGTGGAAAATAAGTATTTGGTCACCCACAAACAAGCAAGATTTCTGGCTCTCACAGACCTGTAAATTCTTCTTTAAGAAGCTCTTCTGTCCTCCACTCATTACCTGTATTAATGGAACCTGTTTGACCTCGTCATCTGTATAAAAGACACCTGTCCACAGCCTCAAACAGTCAGACTCCAAACTCAACCATGGCCAAGACCATAGAGCTGTCGAAGGACACCAGGAAGAAAATTGTAGACCTGCACCAGGCTGGGAAGAGTGAATCTGCAATAGGCAAGCAGGTTGGTGTGAATAGATCAACTGTGGGAGCAATTGTAAGAAAATGGAAGACATACAAGACCATTGATAATCTCCCTCGATCTGGGGCCCCACGCAAGATCTCATCCCGTGGGGTCAAAATGATCATGAGAACGGTGAGCAAAAATCCCAGAACTACACGGAGGGACCTGCAGAGAGCTGGGACCAAAGTAACAAAAGCTACCATCAGTAACACACTACGCCGAGAGGGACTCAAATCCTGCAGTGCCAGGCGTGTCCCCCTGCTTAAGCCAGTACATGTCCAGGCCCGTCTGAAGTTTGCCAGAGAGCATATGGATGATCCAGAACAGGATTGGGAGAATATCATGTGGTCAGATGAAACCAAAATAGAACTTTTTGGTAAAAACTCAACTCGTCGTGTTTGGAGGAAGAAGAATGCTGAGTTGCATCCCAAGAACACCATACCTACTGTGAAGCATGGGGGTGGAAACATCATGCTTTGGGGCTGTTTTACTGCAAAGGGGACAGGACGACTGATCCGTGTTAAGGGAAGAATGAACGGGGCCATGTATTGTGAGATTTTAAGCCAAAACCTCCTTCCATCAGTGAGAGCATTGAAGATGGAACGTGGCTGGGTCTTCCAGCATGACAATGATCCCAAACACACCGCTCGGGCAACGAAGGAGTGGCTCCGTAAAAAGCATTTCAAGGTCCTGGAGTGGCCTAGCCAGTCTCCAGACCTCAACCCCATAGAACATTTGTGGAGGGAGTTGAAAGTCCGTGTTGCCCAGCGACAGCCCCAAAACATGACTGCTCTAGAGGAGATCTGCATGGAGGAATGGGCCAAAATACCAGCTACAGTGTGTGCAAACCTGGTGAAGACTTACAGGAAATGTTTGACCTCTGTCATTGCCAACAAAGGTTATGTTACAAAGTATTGAGTTGAACTTTTGTTATTGACCAAATACTTATTTTCCACCATCATTTACAAATAAATTCTTTAAAAATCCTACAATGTGATTTCCTGGATTTTTTTTCTCATTTTTGTCTCTCATAGTTGAAGTGTACCTATGATGAAAATTACAGACCTCTCTCATCTTTCTAAGTAGGAGAACTTGCACAATCAGTGGCTGACTAAATACTTTTTGGCCCCACTGTATATATATATACAAATATTGAAACAGCAAGGGAGTGTGTACACAAGAACACTGCTATTATACCCGAGCTAACACCAAAATGAAATCTGGCAAAGAATGTCTGCCATATGTGACCACTGTGTCTGGGTTCTTCCCTCTGCGGCGGGAGTTAGTCAGTGAGCATTTGGGGCCTCTCCCTGCCAAACTTTGTCAAGCCTGGGACAGAACAACACCCTGCTATTCCACCTTGCAGAGCTTCACTACTGCTCACATAATTCAAATGATCCCCATGACAACGACAATGTAAGACTTAATTCCTGTGCATTCCTTTTCTTACATTCAATGGCTTCCAAAAAAGAGAATACGTACATTTCGATCTCTCATAAAAATGAAATTGCTTTTTTTTTTCTAGATGTGAAGCTCGGAGCAATAAAAAGTAAGGAAGCAATGAACTTTCAAAGGAAATCATTTCTCAAAAATAAAAGAGCGGACAGGAGATACAGGAGGAGAGGAAAGAGAGAGACAGCGTTTTGATCCCAACTTGAGTGGTGCGTCCAGCAGCATCTCAAGAATAAGAATGAGATGCAACTTTAATAAGAGTGTGATTTAAATAATATCTTTGACCTGAAACTAGAGCAGAGGGCAGGTGTGTGTGTGTGTGTGTGTGTGTGTGTGTGTGTGTGTGTGTGCGTGCGTGCGTGCGTGCGTGTGTGTTTGAGAGTATTTTGTATATCCGAGTATCTGCGCTGTATGTGTGTGAGAGAGAGAGAGTAAGGGCGATGGAGATGGAAAGAGGGAGAGACAGAGAGAGAAAGAGAGAGAGAGAAGTAAAAAAGAGAAAAGAATGAGCAAGAAGGAGTGTCTGCGCGAAAAGGGCTAAGAGCACTTGTAAAAATGGGAGCGAGCAGCCTTCTGAAGTAGGCCAAGGGCCATGTCAGTTATGCAACCAGGGGGTGTCAGAGCAACTATGGAAGCGCTGCCTCTCTTTCTATTTCAGGAGAAAAATTAAAGTTGACACTCTCTCCTCTCTGCCACATTTCCGTTTGCTCTTCCTTCGGAAATAGGGAGGCTGTCAGTCACCTTCACGTAACTTGAGGTTTTATTGGCCCATGACATTGTATGAGGGGAATCACTGCGATACTGTCTTCCATCTTTGGCTCCCTTGACATGAAAGTATTTCAGAAGCATAGTGCATCCCAAAGGCTTGTTCTATTGGCTTAATGAAAGGTGCCAGGCAAGTCAGAAATAACGTTACGATTGAAGATTGCGGTCTACCTACCAGTGTGGTGAAGATGTAGTGATAGTACTCAGTCATCATCCCCATGGCAAGAGCCTACACGTGAGGAAAAAAAAGTAGAGCAGATCGAATGAGGAAACTTGCTACTTCCTGACGCTACTGTTTGTTTGAACACCACTTAAATACATCTTCCGTTTGTTGTGTTTGTGTGTGGGTGTGTCGAGTGTGTTTGCGCACATGCTTAGGAGTGCGTTTTAATGTGTGTATGTGTTGAGGCTCGTGAGGAAACGTACACACAGGTGCGGCTGCCACAGGTTCACATAACCCTCACACCCACTCCTCTTTCTGCAGGCCCACTGAACCACATCCTCCTCCACTTCGCATCCTAATCCCTCCATTCATTCCTCCATCCATCCATCCATCCATCCATCCATTCATCTATACCATCCCTCCGTTTCCCTTCACTAGCACAGGTCCAGCATCACTCACTAACGACCACAATTACTCGGAACAAAAGGCTTGGATGCGTCCTCCTCTGGGACCCGGCGCAGTAATACGGAGAGAGTGGAGGATAATTGTCTGCCTGTGGAAGTTTCACCGCGGCCAATCGGGAGTGAGAAGCGGGCAGAAGAGCGGAGGACTGAAGCTTCATTAGTGGAGCTCACCACCGGTATTGAGTGCGGAGATGAGACGACCTGTAGCTCTCCGTTTTTAAACCCAGCGGACAGCCTCTCATCTAGCTGGTGGAGATCTGCCCATATCCACGTGGTAATAACAGGCAGACCTGCTGTCATTATCACTGTCTGCCGGAGAGCAACCGTGTTTGCTAATAGCATTACAGACCCATCGCTGCATCATTAAAAAGCCAATCTGTCAACACCATTTGTCTTGCAGGTGAGAATCTCCAAACGGCATTTAAAGAAGTGGCTGTTCTGAATGAGATATCACTCAGTGTGAATGCCTGTGTGTTTGTGTCAATACGTTTGGCACTGTGCCACGCTATTTAACGAGCACGCTGGAGGAGTGGTACGCAGATGGGCCCTGCAGTCCTCAGGCTCTCCACACCGCTATGAACCCCAGACAAGGGGCAACGGAGGAATGGAGTGGTTAATGGGGAGAAGGGCCGACCCAGTAATTGGTGCCGTTGTCAGGTGTCAGCTGGGGATCGTAAGTGTCCAGGTGGGCTGTGAAAGCCTGCATGGTATCACTGCTCACAATGAGGATCAATCCCCGTCCTACTGACATCAACGTACTTTGGGAAGTGGTGTGTTGCATGAAATTGCCAATTTAAATCTCAAAAGGGCAGACTTCCCAAACCTAGTCACAGTATTCAAATTGATTATGCCCAATTTTAAAGATATGAATGTCTCTATGTGATTTATTCATATGTGGTCATATTATGCAAGGGGCCTACACACTTTTGAAAGACACAATATTTTGAGTAATGTATAAGCTAACATATCATTCTATAATTTGGAGATGCTATGTCCCTACCAATTCTGGTTTAGGGGCAACATCTGTCATATTCTAATGTGGGAAGTGGGGAGTTGGACTGTAACTGTCAAGTGCTGATGAGGGAGCACTGACAGTGATATGAGAGAAATCCCCTCCCTTACATGGCAGTGTGTCATCTAATGGGAATATCACAGCAGAACAGCGGAGACTTTCATTAGCTCCCATTAAATGGGTAAATCTCAGACATTACTAATGATAGCAGTACTTGACCTTTCTTACTAATCCACTACTCTTGCATTGATTAAAACCCTGGGAGAGTGAAGTAGTGTTGGGGTGAATCATGTTGCCATAAATATTTGATCAACCCTGCGAGCATGAGAAATGTGAAGGATTTTAAACAATGTCAATTCCTGCTAGCCACTGAATTGCTTTTTAGAAAGAATTCCCGAGCCTAATTAGATAAGGCCGTACTCTGGAATTCAATCATGTCATTCATGGCAATGTTTTCTCAGGGATGTATTTTTGCACTTCTACTGCCTTTATACTGCACTGCACAAACATAACATATCCTATAAACTAAATCTGTGCATGTGTATTCAGAGAAATTTCCCTCATTCTCATATACTCATACACACACACACACACACACACACACACACACACACACACACACACACACACACACACACACACACACACACACACACACACACACACACACACACACACAAGCTTGAGTACACACCTGCTTGAGTATTCCTGCAGCCATTTCATGGCCACAGTCAAAGATGACGTGAAACTCCTTGCCCCTCTTCATCTCCTTCAGAAGCGGCTTGGCGTCCTTGCTGTCTGTTGGCAGCTGACGGATCTTCAGACGGATGTTGTAACGAGATGGAGCTTTTATAAGCTCCTGTAACCGAATAAGGCCTAGGGGGAAAAGCACAAAAGACCCTGTTTACTTTATGCTCTTGGTGAGTGATGTAACCTCTTACATAATAGTATGTTACATGAGTAAAAACGGATTGAATATTTTGCTTCTGTTGCAATGCTAGTAATGTATTTGATACCGGTCCTTATCTATGCTAATTAAGGTCCCCTGCATAATTTAGTTTAAAGCCTTGGTTTTAATTAGAGTCATTGTTTGGAGCCTGGTGAATGGATGTTGACTGTCAGTCTAATTCCAAGAAAATCTGCACCTCTTAACTCCAGTCAAAAACACTCCTCCCCTTGCTTCTTGCAGATCCAACCTCACAGAGATAAGTGTCTCTCAGAATCTCTCGTTCCTTTCTCTTTTGTCTGTTAGTATCTATTTTTTCCTTGCACACCTACTCTGCTCTCAAGTGTTCGCTGGCAGTGATTTCACCAGCTAGCAACCTTGACATCTAACAATGTGCATTTCCATCATTACAAAGCGTAGACAGATAGACATGTATCAACATGTGGCATGTCATTCATCCTTCATCCTAGATCACTGCCCTCATTATTGATCCGTTCCTTTGCACATAACAGATTGGATAGGTGAAGAGAACCCCGCAAACAGTATTGAGCAGGACCAAAAGTCAATCTCCAACAATTCAATTCCTTTGAAGACATATTGACAAAGCGTTTTCATACAAACACTCTCCTCTCTCTCGTTCATCCATAGCATACTCTGTGTTAAGAGTAGAAATATGCTGCGCGGGAGAGGGTAGTGACAGTTCACGTCTCTCTCTGCCTGAACCCACCAGTCCCCAGAACTTGGACGCATGACATTATTTGTTTACTTCCCGTTTTCAGCTGAGTGCCCTATACAGTGGGACACCAGCCCCCAGCCGGCTGAATGCTGAGCAGCAAATCCAAAGTGGTCATTAAATCAAACGTTAGGTCGCGCTCTGATGCTGATGTCCCACAGAGTTGTCCTGTCGCACGCTGATGATGTGTCATTGCCCATGACAAAGTGGTCACAGTGAGTAGGATAGGCTTATTTCCCACTGTTATGCATTTTGTGATTATTACATCCAATAATCCTGAATGGGATGATTTGTCCAAAAAGAGCCATATGTTTTTTGTTTTTTTGCGGTTTTCCCTTATGAGTGCTACATGCCATATCCTTTCATCATAATCTATGTACTCAACACCACTAATAAATGTTGTAAAGAGGCTTGTCAAAAAGGTTGCACACTTTCCATCTTGGGGTCCGTATGTACGTCAATCCCCATTCAGTCAGAGTTGTGCGCGGGTGTGAATGTGTCAGAGATGTGTGTCATTGGAGTTCAGTTCAATCTCGTCTGGGCGCTTGATGTTGCGTGAGCTGTCTGAGGAGAAAAACAGCTTCTCCTCTGCTGGAGTAGCTATCTCTGTTTTACGGTTAGTTAGTCAAAATCAATAAAAACAGCCCCGACACCTCCGACTGCTCCGTTCGCTCATCATAAACACGTCAATGTATTTCGCTTTCACTTTTACCCTCCCTCTTCCTCTCCCCTGCTATTCTGCATGGCTGATTCATCCCCCTGTTGCCATCATGATAAGACAGTGGAATCCTCGGAAATCCTAAGGGAAAAATATGGCAATGGGGTGCAGGGTGTCACTGGTGATCTATATTGACTGTGTCTAATGCCGGGCGACTGCTCCAGGATCCATATTTAACTCTGCATGAATATTTCATCCACTCGAAGTGATTATTAGGGGTCCGTCTGGGAGTCTCCTGAGCGTAAAACAGAATGGCCCGTGATAAATATCCTGCACAACTTCAGCCCCGAAGCCTGCCTGGCCTAACTTCCTGTAAGAGCTTTCCTCTGACAGCAATGCAGGTTCTTTGCAGCTCAATCATCACCAGTGGAAATGGAGACTGATTCCCCTGGTACATACAGTACAGCGTTGCATGATGGGAGTAGCTTCAAGGTTAATGTGTCCCTCTGTCCATTGTCCTGCTATTTTATGCTTGACACAATGTGTTGAACAAATTGAAGATAGATTTAAGCAGTTTTTTGGTAAAAGGGGTTTAATGGCAATTAAGGAAGGCAAAGAGCTGCATTCCGCTTTGTGGAAATTACACACATGCAAGCACCCTTCCTCCATTTATTCTTCTGTTTCTCTCACTCTTCTGAATACTGTTTCTACATTATATAATGTAAACCTATGGCTCTCTCAGCCCTATGCAAGGCAACAGTCCCTTCTAACGCTAACACATTAAGAGCTTTTCTTATGGCTAACACAAGACTCCATACACTTGGTTTTCATAATTTCTAGTTAGGGTCTATCTTAAACATAAACAAAATAATCTTATATAATTCTGAGGTTGATAGATTACTCTCACTTTGTGTGAATGTGTGTGTGAAAGTGAAAGCCAAGCCATTGACAAATAGGATGCTAGTTTACAAAGACATCTGCTGCTGTCTTAACACCTTGTCAGTGATTACAGCTGTTGCCTTAATTAGTACGCCATGTCAACGGCAACATCCAAATGGCAGTGGCGAAGACAGATAGAGATTTTTTGATAAAATGTATTAATATTATAATATTAATAATACATTAATAAATGTTATTCATATTTTTTTCAATAGAAATTCCGCGCAATATTTCTTTAAGATAAATGTTTAAAGATCCAAAGAACTTGGATCAGATTTTTACCATTACAAAAAAAATTCAAAACCAGTACAAGAGTAAATGATCAAATTTCACCACAACCTAATTCCAGAAACAGTCTTACTTACTAGCCTATCCATCAACAGTGCGTTGCAAAACCTAAATCATCGCAGCACTTATTAACAGCCCAACGCAGCCAGAGCTGAATTATCACGGCACTTAGTAAAATGATGGCGCGCCTCTCTAAACAATCTGTAGAGTGCTAGTGGAGCGTATGATGGAAAATGGGACTGCTGGTGTGGTGCACTCACACACATCAAATTGAAACAGATTACTGAAGGGGTCCTGGGACACTAAGGGCTCACTCCACTGCTGTTCACTTCCACTCAAGCTGCCTTGCTCTGAGGATCACTTGAAGGACTCCTCAGTGGACTTAAACACATGCACAACCATTTACACACACACACACACACACACACACACACACACACACACACACACACACACACACACACACACACACACACACACACATACTGACACAGATGCAAACAGATATACAGATTAAGTGGCATTCATTGGTGCAAGGAGCTTGTCTAAAAGGGTGGCACCGCCCCCATGAAATATGACTTCCCCACCTGGTGCCCCCCAACGCCATTGGTTAAGAGTACTGTCAGTCAAATAATGGCCAACACCATTGGTTCACAGCGCTGTCAATAGCTACTTGATTTGTGATGTGGAATTGCAGTACCACATAATACTGCTGCATTAGGTCATAGGGCACAAGAGCCTGAAAATTGTCCCCAATGTTTTCAAAGCCAATTTTCAACGCTGTATTTATTTCTGATAGAATTCTCTGATTTCCCATGGGCCCCCCTGACTGGTTCTTGGTCCCTCTGTGCCACCTCATTTAAAAAAAACCTGAAATTGGTGCCTGATGTAAAGTATTTACAGTGAAGGAAATAATTATTTGATCCCTTGCAGATTTTGTAAGTTTGTCCACTGACAAAGAAATGAAAGGTCTATAATTTTAATGGTAGGTTTATTTTAACATTCAGAGATAGAATAAAAAAAAAAGAAATCCAGAAAATCACATTATATAAAATATATACATTGATTTGCATTTGATTGAGTGAAATAAGTATTTGATCCCCTACCAACTAGCAAGAATTCTGGCTCCCACAGGCCGGGTATATTAGTCCCCCTCACTCTAAGAAAGTGCTCCTAATTTCAACTTGTTACCAGTATAAGAGACACCTGCCTCAACTCTTTACCTGTATAAAAGACACCTGTCCACAGAATCAATCAATCAGATTGCAACCTCTCCACCATGGGCAAGACCAAAGAGCTGTCTAAGGACGTCAGGGACAAGATTGTAGACCTGCACAAGGAATGCACACTGGAATGGGCTACAAGACCATCGGCAAGCAGCTCGGTGAGAAGGAGACCACTGTTGGGAAGAAACACAAAATTACCATCAATCGCCCTCGGTCTGGGGCTCCATGCAAGATCTCTCCTCGTGGGGTATCGAGGATCATGAGAAAGGTGAGGGATCAGCCCAGAACTACACGGGAGGAGCTTGTTAATGATCTCAAGGCAGCTGGGACCACAGTCACCAAGAAAACCATTGGTAATACACTACGCAGGAATGGATTAAAATCCTGCAGCGCCCGAAAGGTCCCCCTGCTCAAGAAGGTACGTGTACAGGCCCGTCTGAAGTTTGCCAATGAACACCTGAATGATTCAGAGGAGGCTTGGGAGAAGGTGCTGTGGTCAGATGAGACAAAAATCGAGCTCTTTGGCATCAACTCCATCGACTCGCCGTGTTTGGAGGAAGAGAATTGCTGACTATGACCCCAAGAACACCATCCCCACCGTCAAGCATGGAGGTGGAAACATTATGTTTTGGGGGTGTTTCTCTGCTAAGGGGACAGGACAACTTCACCGCATCGACGGGAGGATGGATGGGGCGACGTACCGTGAAATCTTGGGCGACAACCTGCTTCCCTCAGCCAGGACACTGAAAATGGGTCGTGGGTGGGTCTTCCAGCACGATAATGACCCAAAACACACTGCCATGGCAACAAAGGAGTGGCTCAGGAAGAAGCACATTAAGGTCATGGAGTAGCCTAGCCAGTCTCCAGATCTTAATTCCATAGAAAATCTATGGAGGGAGCTGAAGCTTCGAGTTGCCAAACGACAGCCTCGAAACCTTAAGGATTTGGAGAGGATATGCAAAGCGGAGTGGACCAAAATCCCCCCTGAGATGTGCGCAAACCTGGTAACCAACTGCAAGAGACGTCTGACCTCGGTGCTTGCCAACAAGGGTTTCTCCACCAAGTACTAAGGCATGTTGTGCTAGGGCATCAAATACTTATTTCACTCAATCAAATGCAAATCAATGTATATATTTTATATAATGTGATTTTCTGGATTTCTTTTTTTTTTATTCTATCTCTGAATGTTAAAATAAACCTACCAAATTATAGACCTTTCATTTCTTTGTCAATAGACAAACTTACAAAATCTGCAAGGGATCAAATACTCATTTCCTTCACTGTATATACCTGGTCTCCTCGTGAATTCACCTTTTGTAGAAAACTACTCATAAACATGTAATTTGCATAAAAGAGATTACATTTAAAATCGCTTCTAAAGTCTTACTCACCACTGGAAATGTAAAAGCAGATGGTGACAAAAAATGGACACACAGACGACAACAAAAACGACATCTATTCTGCTTAAATTCCCACCCAACACAATGCCTACTTTTCAAAGCAAACGCCTCCCACATCTAAACAGATGCTAAATTGGCCTTCCAGAAATAGCTCTGAATCACTGCAATGTTTTTCCCAAACAACCTCTCTGATCAGAGCCAGGAAGTCATCAGGCTACTTCTTTAGTGAACATGTTGTTATCCCGCGATCTAAACTGACCTTTCAACCAGCGCAAAATAAAACACAAAAAGTACTGCATGTAGCTGTGATTTTAAAGATACGGACGAATGACACATATTCACTGAAAAAGTAAATTACCTCTTTCTAGAGGGGTAAGGCAGGGAAATGTTTGCATAATCGTGTGATTTCGCTTTGTATTTTGGGCGGGGTTTAGAAGCAAAGTGCAAAAAGAAGAATGGAAGGACTGTGAATGTATTTATTTGGAATTGCTCCCCAACTGTGTATATCGGTGTTTCTAACAACTACTTTTTGTAGCTTCGCCACACCTTGCGCTTTGCTACGGGAGGTAGTTGCCATGGAAGCAGAGCTGCAAAGGTAGCCAGAGTAGTTAAACTGTCATTTTCTCCTACCCTTGGACCGGGAATCGTGCTGAATAAGACTTAGGGGTATCCATTGTCCAAGTCCACACAGCCCGGTTGTCCAGTGCTAAGCGTCAGCTACAACACATGCTGCTGCCATCGCAGCGCTGCTATTACAGAGTTGAGCCGTTAGAGGAGTGCCATTATGGCTATTGATTTGCTTGTTTGCTCCCTGGTTCGTGGAGAAACAGCACAATGCGAGAGGTTGTTTCCAGTCCCATTTCGTGGAAGCAGCGGGGCAATGTACGAGGGAGAGGAAAACATGGGTTAGAACAGCAGGGGGTCGACCCAGGAGAATAATATGGTAATACTGGTGTTCTGCTACACTGACTTATCCAATATGTTGCACAATGTCCTTTCCTACTAGCAGGTGGACACATTTCCCCTTTAAAATAGAATACTGGTCGTTGTTAGCCATTCTAAAGATTCCAATCACTGTGGCCTGCATTACTCAGCCCTGGCTGTCCACCATCATATCTCTACACTACTTCCCAGTCACCTGTGTAAACATCCAATCTAGGAAGGTTAACGTGCTTGCAGGTGGAGTCAAGATCTCGTTCCCTATCTCTGTGACAGAAAATCAAGCAACTGTTAACCCCCTAGTGTTTTAACTGGGCCCATTTTACCCCTTAATTAGTGAGAAAAGAATCAATTTGTTCCTAAAGTCACCTAAGGCACCTACACACGATAGCTATTGATTCAATGCAAACTATGCTGTGATACCTTGGCCATGAGATGAGACAGCACCTAGAGAATATTGTCCTTATTGGTTTGGTGTTTGATGTTTTGCTACTTCTATTTTAGTGTTATTATTTTTACTTCTGATTCCACTTACATATATACAAAACGGATACTATATCTTACAAATTGAAACACTTGAACTCCTGAATATTTGATCGTTAGATATACTCACTAGGTTAGAGTTTCAGTTGCAATGATTTTTTAACTGAGCAAGTAAAAAAGTAGTTTTTTTTACTTTCCCATTATCAACAAGTTGAAATAAAGGCAGGGGTATGAACTACAATACACTGTATTCAATACTTGTTGTTGACGGAATGCAACGGCAAGCGCAGGGACAGCTGGCTGCATGTTCTTCGGCTGGCACCCACCCTGACCCCTGGCATATGGCACATGTAGCCAACCTGCTGCGCCGTTTGCTGCCTGCTGCTGCCATAGAGCATTTAGGAACAAGAGCCAGGCAAGGGTCACTACACCTTTTCAAGTACCATCCCACTAACCTCACCTTACACAGCCTCGTGCTCCAAGCTTCAGCGAGCTGAAGAAGGACTGTGAGAATGTAGATGAGGTCTGAAGAGAGTTTGCCCCGGGGCTCACCTGTGCTGTCATCATAGACCACAGTGACCGTCTTCCACTTGAAGAAGTGCACCAGGTCCAGGATGGCCCGGCTGAGCGAGGAGAAGTCCGGGTAGAGGCTGACATAGAAGGAGTCCCTGTTGTCCGACACCTGGTGCTTCCACTTGGTCTGGATGTGGGGCACGCCCAGGGCGTTGCAGATGGACTGCACTGCATTGGCCGAGGAGCTGTGGGAGGGGCCAAAGATGGCTGCCACCCCCAGAGAGAGTTGGTCGCAGGCTGGAAAGAAACAAAAATATGTATTTTTTTTGTATCCATTCGTAACTTTTGTTTCAAACAGAAGCAGGGCAGAACTTTGACTACCTTTGCTCTTCACTAAACCGACACGTACGAGACAAGCATTGGCATTAGTATTATGATAGTAGAGACTTGGAAGGTAATAATCCGTAATCACAAAAGGGACAAAAGGGAATTTCTTCAATAACGGTGAGAGAAGATTGGGCCGTAATTGATGAGTCTTAAAATGTCATTCTGATATGCACACCAAACAGATAAATGAGACCACTCTCCAACACATCTCCTGAGGACAAGCAGGCCTTTGAAATACCGCAGCTGAATCATTACCTGGAACCAATCAATTCTGTCTGTTTACGTTTCAAGTCTTCCGCCGTCTCTCTCCTCTCCTGATTATAATTGTTTAAATCCAGCCGGCAGCTTCAGCCCTACTCTCGTTGGGAACGTGTTGACATGGCAATACGCGCACTGCACACAGTAGCGAATGATTTTAAATCAAAAAACCTTTGTGACACCATACCTTTTCTGGAGGCTTCAAAACTGTCGTAGATATTTATCCTTTGGATGTCGTAGGTGAGCGTGGTGTTTGGCAGTAGGGTTCTGTTTCTGTTGATTGTGTTTAAAGCAAATTTAAAGGCTAGCTCCTCTGCACCTGACGGGCCGCTCTCGATGGACTCAAATATTCCTCCTGGAGACATGAAAGAAGAAGAGAGAAGCACAATTATAAATGAATCAATCGTGTTGGTGCATTGAATTGCTTGCAGAATTGTCAAAGGACTTGAAATCTCATTGCCCGTTGATTTAGAGCGGATTGATATAAACTCCTGATATATCTCCTCTGTCTATTCTCTATAGCAAATGCCATAAGCTGCAGACCTTAAGGAAGTTAATTCTTTGACACTGGAACAAACCGAAAGCTTCAGGCATGACTTTACTGTGCTTGTAAAATGGGCTGATAGAAGATATACTTCAGAAATCTGATCCATAGGGGATATTACAGAAAGTCTTGTAATGTGCAGCACTGTGATGCATTTTCCCCTCAGACAGACTGCAAAGTGTGTTTAAAAGTGCAGGCTCCACAGCACTGGCTCTCCTGTGAGTTCATCTGACAGGAAGCAGATGAATGGACAGAGAGGAGGCTTGGAGAAAAGGGGTGAACTCCATGATCAATGTTCTCTGATTGGCCGCTGGACCAATCAATCAAGCCCTCAGGAGCACTGGAGCGCAACATGAAGAGAGTGGAGTGTTTTGTTTGGGTTAGCCCTATGGCCTGGCCCTGTTGGCTCACCGTCAGTCAGTGCAGAGCCTGACTTCATTGACTCCTACTCTAGTGCTGTGGTGGTGTGTACACTAGGCCCACACTGGCAGTCTAGACTCAATCTATAGACGGCAGCCCCGAGGAAGCAGGCACCTTCTGTCAAGAGTGAACGGTAAAGGCCACTTAGATGGAGATCAATGCTAAACAACAGAGACAGGCGGACATTTTAGAACTACAAATGTTCTGCTAAAGCGTGGAATCAATCAGGCCTGTGTGCACTATTACAAGGCCACAGCAAGCTGCCTGGGGCAAGACTAGAGAGCAGCAAGCCAACAGGCATGCCAATGGCAGCAGCAACAGGAATGAGGAAGTTAAGTTTCCCCTTTCTCATTGGTATTCATCTCGAGGGAGAGCCCTATTTTGCATGCCATAATGAGTTTGAAGGAATTAATAAGCATCAGTTAAGCGGGATGTACTATAATTGGAAGGCTGAGCGTTTGGAATGGGTCCGTTCACACGCGAGAAGCGCTACTTCCTGCTGTGAATCTCTCTGTGACTCCATTAAAAGGAGACCGGCTGGGGCTGTGAATTGGTCATGACGTCAACATCTGAGAGGTGAATGTGGCCGTGGTAAGCTACATTTGAATCCATATATTAAATGTACGCACTTGTGTACGTCAGAACGAGACTTTGTTCAATACGGATGTGTTAAAGTGGAAATAGGACAAGTAAAGGGTCACTAAAATCTTTTAAAAGCCTAAAAAAGAGGGTTAAATAAATGACATGTCTGTGTTAAAAGGTTGATATCCTGCCGTGTGTGATAGTACAGTAGTAGATACATGGCAGGGACGTGCATGAGAACATTGTAGAGGGACATGCTACAAGTTATTGAAGCATCAACAAATTTACCAAAAAACAAGAACAATCTGCACACTAATAATTTGCTAAAGAATGTGGTTTAATAAAAAACAAACAACATATTAACCGGAAAGATTATTTTGCGAAATCGCATGCCATTCATAACCATGCCAAATATATCCTCTTCACAAATACAAAACAACAATGTCTGGGAGATAAATCAGTGCAGCACCACCCAGACAGCTACCGTCAATTAGATAGCTGATAACGTCTAAGAATGAACAGGAGGAAAGTCATCTTAGTATTGATTTCTAAACACAAAAGCCCTTATGAGACAATGTGCGTGTGTGTGTGTGTATGTGTGTGTGTGTGTGTGTGTGTGTGTGTGTGTGTGTGTGTGTGTGTGTGTGTGTGTGTGTGTGTGTGTGTGTGTGTGTGTTTGCCTTGCTGCTATAGTGGAACATATTGAGTCAGGGAAATCTACTCCCTAACACAGCTTCTCAGCCCATGTCCCTAAACAGTGATCTGTCAAGGGAGAATTACAATTAACAGCTCATCAATCTGAGATGATGGCATTAACAGGCGTACATCGTGACCACTGTGAGACTCACCACCTTTGTTGTTCCCTCATATATAAGACTGGATCTATTTAACTTTGACAAAATAGATATCGGCTATCCCAGAGATGCAATCACACTCTACTACTAACTATACTTTTTATGACCCCGGATAGACTCATGTTCCCTGTCAGCAGAAAGCAGCGCTTCTTTCAGTCTAAACATTACAGCCAAATACTCTTTGGCCAATCAATTGAGCGCCCTCCACAATCATGCATTGTTGGTCTGTCAGTGATGCATGCAACACAATCAATGGCATCATCATAAATCAGCATAGCATCCTGGATCTCGGGCAAAACATTTTTCAGTTTGGATAGTGTTTTAAAAGAACATATTTTATTTAAGATGCAAGTCTATATTTAAAGCTAGTTAAGTGCAAGTGTGTTGTGAAGGAATAAGGTTGACAGGGAGGTTTGATCGTGAATGCTTAAAACGTTAAAGTTTTGTACACCACTTTGAAGATTCATGAATAAAACCAATCAGTTCTGCCAGCAACGGTGGGCAATAAGCCAAAGTTGATTGGTAGGCCAACCTCAAGTGATACTTTCCCCATAACATTCAGTGTGTGTGTTTATATATATACAGTATATATATCCTTAGGTCTGTGGATACTACTTTAATTTTAACAATACTTTTCAACCATCTTGGTCAAAACCGTCTCATGCATCTCATCTTGGAAATGTTGCGCTTGGCTGCAAAGAGCTACAGTAGCCGTCTTTGATGAATGTGCTTTGTTACCCAGTCGGTTGTTAACTTTAATGTGGTTTGGGTTGCTGAAATGGCTCTGTTTTTAGTTGCCGCCCCGTTTCTGGCAAGGGTGTGGGCTGTGCTAAGGAGCTGACACATAGAGGTTCTTAGGGGGAGCATGCTGCAGAAGTTCGAAGACAGAGTGATTGAGGAAGGAGGAATATAGATTGATTTCCTCTGACGTGAAACACCGGACATTCTCCAGCTGACCAAATGCACTTACGAATGATAACCCAAACTTTGCAGTGTAAGTTGTCAATAAAGTTCCTGTTCACTTCCAAAGGCGGGCACTAACCAGAGGAGCACCTGTGTGTGCTTACTATGAGGGGTTAGAAAGTGAAGGTGGGTTCGGTTCTCCTCTGAACTTCAGAGAGTTCACAAGTAATGTGTCGGCTTAATCCTATTCCATGCCATGAATGAAGGCCCTATCTAATCCCCCTGAATAGGCCATGAATGACCCCTGGGCCTGAACAACACGGCCCCGAACAGTCTGGCTCCGCCTGCCTCAACTTGGCTCTTTCACTCCTCTGAAAGGGCCTGAGCACAAACCAGACATCATTCATCTCAATTTGCTCCAGCAAAAAAAAAGAAAAGGAAATTAAAAGGAAATCCAGCCCCCGGCTCTAAGTTTCTGTGAAGTGAAAATTATTTATGAGGGAAAATAAGTTAGCCTCCCCTCCACCAGCCCATGTCTGTCCGTCGCTGACAGTCTGATGGTGATCAGTGTCAGAATATCAGCGCAGCAGAACGGGAAGCGTAGCATGACGCGCTTGGAGAGCATGTTCCATCTTTATCACAGCTGGGGCGGCACAGAGGCAGACAGGCGGAAGGACGGGCAGACGGACGGAGGGATAGATGGAGGGATGGATGGAGGGAGGGAAGTAGAGGAGACAACAATGCATGAGAATATGCAGGGAGGCGTTGTACAACGAGGGACATAAGAGATGGGTGGAAGAGGGAAAGCAGGTCCAAACCGGCTTAAAGACAAATGATAAATTCGATGGTGCAGCAAATATCATGGCCATGGTGTCTAGATGCACCACTCGTTTTTGACCGTCCTAAGAAAAAACGAAAGGTTGGCGCGGGAAAAAAAGTCTATGCATTGAAAGTCAAGAAATTCTCTGCTGTGAGAATTTGTACCTTTTTGTAGCAGATCAACAGTGGATGTGTATCTTTACCATGGGGAGCTGTCTGCCGCTGTGGAGGGAGCTTTACAGGAGAAAGATGGAAGAAGCCGCTCACACTGGGGGCCACCGGAGAACAAGCTTCTTGTATTCATGCTCTCTTGTCTCTGTTTTTCAAGGCGTTTCTCCGTCTTTCTTCCTGTTCGTGTACTCTCTTTTGCACTCCTACATCCTTTGTTTTTTTCTGTTTTTTTGTACACGGTGTAATAAATTATGTATGGATAGATACAATATAAAATAATGCTAGAGATTTGTCTTTTACCTATGTGATAGAAAGTCTGGGAGTATTCTGCTGAGCACTTTTACAAAATGTCAGAAATATTCTAGCCACTGTGCCGCCTTTTCCCGAAGCCACAAATGTCAGCCTCTCTCTTCAGTATCTCAGCATTTGTGACCACCACTCACAGATCTGGAAATGTCAACCGTTCCCCCGGCATATGCTGAGGAGACCAAGGTCTTAGAAAAGGAACCCGAAAGTAGTCTCACAAGACAAACAAATCTCCTGATTCTCTGTGGGACATTGGTCATAAAGGCCGGGGTCACACACAGCCTAACAGATAGTAACCCACGCAAACCCACACCAGTATGAAACCCTTCTCCATCGATTTGGCTGTGCCGCACACCATTGTTTGTGAAGATATATTGGATAGTGCTCAAGGTTAAGCGAGAGCTTGAAGAGGAAGCTGCGCCAATAGTGGAGCGGCGGAGGATCCAAGCCATGACTCAGGCCTCGCTTCGCACCTTGCTTTTTTTTAAGACACATCCGGAGGTAGACGCCGACACATACAACACAGTCAGACTCGCAGCCAGGCATTAAGAGGACATTCAAAGAGGACAGCTTAGCGCTCCACAATGGCACGCTCCACCTGTCAACAGATAATTCCTCAAGCGCTGAGGTGTGCATTTCCGTTTTCTGAGGGGAGCGGCTGGCCTCATCAGTCTAAGAGAGTATAGCGTTTGCTAATAGTGCAGAGAGTAAATCGTATTATTTCTCTCCTTCAATCTCTCCCTCTGCGGATCTATTTGCTTAACAATGATAACAATCCCTGCAGCTTAACTCACCCACATTGGGCCAATTGTTGGAGTAGCGCAAGTGCTCACATTCTTTTTAATGAGTAGCTTTCTTTTTGAACTCGGCTGAGGCATATTGATTTTCTGCACTCGGGCGAGTGTGCGATATTATCTCCAGTGAAGAGGGAAAAAAGAAGACGGGGAATGTGTGTGCATTTCCCGTGCCATGATTTTCTCTCATTTTAGAGACGTGGTGCCCTTTGACCCTTGCATTGTGCTGTAATCCTGGTCCATTTAAGAGATCAGCCTAGCATCTGAGGAGATATGTGAGGGAGTCTCAGTAGACCCATTGACTGTGCAGGTACTGGCCAATAATAAGCTTGCCCCACACACGTGCCAACACACACACGCACACACACACACACTTTCTGCCTGAATTAGATGAATTAAGGCATACCATCCATATTGCCTCTGCTCCTTAGCTGTCCATAAAGTATCTTAACTGTAATGTGATCAATAGCAGATCTTTGCTAATGGAACGGAGGCTCCAGGGGTCAGATTTGCTCCAGATCTAACATGGCCCCCTTTCCCATCTCTATCCTCCACAGTTTTAACTCTACTTAAACTACCAACCCTGCAGTAATGCCTTAAGTAAAATCAAACAGAAATGTTGCGATAAAATAGAGCACCTATTGGCCTAATCATGATAACCTAGATTACAGAGATGGATAATATCATGTAAGCAGCTTTAGAGGAAAGTGTTTTGAATTCTACTGAGTGGAGCACCTACACCTCTTCCAACCGTGGCAGGAAAATGTCTCTCATACCAAAATGGCATGGTGAACCAAAACACATCCGTTTGAGGGGAACCCGGGTAAAAAGAGATCAGACTCTACCATTATCAAATGAATACGGGAATCTTAATCACTACAGTACCTGAGGCCAGGGAAATACAGTATTCTGCCATCACTGGAGAGAAAGTCACCCCTTGTATTATTCTGGGAATCATTCTCGACACATTTGTCATATCGTTCAGAATTAATTTTCCAGTGAATCGTAACCACGGCCCTATTCATTTATTTGAATATTTTGAAAATCTAACCTGTGGACTTTTTTTGGTGCAAATATATAAGGTATGGCTTTGGTAAGAAATTCATAAGGAGCATTTCCAGCATCCTTTATGAAATTGCAGACTTGAGTGTTTGAATGGGTTTGGAGCTGCAAAACACGTATTAAAGATAATGAGAAAACAAAGGGGAGCAAATCAAATGGACAGAAATTCTATTTTCTGGGGGAGAGAAAAACGAACCGTCAAGTGTGTGCTGAATTATAATGTCAAGGTAAGCCAGCTCAGATAGTGGAGAGCTCAGTGCTACCCAGTGATAACACAAGATGGGAGGCTTGACTTTTCATACAAATCTCCTCACAGAAACATTCCATTCCTCATATCAAACTGTTCTCATTGGCACACAACTGTGTGTGTTTGAGTGTGTGGCTGTGTTTGAGAGAGAAATATATTAATAAGGGGACAGTAAACATGGTGTGTAGCACGTGAATGTGTGAGTAGGAACTACGCATACATGCGTTCATATATTTGTATTTGTTCCTGTGTGTGTTTCATACCGGCAGCTGTAAGATGTGTTTCTGTGCAGTGCCCTTGATTAGTGAGGACTATCTGTGCTTTTCAGATGCCACCTCCTCATTGGCTGCCAGGGTTGGGTGAACGAATCATCCATGTCGGTTCTTTGTGACTAATGAACTCCAGCTCAGCCGCAAGGTCAAGACCAGGTGGGCTCCATGGCAACGGCAGAACCTTTATCAAAGGCTGGGCAGGCCGAGCCTGTCTCCAGGATTCTAGAAGGTTCTATGGGAATCTTTGAAACGGAACAAAGGGTGATGGATGCGGTGGAACGAGCAGGCTGTCTTGCTAATGAACTTGTTCCATGTGATTTGCCTTCTGGGACAGAGAGGGGACAGATTTAACACTCGTTTGACCATTTACAGGCCTAACACTGCATGTCAACGGATGGAAGGCCACCCCAGGTAAAAATGCCATCCAAAAATAATTTTTGATACTTAAGGCATAGTTTAGTTTCTATTAAACATTACTTTTCTTCTATTTCCAGAAATTGTAGCAGTTGTGCCAGTGAACAGCATAGGACAGAAGGACTTCTCACTCTCCCTAAATACAAGTAGCTTTCCCCCTTTTGGCAATATTTCAATATTTGTGTCTACACATTGGCTGTACTATCAGTAGCAGTAAAATGGTTCATGTGTCCTGGGTGTCAGCCTCCAGCCCAGAGAGTCTCCATGACTGCAGCTAATGGCATCATCAGCGGGTGACGCCTCTCAGACCTCCGGTTGCGGCGTTATTCACTGTTGCCATGCTGATCCCTGCCCTGTGTCATCCTTTCATCCTTTCTGCTCCTCCCGCTCAAGGGGAAGACGGGGAACGGTGAATGGACACGTCTCCAGGTATGAACCGCGGGATCCATTAAGTCCAGCTAATAGACGATAAGACATTTTCCGAGGGAATCTCAGGAGGCAGGCAGAGAGGTGCCCTCCCTCTGGGCGGCAGCCAGGCATCTGTTATGACAAGCAAGACCAAATCTCAGACCTTCCCCTGATGAATTGGAAGCCACCTCGAGTCACAGCACGCTAGGCTACCATCTCCTCACTGTCTGACACCCCCCGCCCCACACCGCTCTCTCTCTCCCCCCTACAACGTATCTTCCTCCTGTCACCTCTTTCATCTCCCCCTCAGAACTCTCTACACTGCTGCCGAAGAGAGACAAAAAAGAAAAAAATAGCAAAGAAGAAAAGGAGAACGCAGGGAGATAAAATGAGGGAGCGGGAGAAAGGCAGTGTGTACGGCGGCAAGAATTGTCTAGCTAATGGTTTCATTTGCAGTGATAGTGACGGAGGGCCTAAGAGGCGAAATTCCCCTTCTTCATCTCTCTGCAGCGGATTCACCGTGTCCTATCCTCAGAGCCACCAGGAGCCTGGGGCCCAGCAACTTGATCTAACCCACACTGACAATCCCAGCTATAGGCAAAGACAAGAAGGAAGGACCCAGCTCATCCACATTTACCTGGGAGCTCACTTCAATACCACCCCTCCATCCCCCTGCAAATAAACATACAATTCAGAGATAACAATCTTTGTGGATGATGAATTGTAATTCAATAAAGAATCACAGTAATATTTCGGTTTATAGTGAACAGCATTGCTTTCCGTGAAGCTCATAACCCAGTCTTTTTCAAGTTGGAACAGTGCGAGTCACAGAGAGAGAGAGCGAACATGGGCAGTCTGCTCGCTCCAAACAGAATAACCAAAAAGCCTCAGAAATAAGCTGTGACAGAAACTCTTAATAAATATTCATAAAGGCTTTTAAAAGCGGGTAATCATTTTCACTTTTATGCATAATGCAGCTTATTTATTCAAACGCTACAGAGCATTTGGAGAAAATTGCTCTGTTTGAGCAAGCTTGTATCTCTGGCTGCAGTTAGCTGAGAGACAAAGGAAAAAGGCACCACATGTAACTAGGGGAACGTGGGGGAGCAGAGCGAACAGGGGAGAAGGCATGTACTGTGTATGTGTTTGTGTTTGTGTGTGCTCCTCTGTTCATATCTGTAGGTAGTGACAGTGGTTGTTAACTGTCATATTGCACTGGTAATTTCCCAAGAGACACCAGTATTATAGACCTCTACTTAACGTAACATTCTCTCTGTAATTGGCAAATAGAGTTATAGCGGAAAGCAATCCAAGGTTTAAAAAAAGAATTAACATCTACTAAATCCTACTATGCACACACACACATGTTCACCACACACACACAGACACACAAACAGTAAACCTGTGAATTCTCCAAGTGCAGATGTTTGTTTTGGAAAATAAATACAGGAGCTTGTTTAATGAATTGATGAGCCTCCCACACATTTTAATGTGATATTCACACAGTCACATCAAGCCTCCGCTCAGGGCTAATCCAGACTCCCACACGTGCCACTAACAACACCTGTTCTGATCCAGTGTTGCTCACCCACACCGCACTCCCACACACACTCTGCAAGAACACCAACGGTGCTTTACATGGACACACACACACACACACACACACATTCTCACCCTCTGCTTTAGCCTTTACTTCAGCATGTACATACTTGTACAACTCTCCGCATTGGACCACACACACACCCACACTACCCTAACAGCCACACATACACACGTACACACACATTATACCAACAGCCACACACACACTATCCTACCAGCTAAAGTAACACATAGAGACCACAAATTATCTCAGTGCCAAGCGTGTGAGCGGACCACAACTCTGCTTTAATGACGTGGGTGTGCCGAAAACAGTGTGAATATCGCTGTGCTGTGGCCACTGTACTGTAGCTGTGTGAAAATTGAACACTTTCAGATGGTCACCGTGAGAGCTCAGCCTGAATAGTGGGTTTTCCCTCAAATAAGAGTAAGTGGAGCCTGGAGGCAGAGGGAGGAAGAGAGAGTTCCACACAGGAAAGGTGTGTGAGGAGAGGATTAGGGAGAGCAGGGAGGCAGCCAGCCGCTCCACCCAACAATGGTGAGATAGGAGGAGAGGGACAGGGCCACAAGAATGGAAACCTCGCACAAAGAACTCAGCCAAGCCTCTCGAGTATCCCCCTCCCTAATCCACTTGCTGCCAGTCAGCCACTGTGTGTGTGTTCATATACCCAGAACACTTACAGCCAACGTAGGACCAAGGCTATCAGCCAGCACGTCAGTGCCCTCTGCTCCGTCGATTAGCGTCAAAACAAACAGCAACAGGTTATGAGTCTCTTACCTATCTTAATAATCGATCAATACTGAGCAATCCGTCAAAAGCAGGCCTTCTGTTTGTTATCCAGTAGCGCCTATCTGGGAGGCAGGCCATTTTTAGTGCCAGTGTCATCTGACCTTATCACAAAGTGCAGACAGAAAGAGAGCGAGTGGCTTTTTAGTGACAACGGCCTCCCAGGGGGTGAAGGCGACGCCTTGCATGAGATAGAAGTAGGCCAGAGGAAAAGATTATAAATAGAGGAGGTAAAAATAATTGACAAAAGAGTCTGTGACACTCCCCGTAGACAAGATGGCTGTTCTGCCCCAGAAGTGATGTTGGGGGGTACTCTTAACATCTGTTTCCGTTGAAGACAATTACATGTACGTACGCAAGGGGACACACGCGCGTGCTCACACACACACACACACACACACACACACACACACACACATTATCCTCTAGCATGTCATCTATCATTTGCCCGTCCCTATTTGAGGATGCCTCTGTCTTAATGCCATATCCTGTCTCCCGACTCCACCATATTCAAATAAACGGGGTGCCACAATGCATTTTTAATAGAAGCAGATTGGAAAGCTGGATTTAGAATCAGTGCAATGGATTAATATTTCAACAAGAAAACCAATTTTCCTCTCCAAATTGAAAAGACTAAGAATACAGTCACTCATGTTTATGTGGATTGGATGGTGAGAGAGAGAGAGAGAGAGAGAGAGAAAGAGAGAGAGAGAGAGAGAGAGAGAGAGAGAGAGAGAGAGAGAGAGAGAGAGAGAGAGAGAGAGAGAGAGAGAGGGGAGACAGAAAGCGAGGGAGGTGAAAGGAACTCATGGGGAGAACGGTGACTGGAGTATGTAATCGTCTTCCATTTTTCATATCCAAGAGAATTTGTTTGTCCCAGTGGCTCTTCCCTTTTGTGTTTTCGAGGACAGCTGAGGTTTCAGTTTCCGTCCTCACCATGGGCTGCCTTTTGTGGCTCGAACATCGCCGGATGTGCCCAAACAACTCTCTGACAGCGACCAAAAATAGCGGAACATCTTTAGTCAGGTAGTATGTCGATTCATATTTATGTTTAACCAAATGCCGTGATGTTTGCTTCGACAAAATCCAACACCCGTGCACAGTAAATACCGTAAATCCATCCTCGTTCAGATTGCACATGGAATTCGACCTCCGACAATCAAATATCAGCAGAGGAAGTTGTAAGTTGATCAGCTGAGCTGATCTTACAAGAGCTAACTCTTGCATGGAGCCTTACTCCCCTTGTAACTACTACTGATTAATTCAATAAGCCTAATGAATATTTTACACAATCTTGTCAAAAGCTTGAGGGAATGCGCAAGATTTATATTCTGTTAAGAGCTGACCATCAACTGTACTTAACTCAAAGGCAAACCGCAGACACATTTTTTGCTTTGGTGGTTCCCAGCTAGGCAAGGGAGACAAAGTCCTTGACAACACAAAACAATTACAATAATTCACTAAATAATTACAGAACAGACCAATGCAAGGAGAGGCAAGCGATGGTGTGGAAGAGCATTAGTGAGAGCAGGAGAGAGCGAGGGGAATAAAAGCAGAGACCAACACGAAAGGGAGAAGAGGGGAGAGGGGTGGGGGGGGAGAGAAAGAGAGACAAGGAGGAGAAAGCCTGCATGTTGGCCTCTGGGTTGTAACGGTCGCTTGTGTGCCAGGTAGTGCGTATGCATCAGAGGCTTTGCGCTGTCTCACTGTGAAGAAGCAGGACATGAACTACTCAGTCAAAGACAAAGAGTTCTGGCACAACAATAGCCCCTGTCTCTCTCCTGTGTGTCGCCTGTTGCTGACACAGACACACACACACACACACACACACACACACACACACACACACACACACACACACACATACAGACGACAATACAGTAGTGGCAGGCAGCAGCAATGCAGCCAGGGTCTTTCTCCTGCGGAAGCCGTTTACAGGCTACAGGTTAATGAGGTCTGAGGAGCTGAATGACTGGAACACGCTCTGCCATTAGCCTCGTCCTCACAGCGCTAACCCCTGGCACAATGGGCTGGGCACGCAAGCACAGACCGACACAAACACACGCACCACGAGCGGGCGCCCTAATATTGCTCATCGCTCTAATTAGGCAACCCCTTTCCCCTGTCAACTTCGGAACGCCTCCGTAATTGATGAGCAAGCGAGCGAGGCGTCGGGCGCCGTGCGAGAGACAGCACCACAAAGACGGGGGACAATGCAGTATCCATCCAGAGGGAGAGCGCTAATCCCTGGCAGAGCGGCTTTCACAAGACATGTGGCATTGTCACTTCCTGGTCCCCGCCTCTGGGGGCGTGTCTCTGTGTCCCGTGATGTAGAGTGTTGGAGCTGTCAGTCACCGTGGCGCCCGGAAGGGAGCCAGTTAGTGGAAGGGTTTAGCAGTGACGGACAGGCCCCTCAGGGGTGTGCTAGGAGCCTGGCTAGCCAGGGACACTGGGCCCTGCAGCTCACGCTCAAACACAAAGACACACATGCCCACATCCCAGGAGCCCCCAAACAACAACTGGCACACAGGGCCCGGCTCCCAGCCCAATCCCAGGCAGGGCACACCAAGCTCTGGGGAATTCCCAGATATGGCGGGCATGGATGTTGAGGGAGTCCCGTTAGCCCCACAGCGGAGAGCGAAGGTCTGATTGGCACAGCGGGGCCAACACCCAGAGGGGCCAGGAGAGGGCTAGGAGCCAGGCATCATGGTGCTGGCAGCCCGGGCGCCATGCTGGACCAATGTTTGAGGGTGGAGCGGGAAGGAGAGCCTGAGAAACACCCACACACCAACAATCGGACCAGGCTGGAGGAGAGGTTGACATATTATTAATGACACGACAACTGCACTGAATGATAGGCTGGAGGAGAGGTTGACATATTATTAATGATATGACAACTGCATTGAACTTTGACGGGTTTTGTGGTGGAAATTACCCTATATGAGGTGGAAGAAGGGCTTTGAACACAAAACACAATTTCCTAAGATAAAGTACTGGTTTATTTAAACTCCCCCCTTAATGGTTAGGTTAGCTGTAACGTTAAGGCTTACAGTTTCTGCAGATGTATGAAGTGTGGTCAAATTCTCATTGGTCAAGCAGTAGATAACATCTTGTGACGGAAGTTCCTTGAAACTTGGTCATCCCTTTCCTCATGTATCATGAACATGGACATATACGGATGTGGAATAATAGGGCTCTGGAGCATGAGATGCATAGATGGATATGTCCTTCTCATATGGCAGTCATGGATGGGTACAGCAGATATAAGTATACTGACCTTCAGCTTATACAAGCAACCTGCAGCACGCCCACACAGATCCATCTTGCACTCATACGGCAAGCAAAAACATGGGTAAGCACTTGCACAAACACACAAACACACACACACACACACACACACACACACACACACACACACACACACACACACACACACACACACACACACACACACACACACACACACACACACTCACACACAATCACACACATACTAAAAGGGTCAATAGAGGTTGATGAGATCGTAACTAATCAAAATCACAAATTAGTGGCAGAGACCTAAACTGGCCGGTAAAATACTGATGCTCTCAGCCCCTTAAGTTTTGTGATAAGAGGTGATTTTGGCAATGGTGTGCAGCAATTTTGAGTGGCACTTAATGCTCGATGGTGTTGTTATGTAAGGCTGCAATCCTGGGCTTCTCCAGCCCTCCACAAACACCACTCATAAAGCAGCAGCACTAAACAGCAACAAGCCAGTCACCAAAGCAGTAGTACTGTAGCTTTTGAAACCCACCCCCCATTTAAATGAATTGCAATGTTCAACACTCTAATCCCCTAAAATCCGTATTCAACGGTCTACCACATACACTTTTACCAAAGCGTCCATTTTTTCTCTATCCATTGGAGTTGAATGACATCGCAAACAAATCTTGGAGTGGAACAGTGTTGCTTGAACGAGAACTGAGTGAGTTGTGCTGGAGCAACGTCTGTGTGTGGAGACCGGGTCTCCCATGATTGAACTGTGTTCTCGATCAGAGTAGACACAGCATGTTTCCTCAGTCACTTTAATGGGAACTCTTCAGTATATCGCTCTCGTAATGTGCAGCCAGGCACAGACCGGATGCACCATAAAGTCTGCAGGACAGGCAAGAGAAAAGAAGACAACCCCTACAGGTTCTCAATCAATATCGCTGGCATCAATATTCACCACCTCACTGCCTCCGTACCAGCTTCCTGTTAACTAACACGGTGCATGTGTGTGTGTGTGTGTGTGTGTGTGTGTGTGTGTGTGTGTGTGTGTGTGTGTGTGTGTGTGTGTGTGTGTGTGCATGTGACAAGGGTGAGTGAGTCAAAAATAGAGCTGAATAGAGTTTGCACTCAATACGTTATTGATTTAATTTTTGCTCATTTCTCATGGCTGGTGCTGCCTTAATTGGATTCGGTGCTGGTTTGTATTGTTTGAGGATGAAGACAGTACAAACAGCAAGGAAAGTAAAAACTATTTTCTTTTAGTACTGTCCCACAAAAAAAATGATAATCATGTTTGTATTTCTCTATTGTCCAGGGACCAGCCCGGAAAAAAACAAACAAGAATAGGAGAACTAAAACATAACAGCTCCCCCCAGTCTTAGGCAAAAATCTGATCTCACAAAAACACACACAAACACACACACACACACACACACACACACACACACACACACACACACACACACACACACACACACAGTCTTACCATCATTCAAGTTTTAAAGGGGATTTAAAAAGATTTGGGCATCTCCATCAAGCAAAATTATTGTCTACTAAAAAAGGAATAGTGTCTCTCTCACAAGCATAACCACAGACAGTAATAGGTTTTCACCCCCATAAAATATGTTATTATAAGAAAGGAAGGCATTAAGAAACCAGGTAGTGTGGGATTTCTTTATCACTGGGCGGTATCCTCAATGGTGTACTCAATGGACCCTGACCCTCATTCCTTTTCTTCCCAAAATAAGTAGTCAGACTTCATGTAATTAGTATTTGAAAAAATACTTATATTTGTCAGACCAACAACCAAGGCACCATCCCTGCCATAAAAGTCTACCTAAAATAATGATGACTATAAAACGGTCCAATACTGACTGCATTAAAAAAGTATTCAGCTTGAAGTATTTCCATTACAGGGTAGGAGACTACTGTATGAGCTCAAACATCTTCACCAGAAACAACTCTGGCTCGTTGTGCCATGTTAGGAACCAGAGCAATGAGAAAGAATGATGGCCATTCGTGATTTTCATCAGGGCACAGCTATGGCGAAATACAATTGGAGATCTTCTGAAATGCATGGCTCCAAGCAAAGGAGGTCGTCTCGCAACAGAGATAGAGTGAGGCGGGGGAGAAAGGCAGAGAGAAAGAAGGTAAGAAATACCAAATGAAAACGAGAGAGGGGGGGTTGAGGAGGGGTGAGAACTCGGGGGGAATTACAGCATGAAGACAAAGAGACTGTCGGGACGGGACGAAGCCATGGAGGGCTCTCCTCTGGTTCAACGTTACCCTGAGCCAATCCGCAGGCGGAAGGAGAGGTGTTAGCAGGTGACAGATGGCGACCGGAGCCTCAGACTCTCTGTGAGACGATTCTTCATTACTTTTTCAACGACGCGGCCAACGTTATGCTAATAAACCTTTGCACAGACTGAGAGACTGGTTGTGCCAACAGCAGGCTGGCTGGTGGTGGATGTCCAATGACCAAATGTAACCCAGATTACACGCACCCTGCCTTCATACCGGCCTTCCTAACAAGTGATCTAACCTGTTTAACCACTGGGCGTCTCGTCTTCTTTTCTCTCTTCTCTCCTCTTCGTTTCCCCTCCCCTCTGTGTCGGCCGCTCAGCTTGGCCTTCTGTTTATCTCTTTTCTATTTGAAGCAGCTTCATTCCCCCCAGCCCTAGTTTTTTGAGGAGGAAAACTTTTTTGCAGGTGTTCGGGCAGCAATGACGGGCCACCAAAGCCAGTGAGTGGGATGAGGAGAGCAGCCTTTTTCTCTCGTTTCCCCCCTCTTTCCTTCTTTACCCCCCCTCCCCCTCTCTCTCTCTCTCTCTGTCTCTAGCTCTGTGCAGGGCTGGGTGGATTACAGACGCCAAGCTCCTTAGTTGGCTTTATCTCTCGATTCCCACAGCTGTTATCAGGCAAAAAAAGGAAATCACACTCTGCCGTCCCTCACTTTCTCTCCCCTGCCTTCTGCATCTCTCTCGCTCTCCCTCTTTCTCTTTTTCTTGCACTTCCAGCTTCTCTGCCGTTGAGTGTGCAGACATAATCTCTGTTAGGCGGACAGGGTCAAATGCTAATTTCTGCACTGGAGCTCTTAATGTTTTCTGGCATCCATTATGGCGCAACGCAAAGAGACGCGGCCTGAACTCAGGTTGGGAGGTAATTACAGTGGAGGAGGAAGGCATTTAAACAGAGTGTGTAATGGTTATGGAAGGCCCTGGAGATGGAAGGACAGAGGAACGGAGAAACAGAGAGAGAATCAAATGGAAGGGAACGCAGGCGACAAGAGGTCCGCTCTGTATGTGTGATCTCTCCACTGTCCAGAAATAACACAATTAGCACCGGAGCCTCCTAAAGCCTTGTCTAAACCCACTGTTAGTGCTTCCCTGGAGCTCCCAAGCCTCGTCCAATGTGACGCACTTAAAAGTGATGAGTAATAGAAATGACAAATGAATGACGGCGTCTCTTGTAAAGTAGTTGGGAAGAGAGGCAGAGAAATCATGACCCTCACAAACTCTTTCTCCCCCTTGCTCTTTGACCCCCGCAGAACCCTCTTGTTAGGGGGGGTGTGGTGCTCCGCAGACATCCCTTGCATCAGTCCGCCTGTAAAGCCTGTGCTGTGAGTACAGGCTGAGCCCCCTCCCAACCACCCCCCATCCCCACCCCAAGGCCCCGGTCAGCCTGGAAAGCTCCGCTCATATTGGAAGACGTGTTTACACAAAACTCCCCTCCACTTCGCTCGCCTGCAAATCGATCAGTCTCCTGCACTCAAGGTCCCTCTTTGTCAAGGCCAGCTTTTCACTCTGAAATGAAATCTGCAGGCGGAGAACAAACAGGCGAGGGGGAGAAAATGTCACACTAATGTCGCCACCAGCGGCCCTCTCCTCCCGCCACAAAGCTCCTCGGGGTCAACAGAGGGTGCGACGTAACTCCATTAGATGGGGAAATGGATAGCCCAGGATGTGGGGGCTGACACCTATATCATGTATTCTCCTACTGGTCCCAAAGGGCACGGGGACGAGAGGAAGGGACAGCCGAGGTGAGAGGAAGAAGAGGAGGGATGAAAAGAGCAAACGCTATGAGAAGGATCAGAGAAGGTCAGGTAGAAAGAGAGACACTGTAAAACAGGTAGGGTTTTAAATGTACTGTATATATAAATATATATGTTTTTATATACATATTGTATTTAGATGATGGTTCCACCATATTGACAAATTGTTTTGCTGTAATTTTTGTTCCTGCTGTTTTTATATTGTACTTTACATTGATAAGTGAAGTGCTATAGAAATAAAGGTTTATAGTGAAATGTGTCCTCTGGTTCACAACATGAGGGTACCTACAAAAAAACACCACATGGTCATTCAGCTAACATATAAACCCATTGCGCCATTCTAGCAGGATCTCATCTAAGGGACACAAAATGGACACGACAGCCAGTGGAAACAACAGCAGTGACCTTGACTTCACCTGTTATTTAGCAAACAAAATGTCCTTCAGCCTCTAGAGAAGCTGCTCTCCCTGATATGCTCTGAACCTGAAGGTAACATTGTTTTAAATGTTCAGTTTTTTTTCCCTTCTTCCTTGTCCCCAGGTAGAAATCGAGCAGAAGTAATTTGATTTAGCCACAAGGCATTCTCCATCGATCGTCTGGCCTGCAAGACTCTCCGGTCAAGCGTGTGTCCAGACAGAATGTGAGGGACTAAATAATACAGAGAGAAGAGGAGAGGCTGGGAGTAAAGGGGAAAGAAAGAGAGGCGGAGAGGAAGTCGGAGAGAGGGAGAGAACAAAGGTTATAGGAGATCTGGAAAAGGGGAAGAGAAAAGTGACAGAGAGAGCCGGGCACCTTAACACATATGAGGGCACTCTTACAACGAAGGGACCTAACGTAGAGACTTTAAACACAGAACTGCCGTAAGACAAGGCACTATCTATTTGGTCTATGACAACAGAGCTGTCCACTCACAGAGATGTGTCCTGACAGACGGACAGACGGACAGACAGGCACGCACACACTCCCTCACACTGGCATGAATCCACCCCCACACCCTCCTGACAAACACACATTTCTGTCCACACCCACACAGACTGCCTCCCGACACCAGACCTGGGAGATAAAAGGAGGGCAGAGAATCTGTGCAGCGCTGCGTGACTTCCCTCTCCTCCTCCCTCTCCTCCTATTCCTCCTCCTCCTCGCTCCTCTCTCCCCGTTTTGAGCGGTGTGCTGGTGAATGGAGCTCGGCCCTGAGCCTGCCGCTGCTATGTGACATCAAGGTGAACTCCAGCTCCCTCCGCCAGGCATATGACGCCTATTAAAAGACCAAAAAGCGTCTCTTCCTTTTTTTTGACCGATTCCACCACAGGATCGTATCACGATGCAAATGGGGGGGGGGGTACAGATATGACTCACTAAGCCATGCTTTCCCCATGAGAACGGCTGCTGCTGCTGTGTTGGCCACACTGCAGAAACCACACAGGCCTTCACACACACTGTGGCAGGCTGTAAGTGATACAAGGACAACCCACTTGGACTTTCTTGAAATCTCTAATTTGTCATTATCTGGTTGGCTCCTTCAGTTACTGGGAAACCTGTAGACCTCGTTCTTTGTCGTGCATTCCAGTCCTTGGGGTTCTTTCTTTGGAGCAAGGCTCGTCTCTCGCCCTCTCGGCCGTGGGGCTCCTGCCAACAAGGTCTCTCCCAGCAGGTTCACACCACCTATTTTCAACTCGGAATGAGCAGCCAGAACCATTTACACGGCCACATCACGTCTCTCGACCACTATTCGCGTGCCCCACAAGGGCCTGGGTGTCACCCTGTATAACCAAGGACAGGTTTTCCAAGGTGCCACATCCATTTTTAATCTGTGGACATACATCCTTACTGTGAACGGATTGATTAGGGAGAGAGGGAGGGCTAAAGGTTACAAAATGGTGGCTTCCATCCATCTCACAAGTGAGGGTTGAATTATTTAGCGGGTGTTGTCGCCTCATGCCTTAATGATGGGCAGGGGTCCTGGGCGAGGGGAATCTAAATGGTACAACATGTCACCGTCATTTAGCGAGGGTGGATGGGGTCAGAGGTCAGCCCATTGGAGGTGTCAGAGGAAGGTTCCGTATGTTTTCTGTCAGAAGGCCTGCTCCTCCAGCTTCCTGGAAACCGTGTTCCACTGCCAGCGCGGAGAACACACAGAAGCCCCGTAACCTGCAGTCCACCGCTGTAGGCTCCTTCACTGTTTCCTAGGGATGGACTTTGGAAAAGAAACGGGACACGGAAAAATACTGGCGCTTCATAAAGATAGCAAAGGAGGACAACAGCGTGAAACTGCACAGTGCAAATTAGCTTAGTAACGGACACATGCTCATTGGCCCATACTCATACACACACTTGTAAAAAAACCTTTACACTGCTCTCTCACACACACAACACTTATACACCATAAATAAACAAAGACACATATGAGGCACAGTAATCAATACACACATTATACTTTTAATGTTCATTCTAGCAGCCAAGAGCCTCACTCAGACTACCAGACTCACCACTTTCATTCTCTAAATTTTCTATTTTTCCAATTGTATGGCTCACAGAGATAGCCACCTTTCTTTACTTGTTTTACTGTCCAACCCTCCTACCCCATCAGCCTGATTAAACACATGTTTAATCTCACCCATCCATATGTGGCCACATTTACATATAGAATATAGGGCACTATCCAACACCTAATCTAACAAGGTCGGTTCTACGGGAGGCCAGTTACTTAAACAGATCCTCAAGACGGCCCCACACAGTAGCACAGAGACACAATCGATAACCCAAACATGAACTCCAAAGCAGCGGCTGAAACTGCAGCTCGGCAGGCCCGCACCCGGCCACCCGGCCCACTTCCTCTCAAGTGCACTCCACGCTTCTAGAAGTCAGCAGAGGCGGTTTCGGGGGAGCACGGCTCGGTCGCTTTGAAGTCACGCCGGAGAAGGAGCAGCGCGGGGACATCTGCATCGAGCGGCGATCCCTTCAAGAGCACAGCAAGAGCGGCCGACCTCCAGGCGATGGCGGCTGACACAGAGAACTGTCTGGTATTACAAATAGGAGCAACTATCTCGCTCTCTCCAAACGTGTCAAATCCTGTCAGTGTGGGGTGACTGTTGTGGTCTGTGTCTCACTAGTTAGCTTGCAACAGTGCAAGGCAGCTCCCGGTATTACGTGACAGCCGTACTTACCATACACACACGCGCGCACACACACACACACATTGAAAACACTCCAAACTAGTGAATTTGCAGAGTGTCCCTGGCTCTGGAGACTTCATGTAGTGAGTGCAGCAGTGTTGACTGGAGAAGATGAACTGAATGTGTGAGGTGCCTATCCCCTGGCTGCCGTTTACGTTCATGTTTAATTCAGAGGAAAACATCCTTTATTTATTCGCCCCCCCCCCCCCCCCCCCCCTCTCTCTCTCTCTCTCTCTTAGTCCCTCTCCATATCTCTTCCTCTGACCTTCGCCGCTATATTCGCTTCCACTCTCTATCTCGCTCTCCCCATCCTGCCACCCCCACCACCACCACCTCCCCCAATCCATTTAGTAGTTTGGTTAAAGATTGTTGTCCTGAAGCCATGGCCGCGACGCCCAGGGAAATCAAAGTGGTCCTCTCTCCCATATGGTAAGATCAGCAGTGCTTTCAAACTTGCACACACACACACACACACACTTACATACACTCATAAAGTACACTTTAGCACACACGCAATCAAAAAGAAACAGACACACACAAACAAGCACACCTGGGGAAAACATAAACACTGTTTGTGGTGCAGACACACGGGAACAAAGCACAGTGAGCGCACCAACTCCAGCACATATCCCTCGGTAAGCCCTGGTTTAGAGAGGCAGAGGAGTTACAATGAATAGAGGAGACTGCTGCAAGCTGCGAGTTTTCTCCACAGGATAAGAGGGTTAGCAGATCCGAATAAGTGCCGTTCAGGATGCCAAACATACACTCACACACACACAGACAATTTTAAAAGAGCACTGATAACACGCACACACACACATACGCTGTGTATTCAGTGATCCCACTCTTTGTGATGGCGCAGCACTTCCAGGAAATGCCTGAAGTGTGTCTTTATTCTGCAGTCAGCAGTGTGCGACACACTTCCTCTAAGGGAGCCTTGCACACAGACAACTTTTCTCTTCAAACCGCTCTTCAACTCAGCAAACCCATCTTAGGGGCAAATCTCTCAGTGTGCGTGCGATCACCGGGCCTGCACCCACAATCGACCGGGTAAGCGTTGTGTGTGTTTGCACCTCGTGCCTCTTGTGATGCAGCTAAAAGAGGCACTTAACTCCTGACTCCTGGCCGGTGGGGTTCCTGGTCCACAGGTGCTGGAGGACAGCCGCTCTAGCAGGGCTCTACCTCCTCCTTCAGCTGGCCTGGAGGGTGCTGCGACACAGGCCGAGAGGAGCCGAGCCTCAGCTGTAGGTTTAGCCAACGCTCCACTGACCCAACAAACCTCTTTCCAGCGTTGTGAGCTCTCTTCCTGTGACACGCAGAGAGGGAGTGCGTGCGTGTGGGTTTACGTGTGCGTGTGCGTGTGCGTGGCTGTGTGTGAGTGTGTGCCTTCGGGCTGTTTTGCTTGCGGGCTCACAGCTCAACTGGAGTTACACCGGGCCTGCTGTGACATGGACCCTGCCAGCAGGAGAGAGACTGGCCGGCTTCACGGCTCGAAACCACCGCGTAAAGTGCACCTGGCTCAATTAAGGGCCCTCCGCGCAGGATTGAGTGTGTCTCCGCCTTCCTCTGTTGTGCTTATCACTCTCTCCCCTCCTCTCAGCTCTTCTTCCCGTCTCTCAGGTGGAGAGTGTCAGCATGGCAGTGTTGAAGCAGAAAGGGCACTGTGTGAGACTGACACACTGGGGCGGTCACACAGTCAGCTTATCTCAGCTGATGCCTTAATGGGAGGGAAGGGAAGGAAGATACACACACACACACACACACACACACTGTAAAGGCAGAGTACAGTAGCACCGTAGCAGAGGCCCCTTATAATGTGGATGGCCGTTTAATCTGAATAAAGTTAACAAAAAGGACCTGCTTCTAAGCCAGATCATTATTGACATGAAGCCGGTCTCTGGAGAGCCAAACCATTCTCCTCAACAACATCCAGAGTAAATATCCCTGAAATTTTAATATGACATTTCAGAATTGGATTAGTGGCAGATATTCACACGATTGACAGATAAGAGTGTGAGGGCGTCCTGGGATAGGCTCCCGGTGTTTGTCCCTGTGGCACAGCATTCTGACATCGATTTTCCTGGCAGATTATTATTCCTTTTTTTTTTTTTTAGACCAGCGGCATGATATGGGTCTACCTTTCCCTCAGCAAGATCATTCTAATTCATAACACCCCCTAAAATGAGTTATTGACTGAGAGAGGCCTCTCTGCCATTCTGAATAAGAGGCCTCTCCAGCCCAAGCCTGCAGTCTCCACACAGTGTGGTGTGTGGCCTCGAGCCGAGGCAGAGGAAACTAACATCTGGCTGGGTCCCTGCATGTATCTGCATGCCTGACTGATTCCCCCAAGCCATGCATACACTTCAGACCCAACGCAAGGGGAGACTGGCGCAGACACACAGCGAGACTGGCCGACCGACCGACAGACAGACGTACGGACGGACAAACAGATGAACACTGCGCTTCCTGACGGAGCACTGGGGTTACCCTGACACTACAGTACGGATTGCCACGCGGCAGGTACAGACAAGGACGCCGCTCGATCAGGAGCCGGGACTCATATTACCGTTGGAGGTAAGAACAAAAGAACACCTCCACAAGGTCCCTCCTGTCCGCCCGGTCTCCACGGCAACGCAATTATAGCACGAGTCACCACAGTCCCACAAGTCACCTCCAGCCCCAGCAGTACAGACAGTCAGCACTTCTCCAACCAAGCTCCTGTCCTGTCCTGTCCTGTCCTGTCCTGTCCTGTCCTGTCCTGTCCTGTCCTGTCCTGTCCTGTCCTGTCCTGTCCTGTCCTGTCCTGTCCTGTCCTGTCCCATCCTGTCCTGTCCGGCACAACACCCTCTGAAGCCGGGTAGGGTGTGGGATGTACGGGGCACCACTGAGCCACTGCCAGAGAGGCGAGGCTCATTACAGACCCAGTTACACTCAACGAACCCTTCATTAGGAACCCCTGTACACCTTCTCAGTCATCCAGTGGTCTAATCAGCCGTGGCAGCAGCGCAACACATAGAATCCTGCAGGTATGGGGCAGCAGACGCAGGAAATGGTCGCATCAACCATAAGAATGGAGCGGGGGGGGGGGGGGGGCTCAGTGATTTTGATCGTGGCATGATTGTTGGTCCCAGACGGACTGGTTTGAGTATTTCTAAAATGTCTGATCTCCTGGGATTTTTACGCACACCAGTTTCTAAAGTGGAGTAAAGGAAAAAACATCCAGTGAGCGACAGTTCTCCAGACAGAAACGCCTTGTTGATGAGCGTTCAACGGAGAATGTCCAGACGTGTTTGAGCTCACAGAAAGGCTACGGTAACCCTCCTAACCACTCTGTACACTTGTGGTGAGAAGAGAAGCATCTCAGAATGCACAGCGCGTCGAGCCTTGGGCAGATGGGCTGCAACAGCAGAAGGCCACGTCGGGGTCCACTTTCCACGGCCAAGGACAGAAAGCTGAGGCTGCAGTGGGCACAGCCTCACCAAAACTGGACAGTTTAGGGCTGTAAAAACGTAGCCTGGTCTGATGAAGCTTGATTTCTGCTGAGGCACACAGAAGGGTGGGGTCAAAATGTGGCACCAACAGCATGAATCCATGGCCCCAACCTGTGTCAACAGTCCAAGCTGGTTGAGGTGGTGTAATGGTGTGGGGAATGTTTTCTTGGCACACTTTGGGCCTGCTGATACCAATCAATCATCGCTTGAATGCCACAACCTATTTGAATATTGTTGCTGGGCACGTGCATGCCTTCATGGCCACAATTTACCCATCTTCTAACGGCTACATTCAGCATGATAATGGACTGTCACAAAGCCAAAGTCTTCTCAAACTGGTTTCGTAAACACGACAATGAGTCCAAAATAAAAAGGGATTATATTCCTTATTTGCTATTTGGCCAAAACTAAGAGCTGAGATAGACCTTCCCTTCTGAGCCAAGGGAGGCAGAGAGAGAGAGCTTTTTAGAAATAATCACTTCATGAAGCACATTAAAATGTCTTCACGCATGGTGGCGTCACAGGCCTGTGAGGAGCGATGCGTCTTCTGCCTCTGAGCTGGGGGAGGAGGGATGACAGAGGACCTAAAGCCAGGCTGTGTCAGACACACATACACACACACACACACACACACACACACACACGCACACACACACACACACACACACAGACACACACGCTCCTCGCCTCACACCGGGGTTTACCGCATCACTGGTGCTCACCACCGGCTCTCCTCCTTTTTCTTCCCCAAAAGTGAAAGTGATATATTTTTAAACCATTTAGTCAGTCATAGATACTTTCACGTTTCTGGAAACTTGCTGTGAGTGAAACATGAATATTTTAAGCAGCTTAGCGCTGATTTAAATATATTTACTGTGAGATTGTTGGCTGCAGGCCAGGACACAGTGTAATACCCATAAAGCCACCACTGCTTAACTCAATTTGAGAAAGCTGATAATTCAGACTGGCAGTACTGAGGCACACAAAGTCAATTAACTACAAATATTTTCTGAAAATAATTTTGTCATCTTAGAAAAAGTGTGAATTGGGATGTGGCAAGGGTTGAATGAAAGTACACAGTGAAAAGGCAGGCTAAAGAAATTGTAACAATTCAAAATTAAAACATACCGCAGACATTTGGTGATATTAAAGAAGCAGCTAAAACAGGTTACACTGAATGTCTAGAATTGCCTTGCATTATAAACTGATGTAACAGGCCTGAGCTGACTTTAATCAAATCCCATGCAAGATGACATAAGTGTCGGACCGATTTTGTATTAGTTAGAAAACACTCTAAAACACTCAGTAGAAAATGTCTCTCCTTCTGGGAAGGAAGAGAGAGAGAGAGTAGAGAGAGAAGAGAGCAGAGAGGGCTACAGGTGTAGAAGAGGGGATTATCAATTAGCCCTCAGACCGAGCCAAACCAGACCTTGAGAAATCCATTACACCATGAAAGCTTTTACAGAACATGATAAACACTGTTAATTCAACATATGTTTGACAGGAGGCAGGCAAGGTGGATTACTGAATAGGAGCTCTGTGGGCTTTCATATCAAATCTGTCTATTGAGCCAACGCCAGAGGGAAAGTCACCCCTTCATAAGAAGTCATCACTGCACTAGGAAGTAAACAAGAAATGTAGCCTCAAAACTTCTCCTTCAATTCCCTTGGGCATTAAATTAATTATCGTCTGATAATAATAATAATCTCAATAAGGGATGCAAGAACGAAAGTTTCAATTTTGCCACACCACTAAACAATTGAAAGTCCTTAGCTTGTCAAATGGCTGAAAAAACATCCTAATAGTTTTACACCAACAAACAAACTGACCATTCACCAAAGGCCTTCCCCTTCCCACAAGTTCCAATTTGGTATAACGTGACTTGTGGTGTGTTCTTTGTATCAATAATGGTAAGTAAAATCAAGATTCTAGATTCAAACATTCTCAAGAAACGAATTCAAATGACAATGTCTGACCCTGGCTCTGTCCCACTGGTTCTGGTACTCCAGCTTTGCAGCAGCATACCGTGCACGCCTACTCTCTCTCTTATATATATATAAGTATATATAATATATATTATAATATATATATGTATATATACAGATTTATTTTTTATTTTTCTTTCTTTCTTTTTTTTGACAAGATAAATGTTTGTTTTCATTTCAATGTGTGTGTATGCATGTGCTGGAGCATGTGCGTGAGCGTGTGCGGGAATATGTGCGTGTTAAGTGCGCACGTGTTTTCTGTTTCACCTTGGAAGTTGGAGTTGGCTTGGTTATTTATTAAAATACTTTCTTGGGGGGCGCTCTGTGTTACTCTTGGGTTTAACACTGGTTGAATGTATGAATTGATTTTGCATTTAAAATGTTCTTTCCTTAACGATTTATGAATCAACTGAATAGAAAAAAGAAAATTGTTTTCAATAGTGGTCAAATTTTACAACCAAAACTTACATAGTATACTGCTTAGATATTCAATCATCATCTCATCTCATCTTCTACCGCTTATCCTGTTTTACAGGGTCGCGGGGGGGCTGGAGCCTATCCCAGCCAACACAGGGCGTAAGGCAGGGTACACCCTGGACAGGACGCCAGTCTATCACAATATATTCAATCAGAATGTGTCAAATCTTGACACTACAAAACGCATTAGTCATTTCCACTTTCCTCTTTCTTGACTGCCAGGTGTGAATTGGCTGTGGGTTGTATAATCAGTCACATCTTCCAACTCTCTAATTCTCCAGACAATTCCCCCATAACTGCACCGATAAACCCAGAAGAGATTCTCTAAGAGAATAGCTTGTTCAGTGAAGGCTGTTATGCTTATCAGCTCCCATTTCACACCTAACGCTCTTTGTCGTTTAGTGATCCGCTTAGCCACGCATTGTCTCTAAGTAGCTTGCATTCTCCACAAATCTCCTTATTTACAAGTTATTTGAGTAAAGGGGGCCAGCCTATTGTTCTCTAAGTATAGCATGTGTCAGCAGTTCAGTGTTATTGAAAGCTACTTTTTTTCTGAAAACCTAGAAGTTGTATTTCTACAACCTAGTATTTCTTTGCTTACGGAGCCTACAACTCTGAAATTAGCTGGAGGAACAAACCACAGGCAAATAGGTATTGACAAACAATGATCAAAACAATCAGAAGGCATTCTGTCACTTCTGATCAGTTCTGGTAGGATCCTTCTTTTCTGTGGTCATATGTCCACAGACACCTCTGATACATGGAACAGACCTTGACCTTCCTTTCAGCTACCACTCTGCCTGTACCTCCTACCTTCTCTGCCCTACTGCTACTCCAGTAGCCTCCATATCAGAAAGCAAGTGAAGGCACCTGGATATGTGAAACATGTGACCCCTCTATTGGTTGTGCTCTTTGTGAACTAAAGGCCAACCACTGGGTTCCACGACTGGAAGTACAGGGCTCCACCAGGCCTCCGGCCTCAGAGCAGATATCAACCCCTTGCCTATCTGCTTTCAGCACTCAGATGTGCTGTACTGTCAGGCAGGATATTCCCACAAACACAAAGGTCTGATAATGCACACCAGCAAACTATCATGCACATCATGTAAACCTGTATGTGGTAAAAATGGAAACAATAAAAATACATTTCTGAAAGCTCATTATGGTGTTGTGTGTATGTGTAAATATACACCTTTTAATGTTTGAAGAAAATTATTTTGTTTTAAAAAAACGTTCGGAGAAAAAAAAATCGCACGCTGACAATAAGGAGCATTCAATAAGATAGCCAATCCAATAACCAAAGCAAGTGGTTGCAATGACAAGTTGTGTACGTTAGCGCCAAAACGGTGCTGTCCATGGTGCTGAATATGTTTTTATCCAAATGAGCAGCGTTGAGATAAAACGGAGAAACAAGACCCGTTTTATTATTATTATTTCAATGAGTTTGTAATGAGTATAGCGTGCTCGTTTGGTTATTGTGTGAACATGTATCTGCGTGTGTTTGTGTGTTCGCGTGCGTGCGTGCGTGCGTGCGTACGTGTGTGTGTATGTGTGTGTGTGTGTGTGGGGGGGGGGGGGGGGGGGGGGGCGTTGTCGAGTGTGTTCAACTATGGTCGTAATGGACAATCCCCTTCCCTATTGTCGATAACATGCTTACATCGGTAAAAATCATTTTACATGGACCCAGGCAAACTGTTTGAAATGATAATACTCCTTAAAGTATTTTTGAACGATTTGCATTACCTATTTGAATACAAATAATTGCATTAAAAACTCTGCTATACACTCTAACATGTTTGAGGCAGGGGCTGTTAAATAATTAACAAAAACCTAGACCCTGTAATTTGTTTTGCTAATTCAATAAATAGTTGGCATATCGTTTGTTGGTACAACTGATCGTATTATAATAAAACGTAATTATGAACCAAAGTTAGAGAACACAATAGGCTACCGCTTCCTTTGCTTTCTGTATGTGTGCCAGTTTAGTCATGTGTGTTTGCATGCACGCAAGCATGTGTGTGTGTGTGTGTGTGTGTGTGTGTGTGTGTGTGTATGTGTGTGTGTAGGGGGGGAGGGGGGGGGTCTTGGTCTGTGTGCGCACATCTATGTGTGTGTATTAACAAGAGTGAAAGACGTTTCCGTATGCTATAAACTTTGCAAGAAAACAGCTCCATGGCAACAAGTTAGACACGCCAAAAATGGTTTCTTGAAGAGACCAAGAAACTAAATTATTGAGTATCAGCATGGCACTTTGGCATGTGTAAAGGGCTTGATCATTTTAATAAAATATTCCGCATCTGCTTATGGGAAAACTTTTGGACACGTGAGCATAGGTCAAATGTTTATAGTTAAGGTAAGTATAGTTGTAAAAGTCTAGGGTATACCACATGGTGTGTAACATCTCGGGGGCTCAACAGTAAACCCCAAAAGTCGGTCACACCAGCAACAAATGTTTTTAGTACAGGGGGATGTGCAAAACATAAAATCCCATAAATCATTCCATAGTGGAGAATTGGTAAGTAAAGACAACATAACCCGATGACTGGAAGCATAAACATTTATCTTACCAAATCTTAAGACGTGTGGCATCCCATGAGAATATCCCACACATTGTAGTAGCAACAGTAGAAGCCTGGCGGTGCACCTGAATCTCGCATTAGTTATTAGGAAAGAGGTAATCTTCATGTTGCTTGTGGGGTGCAAAATATTTATTCCCTGGATCGGTAGATTCCCCAAAATTCTTCTTTGAATGCTAAGCAGGGTGAGGGCCCACGCACAAGATCACGGCATGGTCACTCATTGAGAGGGCATTCGTTTTCCTTGATCCATTAGCAAGCACTGCGTGTCCGGCTCACTGCGCCAAGAAACAACCTTCCGACTCAGCCGACGGTGGAGCATCCATGTTAAGCTTGGCAAATCCAAGAGAAATCCACTTACAGGAGATCTGAAAGACATATAAACATACGGAGAAAAGAAGAGTTGAATATCCAGCCAGAATCCGTTTCGGAAGAGGAACGCAAAGAAGCAAATAGGGAGCTCAAAACCTTCCAGATAGTCTCGGCAATCTGTGTTAGAATTCTACTGCACTGGCGTACAGCATCTGACGTCGAGCCAAGATTAGTGTGAAAGCAAGAGAGGATAAATTGGGCACATTTCTTGGGTATTGCTGATCACACATAGTCCCTGATTCATATTGGCTACCGAATTTGACATATTTCCCTCCACAGTGCGGGCATTCGGTACTTCCCGACTAAGTCCTTGTACTCAATGGACATCGGTCGCTGCCTGTGTAGAGTTGCCGCGAGTAAAATCAATCTTAATGCTACAACTATTCCATTGGAATGGCATAGTACCTATTTTGGGGTTGACATTATTTCACTCAGCTCTTATGGGTTATATGGGTCTATAAGTTCCGCATTTATACTTTCGAAAATATTTAAGTTCTGACATCGACAAGCTACAGAAGCTAAATAAGGAGGTACTCTTTAAGTTGCAGGGTTTTACGGTTTTCTGTTTAGTGTTTAGCTACATATTGCTTCTGTATGGCCTAATTTAACATATATGAGAGAACAAAAAGTATTCAGGTAATCGCTCCACGAAGCGCCAAGTATTTGTGAGTTCTGCGTCTGCAACGCTTCAGAGATTTCAGCACCAGGGACAGCAAAACAGATATTATGTCGAGCTGGCCTAATCTTACATTTGTTCTGTTGGCAGTATATGGTTTTACTATGAATGAATCAACTAATGAAAATCCAAGTGTACCACAAGTGTCTTACATTGACTGACCACAAATAAACTGGAAAGAACGGCGCGATGCGTAAACCTCACAAAAGCTGAACTAGGCTGTGCTTTGTGCTTTTGGAACTCGATTCAATAGGCCAATAGTTAGACTTCAGTGCATGCAGCCTCAGCAATATTTTCAAATTGTCTCAATATGTTTGAATGAAATTGCACATTGTGTCTAATCAATAAGTAAAGCATTTGATTACATTCATGCATAAAAAAGCACATGTGGTTGAACTTCAAACCATCATGTTTTTATTAGTCTCCACACATAATCCTCAATAGGTAACGGGGAATTATTTTTGCACTCATAATTAAGGCTCATGTAATAAGACTGAATAATGACTTTAATATTTAAGACATCACGAAACAGAGACAAGTCCTTCATTGTATAATTTTTCATTGCATCATTTGGATGATTGTAAGCGTGTAAAATTGGTGGAGACGGCTAATGAAATAAAGTCACAAACTGTTATTGCTGTTTGAATACGGATGCACCCTATAGATCCTCCCCTCAAAATTATGTTTGTAAACCTCGAAGCATGCAGCAGTTTAATTTTTTTGTCTAACCGTTGGACTTTAATTATGTCAAATTGGTTGTTTAATATATAGTTAAGAAATTCAATAAAGTTCATGTTTTTTTATTTTTTTTTATTGAAAAAATGGAACCTGGTCTAGTATATCATAACTTAGGAATATAGGTGCAATTGTGTACAATTTCAGAAATGTTGATCATTTTACCTGAATTAGTCCACCCGTCGCAGGCAAAGAGGGCATATTGGGGGTTTCGGTAGATAAGCTGTGCACTTCTAGTTACTAATACAAATTGCAAAGGCCAAAATGTGATTTTTTCAGATATATAAATATAGTAGGCTACCTGTCAAATGTTTCAAAATCCTTCAACTCGGTGAGTGTTATACTTCCAATTTGGTAATTAATGCTATAAGGAAAGAGCTTATAGGCAACACTCCCAGGTCATTAAGTTGATTTAGGGCTGTGATTCACACGGGTGTTGTTCTCATCAGCTGTGGAATTTACATGCAAAGCCAGTCGGTTGGGCTTTCCATCCAGCCCGATTGAACTTTGTCCGTATATCATTCTTAAAGCGGATCACGTCAACACCAGTGAGATGCACGACTTATATGATGTGAACATTTAATGGCCCCTTAATGTCTTTTCCACCATACACCATTGTCGGAATCAGCCCGGGAAGGTGGAATTCAGGATGGGGCAAGTATTTAGGGTCTAGCAAAGACATACGGGGTCACGTCTCTACACGCTTTATTAAGTTCGTAGTATTGCCTTGCCTTTTCATGCCAGTTATGACAGAGTGCACGACCAAGCCTATAAAACACCAAGACTGACCGACCGGCATAGTGATAATGTGAATTAATGTTTCTGGTGGTCAACCCATCTGCTTAGTAATTAATACCTCCACTTCTGCCTATCCAACCGACTGTCCGTTCAAGCGGCAAGGGAACATTTTGAAACACATCTGTAGTGATTTAAAAATTGGCCTGGTATGGGATTTTTCCAAGATTTTACTAACATACAGAAATGAAAATATTCTTACCTTCGCTTGGTTAGTGCAGCATAAGCTGAGAAGTGTCTCAAGAGCAGGAGTAAGTATCTTTCATTTGATCCGAGTGGAGCCGCAACGGTACCCTTAGACTGGCATCTCTATACACTCAACTCCGCCAGTGGGGAAGACACGCCTCCTGTTGGACGAAACAACGCACTGCTTAAAGCAACAGGGGGGGACTCAGACCAGCCCGGTGTTTCCCTGAAGAAGGTTAGAACAGTATTGCAGTTTGGAAAAGTCTTTTGGTGTTGTTGGCTTAATCAGGTCAATCACTTTAGCCTAAATTTAAGTTTTGGTCGAAGAGGAAGAGATTCCAGTTAAGTTGTTGAGGTGCTTTGATATTCTAAAATATACTGTGATCAAACCAAGTTAAATTACAGTAAAAGAGGACAGAGAGAGAGGCCTGGTTGTTCTATGTGGTTGTTTTATGTTTTAATTAAACATATCAGCCATTGGGGCTGAGCATAAAGTCTTGTTGCAGTGACTTATCCTGAGCATAGCGGCGAGGGTTTTTAGTAGGGCTGGTAGTGAGCTCTCTAAGGCCATTCAGTGGTGAGGAATAAAAGGCATCTTTGATTTGCCACACCAAGTGTCCAAGATGAGAAGTTGGGTGTGGAGGGACTTTAAAAGTGAAATAAATAGTCAAAGACAGCTCTGTGATTCAGGAGCAAGCTCCTCCACTGTCACCCAGGAGAGCAAGAACCACTGTGTAATATCCATATACTGTAACTTGCAAAACACATGCTCCTCCAAAACAGTTTACATTGTGAGAAGATTTACTGTTCAAAAAGCTATTTAAAATTGGTTAAATATAGGTTAATCATTAAAGTGAAATCACAAATTTCTCACAACCAAAACACACACACACACACACACACACACACACACACACACACACACACACACACACACACACGCACACACACACACAAACACACACACACACACACACATACTTTCTCTCTCTCTCTCTCTCTCTCTCTCTCTCTCTCTCTTTCTCTCTCTCTTTCTCTCTCGCTCTCTCTGACACTCCAAGGCTTCACAATTCTGGAAGGACACAAAGATAGTTTCACCATCCCAACTCATATTTCCCATGGCATAGTTGTAGCCAGAAGTCCAGTCCAGTTCTAAGCAGCCACCTGAACAATTGGTCATTAATGCATTTTGTGCCCCCCATGCAATTGATCCACTAGTCTATTGAAGTACCAGAATAATTGCTTTGAATATTTGGAAAACCTCTCTGCACTGGGACATTTCACTTTCTAAAGGCTCTTCTGCATAGTGATAGGTACACTCTTACTGCAGACAAACAGTTTTAACAGGAAACAGGTTTTGATAGAGCGGGTGGAGGTTCACCTTCCACCTTTGGAAGATACGGTTAGGTTGCCAACCAATGTCTAATTTGAAGAATGCTGACAACTGATTCTATTCATTATGTTCGAAAGTGTTCCATAAGTCATTCTCACTTTGAAATTTTATAAATTAAATTCATTTAATTTCATCCCTCACTTTTCTTCACAACTTCTCATGTCTATCTCTTTGCTACATAATCCTCCCATTATCACGTCCATTTAGCACCAACAGTGGCATATGGAGGTTTTAAGAATGAATGGTTGCTAATTGCATTTTCCTGTTTGATACACTTTAAATGACGTCTTACGTGCTGCTAACTCCAGAGTATCAGAATTGGGACCAGGTGGTAGACAGGGGCAAGGTAAATAATGTACCTCAGGTTAGGACATATTTCTGAAATAATGGCTGCAATGACTGCAATGGAAAGCATAGAGTGTCTCCAAAAATATATATATATTTTTTTTTTTATATATTTGTGGACACAGTCAACTTTAGCCAACTAAAAGAGAAGGCTACCAGACATTGTAAAACAACAACCACCATGTTCTTGGAGTTACCTCTGATCCTTTGTCCCAAGTAAAGTGCAACGCCATGCAGCAAACTCTCTGTGGGACTCATGTCTCTTAGCCTCAGGCCACATTACATACTTCTCTGCACACGGTCTTTAATATACCATGATCAAAAAGAATAGAAATATTATACTTGTATATATATTATATTAACTTGGCAATGACATTATATTATAATGATAAGATTTGATATTAGTTTTGCCCTCTTGCCCAGAGCTTTACCTGTTTACCTAATTGAAACCTAACTGCTTCTTTCTTGACTCCTTTCTTGACCTCTTTCCTCAACTATCTCTCCCTTCCCTCTGTCGCTCGGTCTCTCTCTCTCTCTCTCTCTCTCTCTCTCTCTCTCTCTCTCTCTCTCTCTCTCTCTCTCTCTCTCTCTCTCTCTCTCTCTCTCTCTCTCTCTCTGGGCTGTGTATTAGTAGTCCTGTTCTCTCCATGTTGCTAATGCGGCCTAGAATTCAGTGGTCGCTATTGTTGCAGAGCATCCAAAATCACCCCTTTACAGAAGAGAAAAATAAAAGACAACCTGCTAGAAACCATATCTATTTGAAAGTCTCTCTGCCCTGGCACCACACCTCCACAGTTTCCAAAATGCAGAACCCTTTCCCAGAATAATTAAAAGAAATTGCAGGTTGTAGGAAAGGTGTGTTTATTGTTGTTGATTGCAGTCAGCTGTCAGTGGCTTGATGTCTTTCAGAAATAGAACTCTAATTCAAAACCAATCAGCAAGGTGAAGCGATCTGCAGTTTGAATTCACCCAAAAAGTTAGCGTAAGTTTGCGAAATGTGTGGTTACTGCCTTCCAATGTCATACCCCGTTTCTGGGCGAGTTACAAAGGAACACGTTCTCATTGACTATCGCAACGAGAAATCCTCATTGCAACACTGGCCATGTGGACGCATGTTCCCTAGTCGACTTTGCAGGTTGGTGTGTGACACTGCAGGAGCCAGGGAAGTTTGAGGTCATGGGCCTGTGGAAAAGGTGCTTCTCTCTGTCCCTCTCTGATTACCAATTAGTGTTTCACTGCTCTATTGGAGGTCTCGACCGAGCAGCCAGGTCCATCTTAATGAGAGAAAGGGCCACAGCCACACATCTGGCGTCAGCCCTCTAAATACCAGGCCCCCATCACACACACAGAGACACACACATGGCTCGGCTTTGTCACTGCCACTGACAATACCAAGGAGCGAGGGAGACATGAAGCGGGAAAAGAGAGAGAGAGAGAGAGAGAGAGAGAGAGAGAGAGAGAGAGAGAGAGAGAGAGAGAGAGCGAGAGAGAGAGTGAGTGTGAAAGAAAATGAGAAGGGACGAGACATTAATAGGTAGAAAACGGAGAAAAGAAAGCAGGAGAAAATAGTTCAGAGATTATGCACATTGTTATCAGTTTTACCTTTGCAAATCTCTGGTTCCTCCTCTTCCGCCATCTTCCACCCCACCACCACCACCCCCACCCCCACCACCTGGTATCTCTCTCTCTCTCTCTCTCTCTCTCTCTTTCTCTCTCTCCCTCTCTCTCGCTCTCTCTCTCCCTCCCTCTCTCTCTCTCTCTCTTTCTCTCTCTCCCTCCCTCTCTCTTGCTCTCTCTCTCTCTTTCTCTCTCTCCCTCTCTCTCGCTCTCTCTCTCCCTCCCTCTCTCTCTCTCTCTCTTTCTCTCTCTCCCTCCCTCTCTCTTGCTCTCTCTCTCTCTCTCTCTCTCTCTCTCTCTCTCTCTCTCTCTCTCTCTCTCTCTCGCTCTCTCTCCCTCTCACTCTCTCTCTCTCTCTCTGTCCATATCTCCCTCTCATTTATATGAAATTAAAGGTTTCTGCTCGCTCTATAATTAGCCGACCCTGACACTAATTAGAAATGCTCTGTGCGGTGCCACTTCAGATTAGAGCAAACTGAATATTCCACTAGACGCGGTCGCCATGCCAATGAGGGTGGGCTGCAAGTTGTTAAGTGACTGCTGTACCAAGATGTCATCTATCAACTTGTGTATCCGAAGATAGGGAGAATAACTGCCAATCAAAGTGCTTATTATTACAAAATATCACAAAAATGTCAAAATGTCTGAAGTATCGGACCAAGCAAGCTAACAAAGTTAAATTAAGATTTGTTATTAACAACTGTGAAGGTTACAGGCAATCAAGCAATCACTGTGACTTAATCAGAGATTCCTACCATACCAGCTTCGGGAGCCTCAAAGGAACATGCAGTCAGGTGCATCACATACCACAACCTTTATCAAAATGTCAGAGAATAACCGCATTAGAGAGCATCTTCATTAATCAAAGGGGTTAACAGAGACCATTTTCATCTCCTCAGTAAGCAGAGAGTTATTAACTGCCGCTGCACAGGGAATGTGTGGCTGGAGACTCAATACATCCGAAGCTTACCTAAGGAAATGATGTGTGTTTACCCAACCTTTGATGAAAAAGAAAGGACAGGGGGGTTTGTTTTAAGATAAGTGGTGAGTTAGGTAGTGACTCCGAAAGGCTATGTGTATGTGTGTGTATACAGGGGGTATACAGTGGGGCCAAAAAGTATTTAGTCAGCCACTGATTGTGCAAGTTCTCCTACTTAGAAAGATGAGAGAGGTCTGTCATTTTCATCATAGGTACACTTCAACTATGAGAGACAAAAATGAGAAAAACAGGCCAGGAAATCACATTGTAGGATTTTTAAAGAATTTATTTGTAAATTATGGTGGAAAATAAGTATTTGGTCAATAACAAAAGTTCAACTCAATACTTTGTAACATAACCTTTGTTGGCAATGACAGAGGTCAAACGTTTCCTGTAAGTCTTCACCAGGTTTGCACACACTGTAGCTGGTATTTTGGCCCATTCCTCCATGCAGATCTCCTCTAGAGCAGTCATGTTTTGGGGCTGTCGCTGGGCCACACGGACTTTCAACTCCCTCCACAAATTTTCTATGGGGTTGAGGTCTGGAGACTGGCTAGGCCACTCCAGGACCTTGAAATGCTTTTTACGGAGCCACTCCTTCATTGCCCGAGCGGTGTGTTTGGGATCATTGTCATGCTGGAAGACCCAGCCACGTTCCATCTTCAATGCTCTCACTGATGGAAGGAGGTTTTGGCTTAAAATCTCACGATACATGGCCCCGTTCATTCTTCCCTTAACACGGATCAGTCGTCCTGTCCCCTTTGCAGTAAAACAGCCTCAAAGCATGATGTTTCCACCCCCATGCTTCACAGTAGGTATGGTGTTCTTGGGATGCAACTCAGCATTCTTCTTCCTCCAAACACGACGAGTTGAGTTTTTACCAAAAAGTTCTATTTTGGTTTCATCTGACCACATGATATTCTCCCAATCCTCTTCTAGATCATCCATATGCTCTCTGGCAAACTTCAGACGGGCCTGGACATGTACTGGCTTAAGCAGGGGGACACGCCTGGCACTGCAGGATTTGAGTCCCTCTCGGCGTAGTGTGTTACTGATGGTAGCCTTTGTTACTTTGGTCCCAGCTCTCTGCAGGTCATTCATTAGGTTCCTCCGTGTAGTTCTGGGATTTTTGCTCACCGTTCTCATGATCATTTTGACCCCAAGGGATGAGATCTTGCGTGGGGCCCCAGATCGAGGGAGATTCTAAATGGTCTTGTATGTCTTCCATTTTCTTACAATTGCTCCCACAGTTGATCTATTCACACCAACCTGCTTGCCTATTGCAGATTCACTCTTCCCAGCCTGGTGCAGGTCTACAATTTTCTTCCTGGTGTCCTTCGACAGCTCTTTGGTCTTGGCCATGGTTGAGTTAGGAGTCTGACTTTTTGAGGCTGTGGACAGGTGTCTTTTATACAGATGACAAGGTCAAACAGGTTCCATTAATACAGGTAACGAGTGGAGGACAGAAGAGCTTCTTAAAGAAGGTTACAGGTCTGTGAGAGCCAGAAATTTTGCTTGTTTGTGGGTGACCAAATACTTATTTTCCACCATAATTTCCCAAATAAATTCTTAAAAAATCCTACAATGTGATTTCCTGGATTTTTTTTCTCATTTTTGTCTCTCATAGTTGAAGTGTACCTATGATGAAAATTACAGACCTCTCTCATCTTTCTAAGTAGGAGAACTTGCACAATCAGTGGCTGACTAAATACTTTTTGGCCCCACTGTATATATAATACAGTATATATATATATGTATATATATATATATATATATATATATATATATATATATATATATATATATATATATATACAGTACTGTGCAAAAGTTTTAGGCAGATCCTATCGCACTCAAAGCACTGTTGAGGTTGTGATGACAGAGATGAGCTGAGAAGAATTCAGGCAACAAGGGCTCCTGAAAGGAGTTGCCTATCAGACAAGAACAAGATTACACCTAACAGAGGAGAAGAGCCCAAGGAAGAATGAGAGAAAGAGAGATGGAGAAGGAAAGTGTTTAGCCGGACAAAATGGTCACCACGAGCGAGGAATTGGAGGACAGAGAGACGAGAGCCAGAATGCATTTAGCTGAGAGGCTAAAATTGCAGAGCGGGAAGAAGAGGGGAGCAGGAGCGGGATTAAAAGTCTATCGATTGGCCCCCGCAATCGCTTCTGACGTTATATGAAGCCATGTTTAATTCAGACCTACGCCGTGGAGAGGGGGAGGGAAGATCGAGGGGGGGACACACAGGTGGTCTGGAGAGTGGGAGAAAAGAGCAGAAAAGGCCAGAGTGGGTCCGTTGTCCTGATCAATCAGTATGGACTGAACAATCAAAGAACTGTCTCAGATCCTGCTGCTCAGCCACCCTCTCACCTGATTCCCCTCTTTCTTCCCCAGGTCTCCCTTTTCCCAGTTGTCCCTAACCATCTCTCTGCATCGTTCCGCCACCCCCCCTGTCTCTCTTCTCTTTTATCTCTTTCTCATTTCCACCACTCTGTACGTACTCTGTCTGGCCTGGCACAAACCTCGGCGTTGCCCACACGCAGCAGTTGACAGACACGTCACCCTATGATTATCTTTTCATGGCTGACTTAAATGTTCCCCTGGAAATAGACTCTATTTGCAGTCTCCGCAAATATCTTGTATACACTTTAGAAATATCCCCGCCATCTGCCTCCCATGCTTTAAGTTGAAATGTCTCTCTTTGTGTTGCACTGAGCCGTCTCTGTCACTTCAAAAGACAAGCGAGCATTTGTTTTGACCAAGGAGTGTGAAAACTGATTGCTCTTTCTCAGTTCTATTTGTGTATTGACGTAGCAATGGACTCAGTCCCCAGCAATATGCAATATCTGTCAAAGAAAGTGGTCTTTCATCAGGCACTAGGCAAAGTGAATGATATTTTAGTCAAACAAAAGTTGCATACAATACTGTAGTCTGTGAGCTGGACTACTGCATCTCAATAAATACCTGAATTTGTGCCTTGGTCAATTTACCTATTTAACATTCCACCTCACACAGTTTACAATATGTACAATTGTTATTGAAAGATGATTGGTTCTGATTGCAGTTGCAGACATAGTCTGATATGTCAGTAGATGCAGAATGTGTCCAGAATGACCCTGATAGGTCTGGATTGAAATTCTCTCCACATCGCCTCTCGCTCTGCTTCCTTGGCCCATCGCCTACTGACAGATATAGTGTAGGCGAGAGACCCGTAAATTGGTCCACTTTGCACTCAATAAAACATTTATGACAGTGGAATCAGTCATTTAGAGAGTGATATTGTTTTAAAACTCATTCATACTTGCGATAGCAAAATGTATTGAATATTTTGCAAGCCCTGAGGGCTTTACATTTTAATGTGTTAACCCTCAGGTCACAAACAAAGAAAACCCTTTATCAGACATCTCAATGAAACAAAATATCACTTGTATTTTTATATCATCACTTTTAATCAACATCATAAAATGTGAGGAAAAGTGGATAACTGCATGTCGTTATAAAACGTTTGTGTAACTGAGGAATGTAACTTCATTTGGTATTGAAAAGTGAAGGGACAGTGCAATAAAAATAGTTTTAAAAGGCATGACTGAGTTTGTGGAACTAGACTGAGTTGGTGGTGCATTTCCGAAAGCTAATCAAACATTGGGCTCATATGAGAAGAGTCCCTTATATTGAACAAGCAAACATTGGCCATTATTGAAAACAGTGTGGTTTCACAGTTAGCTAGAAGGAGATAAAAGAACATTTGTCAATCTAATTGACAGCAGGATTTGGTTTGCCAAGACACAAACCTACTGTGAGAACAAGTGCATGACATTTTTTTGAAGAAACTATTTTAATTGGCCAATCAAAGTTTCAAAATCTGATGCAAAATGTGTCAATCTGTGCAACAATTGATAATGAGAAAATACAACACGTTTGTTTATGTGCGATCTGATGTAAATAGAAAAGGACTGTCACATATTTACTTAAATGAATGAGCATTTTAGACAATGTGTTATGACACATGGACATAATGGACACATAATAGTTCATGTCTATGTTATTTTTATTTTACTCAAAGTAGGTATCTGCCTAGGGCTCCCATGGTTTGTGTTGGTTTGTGTGTGTGTGTGTGTGTGTGTGTGTGTGTGTGTGTGTGTGTGTGTGTGTGTGTGTGTGTGTGTGTGTATATATATATATATTTATGTTTGCTAATGTGTGGTCTCTATCAAACCATGCTACTACAGTGACTTGCTCTGCTGTGGTGATTTGGAGCAGAGTGCAGCTCCAGTCTCATTTGCGGTTAGTCTCACTAGTCTGTCTCAGTATGGAGAGTGGAGTTTGATGGAGTGATTCTCACCTGTGATGCGCTTGAGAAAGCTATTGTATTTGGTGATGGATGGAGTTTCTCGGTGCAGTAGGGTTTGGTTGCTTGGAGGTTTAAATCAATCTGCTCATTTGGTTTTCTGTCCAATTGATCATCTGAAAGTACAAACAGTTGAGAGGCTTTTCATGCTGAAGAGTACGTTTTCATAAAATCACTCACAGATACTCCTACGTGCTCTTTCTGTACATATGCAAAGATTGCTAGCTAAATATTCTACCTACATTTGTCAAAACAGACCAGGAAAACCTACAATCTAAGACTTTTTTTTTGTGAGAGTTGTATATCATCCTAATGGCTTTGTGAATGATGTTTAAAAAATGCACTTTTGCAAGGGTACTGTATGAACTCACCTTGGCAACAGCAATGGTTAATTTCAACTTCAAATTAATGTGATATACTTTCCATTTGCTAGCCTGTCATTTTTGTTCAATTTGGTTTTGTTCGCATAGAGACGATGTCAATGTCAATCCTTTTGTCTAGTTCAGACGAGTCACAAAATGCTGACATATTTAGCCTAATAACTCCTCCCTTAGAGACTATGCTACATAGATAATGTTTACGTCATGTCTGCATCTTGCCATGTACAAATCCTAAATTGCACAGCTAATTGACCAAGCACAGTTTAGCTGAGGGTTTGGAGCACACGTTGGGTCAAATGAGTCAGATGAGATCATGAAGAGATGAAGCCGCAGCAACCTCCCAGACCTGCAGCTGCAGGTTTCTGGTTGGGAATGAATCTGTTAGTGCCAAAGTTTCCTCCGCCTGCCACCTCCTGTGCAACCCAGCGATTGAAGGTGGTGTCTGGTGGTGAGGAGGTGCTGCGGCAAAATGGAGTGTCAGACACTTTCCTTACCAGAAGAGAGTCTAAGGGGAAATCACCCTGACTACCATATTCCATTCAGTCTAACTCAAGGTCTAATGAAACGCTATAATGACGTGTGAAAGGCCAAAACGTGATATTTTCTATTATGCTGTAAAACTCGGATGAGCGCCTTAGTGATTAGCCTGTGAATATTACGTATGCTTGAAGTAAAGAAGTAACATCCCCAAATTGTATGCAAATTGAAGCAAAATTCCCTTTTCTTTCTAGGTACATTGGACAGACAGTTCTACGGGCAGGAGGTAAACAAGAAACCCATCTACAGTATATGCCATAAAAACCTTTTTGGGCTTTATGCTGCCTCTGTTTGTTAGATCTACTTGAACCTTTTCAAAAAATTAGAGGACAAACTACTGACAAACCCAAGGGCGCTTAATGACTTTTAAGACAAAGCAGAGGCCTCAAGCCCAGTTTAGTTCTCATGTTTATGCTGTATCCCTTTGATATTTTCAAAAAGTTGAAGACATATTTAGTAAGTTCTTGATTACCTTTCTGAACATCGAGTTCAGGCAATGTTTGACTGTTTAATCTGCCTTTTTCCAAGTACAACTGCGTCAGATTCTAAAATGGATTTTCCAATATCTTCCCATTTTGTTCGGTTAAATGTACCAAATACCACCGAAAATCAAATTTTATACCACTGAGGAAACAAAAAAGAAATAATTAATCCAAAAAACAAATAAAACCATTCATAATTCTCCAGCTTTTCAAGAATATTTTCAGGAATAAACATAGATACATCTCTAAGACTCCTAATCAGTCTCACCAAAAGGTTACCCCAACAACAGTCACTATCTCTACACAACAGAGCAAGTCACTGGAGTAGCCTGGTTTGAGAGAGACCACACTTGGCAGACATACACCTAAACACACTCACAGACACAATCACACAGCATTTTATATGTGGTTGTCTCTTCTCTCTCTCTCTCTCCCCCACTCACTCTCTTTCTTTCATTCACTCCCTCACTTATGTACCCTCTCACTCAAACACACACACACACACACACACACACACACACACACACACACACACACACACACACACACACACACACACACACACAGCAAAGGTAATGAAGAGGGGAAGACAGTTGTGGAAATGGTTTGGCATCAAGTTTTGATTTTAAAATGATTAAGGGGTTGAACTACTAATGATAAAATCTCTCCATCATTACTAAAGTTATGTCTCTTTTCTCCTATGTTTTTCCACTACTACAACAGCAGAGCTATACACTTCAAGTGAATACTTGCGATTCATTTGGACATGTTTCTTTCTTTCACACACACACACACACACACACACACACACACACACACACACACACTCCCATTGAACGAGGTGAGCTATCAAGATATACACTTCAGGAATGGAATTAGGATAGGTATCTGGCTCTGAGGAGAAGGCATCGTCGCACTTCATTAGAAGAATGTTCAGCGATGTTCTGACACAAACAAATGACCCTGCACACCACAGTAGATAGCAAAGAGGGATTTTATTGTTTCTGTTCGAAATGAGGAGTTGTTCTCCGTAGTGCATTAGTGCCTTCCCTAATGTGCCCACACCCTGCATTTGAATGCACAGAATGCTAATCAGTTATTTTTACATACACAGGGTGCTTTATTTTTCTGGAAAGTGAGGAAATGAGGCTGTCAGATGGGCCTGTAGATGATAAACACCATTAGAATTTGTGCTCCACCAAACCAACGCAATAAATAATTTTAAAAACCCCTTAGAACATTCTCAATAACTACTTAAAATAAGATTTTTTTTTTGCAGAGAGAGTGCACTTTACTTTTTATCAGTATATTTATTTTACAAAACAGTGGGAGATTAACCTGGCCTTTTATAATTTTCATAATTTAAGAGACCTAATTCAAATTCAAATTCAGTTCCTTTCCATACAAAAAATTGCGTCTCTTTGATTTGTTTTCTTACAGTATGCTGATAAACCTGTTGCTATATTCAGAATTGTGTGTATGTATGCACATATACAGTATATGTATCCAACTACAATTGCATAAAGTATGTTTACAGAAATTAGTATACTAAACGTTCCCAGATTCCATACTACTGCGCCATACAGATGATAGGCTGTCTGCTCACATTTCCGATTGATTGTTTTGCAACTGTAGCAGAAATTCAGCAGCCAATACCAATGAAGCCAAATGTAATGATCCAACTTAGTTGGCAAACAAAGCCCAACTTGAATCAATTAGATATCAGATTCCAGTAATCATAATAATACTTATTAAAGCCATAATAAAATCAGAAGCTGTGCTAACTTTAACTTAACATTATCTTAGACTGGTAATGCGATTATGTAGTTGGGTATGAATTAGTATTTGTAAATGGTTTCTAAAAAGTCAGATACTAGACTTTAGTTTTATTATGCGGTTTACAGTACAAAACAATTAAATACGCATAACACAGTATTTACTGTAATTAGAGGATTCAGGGTCTACCTTACTGTGTTAATAATTAGTAATAGCTTCTACTTTGCAAATTTCTTCATTTTAGGTAATATTCCTTTGGATTGCTTTGCCCAAAGGTAAAGTCAAATGTGTAATATTCGCTTGCAATAAACATTGTGGTACATTTTACTCTACATGTGATGACAACACTGCCATGAGCTTGATTTGGATAAGACTTCAACTACTAAATTGTAAAGTAAAGAAACTAATACCCTATATCCTGGTCTGAGGAAGAATGTGCGTTTGTGTGTGTGTGTGTGTGTGTGTGTGTGTGTGTGTGTGTGTGTGTATGTGTGTGTGTGTGTGTGTGTGTGTGTGTGTGTGTGTGTCTACATTCTCAAGTGCATGTGTGTTTGGATGTATACAGGGATACACAGGCGCAGACGACTTATTTGCTTGATCCATCCTCTCTGCTTTTCTGTGCTGCCTCCACAACACTTCTGTCGACACCCCTCATGCAGACTGCCTATAAATGGTGGAAATCCTCTCATGCATAATTTCAGAGGATCAGGGGAATGGCCTGAGAGGATAGATGATACAGAGGGATGAGTTGCGTAAAGGGGGAGAAGGAATGGGACACCCTCATAGGTGAGGGTTAGAGGAAACGATTTATGAATTACAAGCAGGAATGAGTCATGAAATGCATTTCAGACTACTCTGAAGTAAGCACATAAGGCACCGGAATTGCTTATTATTTTAAGATTGAACGTGGATGGATGTGACCACATGTTGGTTACAGTATCTCATTTTATCAAAGCAAAAATAACTACCCCCATTTTCTTTCCAGTATCCATATACTTCGTATTGTGAATGTTTTTCATATGCTAATCATATTTAAATAGCAATAAATAATAATCACTTTACTAGCCTCAGATTATGGGTGCATTTGGCAGTTTGTTCGACAACAGATGGCTTGATGCGTAGCGTCATACCATTAACATCAGATAATGCCTAACATTCCTTTACACTAGGGAAGCAAATTGACCAACACGGATGCCGTTAAATGTAGTATATGTGAATGAAGTGTTACTAATTCAATTAGTAGGCTCTAGAAAACTCCTAGTTGCCTGATATTGACGTAATGTCAGTAGACTTTTTAGGTAACCATTTAAATAATTAGGGGATTATATAAAAAAAAAAACATTTCATTACAGGTGTGACTTTTGAAAAGTACTTCATAGTGGAATAGGGCCTATGTATGGCCAAATACACTTACAGGTGCTATCCGTGCTGGCCTAACCAGGGTTGTTATCTACCCCAATATACTGTCAATAACCTCAACCCAATCTGAAACAGAAGTGTTCCTTCTAGTTATGAACAGTGGATGTCCACCTGGTGAATCTTCTAACATTCATACTATACTGTAGAGGAAAAGTATTTCCTGAAGTCTTGAAAACATTTCCAGTCTCGCATTTCCACACTACAGAGTGGATGGTCCTATAGGGAAGTATATTTTCAAAAATATAAAAATATTGAGAGTGGATAAATATTATTATTATTATCATTTTCAAGGATAATTCTTGTGTGCTTTATCAACACAAATAGATACAAATTATTCTTGATAATATTTATATTTTATAAATGGTACTTTTTACTTTTTTTAAGAACTGTGTGGTCACTCACATATCAAAGCTCAGGGCTTCCAGAATCGGTTAACTACACCTCCTTTCTTTTTGTGTTTCAAAGCGCCACCACCTATCTGAATGAGAAATACAATACCCACAATCCTTGCGGTGCACGACAGTGGCGTAGACTTCCGACAACAGTCCACTTACAACACACAGCTGGCTATTCACAGATTAGCATCAATTTAAGCGAGACCCTGTGGAAGTGTGAAATGTGAGAAAATAATTCTATATGCACAATTATGATATCGCATACATTACGTTGCATTGTATGTGGTAAACATTTCGTACAACTGTCATATAGCTAGCTAGCGACCTTATAGCTTCAATTCTGTATATAAGACGTGGCACTGTAACGTTAGCTATGCTAGTTAGCCAATGTGTTAACCTTTTAGCATATCCACCAATTTTGGCTAGTAAAGCTAACGTTGCATGTTCAGGGTTAACCTGTGTCATAACTATTTTGAGAGCTTGTCATTCTATTCTGCTTCAGCACCCAATTGAAATAGGACTACCTGATGTTAAGTAGGATATGCATATGTTGTGCCAAAGTAGTTAACATCATAACTTTAGCTATGTTCTGTCATCTCCATGCTACTCTCACTCTCACTCTCACTCTCACATGCATTGCACACACACATAGATGCAGTGCACACACTGATATACAGAACACACGACATTGCTGACAGGTGCAGTGGAAGGTCCCTGCAACAGTTCCACCACCATCGTCTAACTGATAGACCCAATCCCTAATATGTTTTAATACTGTGTAGAATATATTTTGGGGCAATCTGTCTTTAAAATAAATGACATCATTTCTACTTGTGCCACATAGGCACCTTGTTGCCTAGGTGTGTCATCAACTTTACAAAGTCCCTTCTGCTGTCTCCAAACCTTCATAAAAATGTTACTTCTAACGGAATTAATATGTATGATTCACAGTGTTAGTACCTCAATGTCAGGTTACAGCTGACTTTGATCATTGCAAGAACTGACACTTTTTACACTTTTTACACTTTTGTAAATTGACATTATTTACAACTCTCTCCATCCACCTCTCTTTCTCTCTTTATGTTTGTTTGTCTGCAAACACAGTTCGTTAGCAAGTAATACATCCAGCATATGGCCCAGAGAGTGGAACTACTGTACAATGTCTCCACCGCGACTCACAGGCGCTCTGCGCTCCTTCTCCAGTGTCTGCAAAAAGGAGGACTTCACTGAAGAGGTTTATGATCTGAAGGTGAGGATACCATTTGGTTAAGGGAAACTTTTAGTGTCCAATAGGTTGATGATGTATGTGGGCTAATTAGCACAGGGGCTTAAGCTTACCTCTATCCTAATATCTAGGCAGACTTAATTCAGGTCCAGTAAATGGTAGCTTGTATTCGCTCCACTAAAGTCGTTGTCCTTTCCTCACTCTATTAGAATCTTCACTTGCTGCATGTCCCTCCTTGTGTGGCTCATGACCAATGTTCATATTTATTTACATTTTTTTTTAATCTTTTCCACTCCATTTTTATTGTCAACAATCCGCACTTGCTATAGGATCTCCTCTTTCTCTCTCTTTGTGATTACAAAGTCTTGACACTTCAAAAGAAACTGGTACTTGTCTTCAGACCGCCACCTCTGACCTTCACTTCTCCAGTTAAATCCTTTGAGTGTAAAAACTGCTTCCTGAGGGAAAAAAGTGTGTGTGGCTGCTTAAAGATTATCCGAGTTAGTGTTAAAATGCTTAGTCTTAGAGGGCAGTGAAGTGCTGATTGTAATGCAGTCATTGTGGTAATACTTCCTCTGGCCCCTGATGGCCTGAACTATCTGACCTGATGAGCACTAATATTCAATGTAGGAAGGAAAAGCTTATTTCAATCCTTTTCTCCCTGTAGTTACCTTATGCTAACCTACTCGGCATAGCTTAGAAAATCCACTGTTTGGTAGTCATATTGGTTTTAAGTTACAAATAACTAAAATATGATGAATATGAAATAATTTATAAAAGGCAACATCAAGTTTACTATTGCGTTGGTTATATATTTTTTCCCATTCTGGGCAACGAGGGGCTGCTAAAATGCTCCAGTGAAACAAAGTTGCTTAGTCCTTGTTTCCTCCTTTTTTTTTTACGATTACTACACATCCATTGGATGATGTCGTCGGAAATGATTAACGTTAGTCCTACTGCTCCCCACATTTCCTATCCACGTTGAACAATGTGTGAATTGGCCCACCAATTCTTTTTTTTACAATTTTACTATTGAGAATTTTGCTCCCTGTTTTATGTCAGGCCAAACGCTTGAAGAGGCAGGAGCTGTTCTCCAGAGAGGGGTTGACGTGGCAGAAGGTCGTCCAGTTCTGCAGCCAGCACCAGGAGAAGGCAGTCCAGCAGGCTGCCGCTCAGGAACTGAAGGGCATCCTACAGGCTGCCAAGCAGATAGGTAAGTCATCTGTGACCCTGTCGTCCACACTTCTTCATACCAATGTGCAACAATACTCTGCGGATATTGGCATTTCATGCTGTAGTTGGAGTAGTGACTCATGTGCATCTTGATCTATTTTTGTAGTGGGAAACTGTTATCATAAAACGGCCTGTGTTGTTTTATTGGTAATAGCGTCAAAGGGGATTCCATATTTAGCCAAGAGCTAAGGATGTGTGTCACCTAAAATAGCAGACAATGTTTCACACCAACAGCGTACGTTGCAGCTACGGCACCACAATGGCATTTAGTTGTCCCGATGTGTCAGATAATGAGCCCAGATGCAAATGCCCCCTAGCTAATTCTTCCAACGCCCTACAGCGGTGCATGCAGGGCCCTCCCCCTCTGGGCTTATTACTATTCTGATCCTGCCTGCGGGAGGAAGGCAGTTAGGACGGTCTAGGAGCTGAGGAAAAGGGAAAACAGCGGGGCGGGGATTGGAGCATGGCAGGGCTCCCGCTCAAACTCTGATACCCACTGTATCTCTGACGGATATCAGCGCTCCAGAGGGTGGCTCTGGGCGGGGCGTCTTTGTCAGAACAGGATATGGAGGTCTGAAGGACGCAGTGCTACTGTATGCTTTGTACAGACAGCTACATGTGTTAGAGATCAAGAGCTCAGACTGGTAGACAAGGCTGGGTACGGGCACCTGCAAAAGGCTCATGTGTGTATGAACCAGGATTGCATTGGCTGAAGTCTCAGAAATATTGTTATTTGTTGTGTTTTCAGTCTTTTATTCTCCTTATATTTGTTTTGGAACACAGGATACTGCCAACAAAAGGGAAAACAGTTGTCCTGGATAACATGTTGTACACAATGGTTACCTCTTTGAATACAGATTACCTAATTATTAGGCTTTAGAGTGATTCCATGAAAGCCAGCCATTCTTCTTATTTAGCTTATTTTGCTCCCTGCTTATGGGAATGGTATTCCACTAGTTCAAATAATTGCAATATTAGTTATTTATCTAACGCTTTCTCCCAGTGTCTGCCTTTAACACACCTTCTGCCTGTCAGCCTAACTCAAACCAAGTAGAGTGAAGCTCTTAAGCACACGCGGAAGAGGATGAAAAGCAGCCATTTTGCTCTGACACGAGCTACGTGCAGCTGAGAATGAGAGGCTTTTAGGCCATTTTAATTGGTTTAAATTATTTTCCTGTTTCTGGTTCTCTCTCCCTCTCCAACCCTAACTCTCTATCTCTGTGGCACTTTTCCTCTAATTGGACAATTCATGCGTATTCCTTTTGTTAAACCGGGTTACAGAGGGACATACTTTTATATGTTTTTTTTTTTTGTCTCTGCATCTCAGATAACCAACCCATGGACTAAAATATGTAGCTCATATACAGCATGAGAAAATTGAGCCAAAAAGCTGCATGCTAATTATGTGAATTTTTTCCTCCACTAAAAGTTTGGTTCATTGTTATGATGAGAATGCTATGGTGATTATGATGAGAGAAATGTGTCTACACCTGGTCTGTGCCAAATTTTATATTTTGAAAATGTCTCCTTATAGAAACACCCTGTCAGTTTAAATTATACTAGAATTTGTATTGAATTATGTCCAGAAGATAATGCCAAGTCATGCTGTAGAAGGATGTTTTTGGTATATTAGCTCAATGCTGATCAGAGATCCAAATGCCATATTCAAAAGAAGTCTTGGGCCATTGTAATTTGTAATTGTACATTTTTCCTTTCCAACAGTGGGGACGGAAAATGGCCAGGAGACAATTGAGAGTGCTGCTGTTTTCCTGTTTGACACGTTCCATAACAAAGACCATGTGGGCACCGAGGAGACTCGAGCCATTAAGCAGATGTTTGGCCCTTTCCCTTCCTCTGCAGCCGAGGTGGCCTGTGCTGCTGTGGCCCGCGCCGTGGCTCCACTCGGTGAGTCCCAAGTGGAGGACTTTGTCATGGCCCAGCGTGCCCGCCAAAACCCCCAAAGTGGCTCTGCCTTTGGGCGCAACATCACCTTCTCGTATGACTGCTACACCCTGGACCCCCAAGAGAGCCTGCCCTGGGCAGAGGGGCCCGAGGAGGACGAGGGCCTGGACTTCCACCGCTTCCTCAGCAACCACCAGAGGGCGGGCAACCAGGCAGACGGGGCCAGCCCAGGGGACCCATCCCACAGCTCTTGGGACGGGAACGTCCTGAGGGCGGAGGTGGAGGAGTACCTGAGTGGGGGCAACATGATGTCTTCCAGCCCTGAGGAACTATGTACCTCCTTGTTTGAGATGCTGGCGTCCACTAAGACCGATGACGAGCTGCAGAATGAGGTGAGTGCAGGGTCCAGTCCGGCCCCGCTCCGCTCAGAAGGAAATGCAGCTTTTCAAAAAAAGGTTGGTGTTGGTGAACTTTGAAAGCGTCCGAGGACTCAAAGAAATGCAAAGAAAGTGAAGTTGCATACAGTCCTCAGGGGCTACATGCTTTAGACTCAGCGTTGACCTGACAGCACAACCTTGACCTTCCTCTGCCGGCCCATGAGGCTTAACCTCAGCCATCATTAATACGGCCTTCGTGACCTGTCAACCTTGGCCTTTAGCTCCTCACCACAGTTGTGGGGCTTTGACCTTATCCTTGTTTGTTACGAAGGTATCACAGCACCTTTGGGGATCTTACTGAGGAGGTTACTGATCACTTCTCACAAATACAAACAGTACGAGGCATTTTATTTCCGTTTTCGAAGGGCATGGGGACTTTCTGTTTATATTAAAAGGATTTTTCATGCTCCCTGAATTAAGACAGTGTAGCCTGTGATTGAGAAGGTCCAAAGCCGGCTAAGGCTGCCTTGAGCTGTGGGGTTATTGAGACCTGCTGTATAAGGGAAGGACTCAGCCAGAGACGGATGTTGCTTGCTAGGCTTTCTGGGGGGAGAAGGCGGGTGGATTGATGAGGATTTGTGCTGAGCTGCATCACTCTTTCACAGGTGCTTAATTCAGGTACATGTTTTTGCTTTTGCGCAAATTTTTCTGGGTCCCCCTTTGAAAAACAAGGTGGCTACATGGTTTAATAAATATCATTTATAAGGCGCTGGCTCCTCTGTCTGCTGTTCTCGCCTCCTGCTCTCTACTTCATCAAGACGGGGGGGGGGAGAGGAGGAGGAGGAGGAGGAGGAGGAGGAGGGAGAGAGTGAGTGAGTGAGAGGGGGAGCGAGAGAGAGGGAGAGAGAGAGAGAGAGAGAGTGTGATGGCAGAATTTGCATTCTAAGATGAAGGTCTGGGTAAGGGTGCCCCCTGTAGGCCACCCTACTGTAGTGAACCTTGTTTAAACTTCACACAATGTGGTGTCATCCATAATACTCTATTATGAATTAGACAAGCACTACATCACTGTCCTCCGGCATGTCCTTCTTTCTCCGACTGTCCGCCTCTGTCTCTCCCTCTCTTTCTCACACCCTCTTCTCTCTCTCTCTCTCTCTCTCTCTCTCTCTCTCTCTCTCTCTCCCTCTCTCACTCCCTTTCCTCTGCATGTTTCTGCACACTAGCAGGCCGAGAACACAGGCTACTACCTGAGCTGGGGTGGTTTCTGTTCAAATGTTCCTCACGTAGTTGACATTTGGAAGCAAACTCTCCCACTGACATCTTTAGATGTAGGATGCCCTTTGTGTGTGTGCACTCTCCTCGCTTCTCCCTGCGTGTGACTCCAAAGTCAACAGCAAAGTTTAAAGGCTTGGTACCATTAAACCTGGCAGTGAAGAGAGGCTGCGTCTTAATATTTCTCATTTGTGCTTCTCGAATGATGACATTTCCAGCCCTAGTGGTGGTGGGAAAGAACACAAAGGGAAGTCATCTAAGTACAAAGCTGATTTTAAAAGGTGAATTTCCGCAGTAGTACGACAATGCAGCCTTGAAGCTAGCAAGGCAGAAAACAAAGCTTTATTGAAAATGACACAGACACCGTAGATATGGACAGACCGCTCTCACTCCAAGGCCTGGCTGTATTACCATCGGCATGGATCAAGGTGTCCAGGTAGGCACAGTAGAGGATTGTTTTGCTGGAAAAGATATCCTTGTGTTGTCCCTGGGGGGAGCTCACCTTGCTGGAGTGTCTCCAGTGAACCCCAAGGACAGAATTCATGAGCGCACATGAAACAAGTCTCTGGGCTGGTGAAAAAAAATAAACACAACCGTAATAAACAACAAATAGTCACAGGCCCAGATAAGACTTTGGAATAGATAGTGGAGAATGGCACACAGGGACACACAGATAACCCACTCAAAAGGAAACGGCTGACCTGACATCATCAAAGTGCGTCTGTTGTTTTGGTTTCGCTGCGTCTGTCCTCGGCCGCATTTGTTATCGCTGTCCCTCGAGAGGAGGCGCCGAAAGAGCAAACTCCCCCTTCATGTTTTGACAGGCCGCAGCCATTCTGGCTGCTGTAAAACATGGATTTGTTTCAGCATCATGCCACATTATTCTACCTTCTAATAATAATGGAATTATACCCCCACAAAGTAATCAGGTCCTTAGAGCATGATCACACGGTGTAAAAGCCGGTTGTTGATGCCCCGCTCGGTGCTGATGTCCGTAATGTGCTCGTTATGTTCCCCGTGCTCAGCTAGGCCTAGCTGCTGTCTGTGTGGTTGTACCCAGGTTCTCTGTTGTTGTCCTTCACAAGCTAAGTGCCAGGTGGCTGTGTTTGAGAGGCTGGGCAGCCGAGCATATTCTGTCCCAGGCCCACACTTTGGAATGGTAATTAGCAGGTGCTCATTCTTGGCACTAAAGGCATGTTTGTGGGTGAACCGTAGGATGCATATGGGTGTGTCCCACCCCGTTTTCTTTTGGTGTGGTATTTTTGGCTCATGGCTGGTGTGCCCCCCCCCTTCTCTCTCTCTCCCCCAGCTGTTTGAGCTGCTGGGCCCAGAGGGATTCGAGATGATCTTCACCCTCCTCCAGTGCAGGTCGGCCATCGTGGACTCGCTCCTCTCCCTCCCGCCTGACAGACTGTACTACCCGCCAGGTGAGATAGCCCACGGCAACCAGGTCATCTCCATAGCAACCCAAACACTACACAGTCGCAGAGCTGTACATCAGGTCTGCCTGTCTTTAACCATCTAATGTGATGAAAATATCCAAATGTCAACATAAATGCACTTAACAGTGAAAAGGATCCCTAAAGTCTTCAAAATCTCTTCTCAAATATGCCTTTTGTTCTTTCAATATGCATAAGATAGCCTAGTACGTGCTGCACATAGTTACATTAAGTGTTAATGTAATACTATATGTGATGTTTCATTCACTTACACTGTACTCTCCTCTGAAATTTTATAACATTCTCTTTGGCTGTCTCTCGGCTAGTGTGTGCTCTACAAGAGCTGTGAAACGGCCACCAACTGATGTGCTTTTCAAAGTCAAACTTAATCCTGTCACCTCCTTGGTCTTCACGTCAAATCTCCCCATGGACATCCTTAGACGGTTCCCAGGGGTATTGAAGGGTGTGATGTTAGTCGGAGGTTACAGAACGTTTGTTCAGGGTTCCCAGTGGGGTCGCAACCCTTTAACCCCCCTGATCCATGTTTAGATGTCAATCCCTACAAAAGCAGCCTTGCAGTGGAACTCAACAGCTACCATTGACCTTTTTCCTTGTTTGATGTAACAATCAATAATGAAGAAAGCCCAGATTAAATCAAAGCGACCTTGAGGCCAGTCACAATTTTGGTCCCAATTTTAACACATCACATGAATAAGAGGTATTTTAAAGATAATGTAGTCATTTCTAATTCACTTCTAGCGTAATGTGCAAAACTTCTTATTTGCCAGGTATTGCCAGTCACAAGACTTAGTGAGATGTGTTTGGGGCACTTAGTTGGGCTAGCAAATATAGTGGCATGTACAGGGGTCTTCATGCAGGGACAGGTGTCTAACTGGTGCTGCATAGGTTTCTATGGAATTCTATTGAAGTTAGTAGTGACTATGAAGTAGTGAGTAGTGGTCTGCCCTGTACAAAGCAATTTCCCTCACTCCCCGCCGTTGGTGTATGATATTTCCAGACGCTGAGCCCGACACTGAGCCCTCTCTTTTTTCTTTCCCGTCTTGAGATCTCATTGCTGGGAGGCTGAGGCTTGTTTTTCCCCTTCTCAAATCTGAAGCAAGCCGCGAGTAGTGGAGGATGTCGGTGGGCAGATAAGGATGGTTAATTTGTCATTGCTAGAGCTGTCTTCAGCTCCCAACGGAAGGCAGGCATCAAAGACCAGCGAGGAAATAGAAGAGAGAGTTTTATTTTCTCGCTGCCTCTCAGAGTTACCCAGACCATCTTTCCCGTGCACAGGCGCTCACGCTAACACACTGTCTGTCATTTGATCATGTCTCTTGATATAGATTTTAGTGGCGGTGACGACGCTGTAAATGAGAAGCCACTTAATTAAAGTGGACTCACGGATCAATCGTCATTCGTTTGTGTGTAATTGATTTGTATAAATATTTAATCAATTGATCTGGTTGCAATTAAGCCATTTTAATCATTAATGGTTGTGGCCTCAACTCCGCAGGGCTCAGCTGTACTATCACATATACAGTAAACTAGTTCTGTCCTGTTTGACAGAGGAATTGATGTGTACGGAGAAGGCTCATTACAATGGACGTTTAACTTGAGAGCATAGCATCTGGTGATACAGTATAATGTTATGTTTACCTAGTACAATAGAATTGACCGACAATAAGATTTCCATTTCACGTCCTAATTATTTTGCCGGATCATCATAGGCATGTACAGAGCAAAGTAGTGCTAGAGTTAGTTTTCAAGTAAGGTCATTTAAGCATCTCGAGGTGCACACTTGCCTTCCCTCAACATTTTAGTGTCTTGACCTAAAGCTTAATTGTTAATATTTAATCACTCGTTGACATATTAATTGACTTTCCGAGTGCTTGAGCAGACTTGTGGCTGTAAAACATTTAAGAGCTGTAAGGGTGGCTGGTGAGCTTTTGGTTCCCTCCCTCCGTCTTGCTCCCGACTTGCATCTGGACGTCAGCACCAGGACGGGCCCTGCACCGGAAATGATCCGCAGTGTTTTCCCCACCATGTCTCGCGTAACACTCACAGCGGGGAAGTTGACGGGAAGCGATATACTTCTTCTCAATAGTCAGAAAGTTCACCTGCCAGACAGCTTTTGAGATTAGCGTTGCCTTGACGACAGCAGGAAGAGGTCAGGTGGGGCTAAAAGCGACTGATTACATTTCCCATCCCTGCATCCCACCAGGAAGCCTAGGATTTGAGAGGAAGGGGTGGTCTCCTGCCGATTAGCCAGCTCAAACGCTGCTCCACAATCTGCATGTTGGTAAATACGCATGTGAGATACTTCCGTCAGCTCCATGCCATTTGATTGGGAGAAGATCTCCTCTACAGTGTAACACTAATTAAGACACGCGTAAAACCAATTCCGAGCGCTCAACATGGCAGAACTTTTTCTCGTTAGCGTACACTTTCATAAACAAACAATTTCGAAAGCTTAACAATTTGACTTTATGGTTGCTGCTGCAGTGAAATTGGTTTGCAGATAGTATAGGCTACTCAGAGAAGAACAGGCTGCAGAGTCAGCATGCTGGCTGCCTGCACTTGAACTTCAAACCCACTAGATCATTGTATATGAATAAGGCAAGATGTGGCAGTGGCATGCAAACTAGTGCTACAAAGTACGCACACACTCCCACACATAGTGTGTTCTTAGTGACTTTTTCTCCTCAACTCCATCTACATTTACGTGTGCATCGCTAATTGCGCTGTATCTGTTTACGTACGTTTAGAAAAGTGGGAGCCACTAGGGTAAAGGCTAAAATGGAATGCGTTTAATTTACCAATCATGTCTAGCTAACCGTATAGATGTAACATTTTACCAATGTAGTGAGAGAGAGAGAGAGAGAGAGAGAGAGAGAGAGAGAGAGAGAGAGAGAGAGAGAGAGAAGGGGGACAGCCACCCTGTCAGCCGGGGTGAAGAGGGGTACCAACGTGACCGTGTCCTAAATGTAACGGTGAGGAAAGCAGGAGAGCAGCCTTTGAGATGGAAATCACCAGGAAGGTAGAGAGGGAGTCAGAGGGTGGGGGAAAATTCAAAAGACTCTTTTGATTCTTGATGGGCATTTGCTCGGAGAGAGATAGAAATCAAGAAGCAGAGTGAAAGAGTGGATGGGCAAGACATAGGGCTGCTGAAGACACCGAAGGAAAGACTTTCCCTGGTGGAGTCGTTCTCTACCATCTTAAAGGGATGAATAATCAAATCTGGCTCCTCTTTGACAGATACCATATCTAAAGGAAGAGCTATACAGCTGCAGATAGAATATAATATGCTATATTGTAACTGCCGTTTTAAACCTTTTCCTGACTACATTTCTTCTTATTTCCATCTCACTTGGGGAACTTTGAAACTATAATTAGAACAAATAGTGTACAAATGGAATCGAAGGAATTCATCTTTGGTTATTTTGCGAACGCCAGGCTAAGATTTGACTGCTGTTTAATCCCCATATTTTATTGTTTTTGTCTTTGTGACTAATCTCTCCCGTCTGTATGGTATAAATGGAAATGTAAGAAGCTCCAGTCCCCAGACACCAGTACCCCTGCTCTGTGAAAAGATTGCTCCTGCCTGAATTATGAAACCATCCATAGCCTACCTCCCGTCTGCTCCCCCAGTGGACTGGTGTCGGCGCCATGGACCAGGGTCCACTCATTTGGCAGCTAATAGAGAGGGGACAAAGCCACGTTCAGGTGGCCGCTGCACCTGGAGGTCCGGCTAATTTCACACCCCAACCAATCCTGTTAGGCCTGGCTGGAGTCGGAGGACAGGCCTGTGTCCATGGAAATGGGTTTTGTGAAATGCTCAGGGTGCAGGGGGTCTTAGGGAGCTCAGCCTCGCACCACAGCCACCATTCCCTGGGACAGCTTGGACTAACGTGGGTCTTTCTGCACCATGTCTCTCTCTGTGAGCCCTCGCTGGTCCATCACACACCCTTTGAGCATCGGCCACTGGCAGGCGATTTAAATGGAAAGGCTAGTCACACAGCGACACGCTGACCCAACGCTTCATGGAAATGTCATCACAGTATCCGCACTCCCCCAGTGGCTCTCCTTCAAAAGGCCCTTTGTGCTTCTGTATCGCTCCCCAAATCTTATCCAAAGGCTGTTTTATCGCCTGCGCCTTTGTCTTTGCCTCCAGCCAGGGCTCTTTGATACCCAGCAGTCACTCTATCCCAGGCCTAGGGGCCATAGCCGACTGTCAGGTTGCTGTGACTTCCCCGACGGTAACGTGAGATGGGCACCGTGACAGCGAGCCGATCTATTGCGGAGCTGCTAGTCAAACCTGCCTTCTCTTTGCATCATGAACATCAGTTGGGACAGCAAAAAAGGGGGGGGGGGGCACTCTAATTAGTGCGGCCCTGCCTGGCGGTAAGATGCCTGGCAAGCGGATCTGTCTGGTGGAAGGGGAGCCGGCGTCTGCGGTTGACCTGGCCCGCTCCAGACGGCCCCTGACTCCCCGTGGCACAAGCAACAGCAGCCGGCCCAGCAGCAGGGCAACACTCTGGGGCCTCCAGCCAGCTGGGGAGCTGACAGCCACAACCTGCCATTGATAGGCTCCCTTTGTGCATGCATCAGTGTGTGTGTGTGTGTGTGTGTGTGTGTGTGTGTGTGTGTGTGTGTGTGTTTTAAAATATGCGAGTGTCTGCTTATGAGAAATGGAGAGAGGGGAAAATATAGAGAGCAGACGTGTGTCTGGGAGTGTGTTTGTGATTGTAGGGTGTGCATAAGCCTGTGTATTGGTGTGCGTCACAGTAAGATTGTAGAAAACGAGTCAAAAGATTTGGAGGCAATCACTGTTAGAGAGGGGAGAAATAACAAGGGATGATGGTTCCCAGATAGAGAGGGGAAAGTGAAGGATGGGGAATGGGTTAGACAGAGGAATTGGTGCATTGCGAGTGGAACAATATTTTGTGTGTGTGTGTGTGTGTGTGTGTGTGTGTGTGTGTGTGTGTGTGTGTGTGTGTGTGTGTGTGTGTGTGTGTGTGTGGGGGGGGGGGGGCAAGAAGCGGTAATGGGAGCGGGGAGGGCGGAGGAAGGGGGAGGAGGCCCAGCAGGTAGAGCCGTTAGACGAGATAAAGAAGAGATCATTCAGACAATCAGGCCAGGCCGCCGTGCAATCATCAGAGCTCATCTGTTTTCAAGAGCAATTCAGCCTTTTATTGAGCTGTTGTGCCACAGACAGCGAGGCCCCTCTCTTAACCCCGAGCACACCTCACACACAGACATCAAAGCCAAACTTTGGGATTTCAGGCTTTCTGATAAGGTGTTTTATTCACACTTACGTCCAAAAAGAGTTGACTTTATTAAGACTGATGCACCATTTAGACATTTATAATTACTTTGAAGTAATTCTATTTGAGCAGGTGGTTTTCATTCACTTTGGAGTTATGCTCCATCACAATGAGTCCCTGCAGTCTCAAGATCACTCCTGAAACCAGTTTGAGTAGAGGGAAGGTCCATAATGAGTAGAAAGAAAATAAAGACAATCTCAAGGCTACCAATCCATCTCTAGAGACCTTGAAGTTCCTGTTTGCTGCTTGTGTAATGTATTCAGGAAGCTTAAGGCTTCTGTCACCAACCTCCCTGTACGTGGCTGCAGGAGAGAATTTGATCTGAGAATGGAGAGAGGGATTGTTCAGACGGTAGCTGGAATGAGAAAGCAGAGGAGGAGTGGGTCAGAATGCCCTTGGAGAGAGGCAGGAAGCTCATTCATGGCTGCAGGGAATGATTAGTTGTAGTTATTTCTTGCCAACGGCTGGCTATAAAATATTAAGTCAGGGTGTCAATAATTTTGTCAATGCAAAAAGAGGGAATGGTTCCAATATTATTTGGCCACCACTGTAACTGTTTTGCCAATACAAAGCCTATGGACATTAGTGGTTGGAATTTTAATGTGTTGTTTTTTTCAAAAGAGATTTCCAATCCCTCTGCCCTGTCTGTCTCATTGGGTCTCCATGCAGACGGGGGCCGCAAGGCTGGTGGGGAGACGAGCAAGCCTGTCTACGGCTGCCAGGTGACTATCCTGTCGGAGCAGGAGAAGCAGTTAATGAAGATGAACCGCAGGGAGGAGAAGAGGGACAAGAGGAGGGACAAGCGCACCGACGACATCGACCCCGCAGACTTCTACTTTGACCCCAAGGAGCTGAGAACACAGAGGTAGACCATGCAGTACACTCCCCCCCCCCCCCCCCCCCCCCCTCTCTCTCTCTCTCTCTCTCTCTCTCTCTCCCTCTCCCTCTCCCTCTCCCTCTCCCTCTCCCTCTCCCTCTCCCTCTCTCTCTCTGTCTCTCTCTCTCTCTCTCCCTTTTATCTTTAGCCATTTATCAACCCTTGTGATCTCCCTTTTTCTATATGGAAACCCACACCCTACTGCATTTTTCACCCCAACTGAATTGGTTAAGAAATAAGGGAAAAAATATGTGACTCTTGGCCTGCTTACGTTCACATTTCTCAAATAATATTTCTGAATGTTTCATTTGAGCGGATAAAAAAGTGCAGCGATCTGTTTAATTAGAAACCTTGCCATAGCCAAATCCTTCGGTGTGAGGGAAGAGATTAGCAGTGGTGAGACGCGTTCGGAGACAACAAGTTGTCTCACCTCCTCCCCGCTCATCTCTGTGCCGCCTCCCCATGCCTGTCCATGTTTAGCAAGGCCTCACGCTACATATATGTCGCTGTCATAGTGGTCCCCTGTGAGGGGGAATGTTTGGTGCGTGAAGCTGTGTTAAGGATGCTCCTAATGTTGGTGCTCTGTGAATGTGCTCGTAGGGAACAGGCCCTGCTGACGGCGCGGCGCTCCCCGGTGCTGAGCAGGGAGCGCGTATACGAGCGCGTCCGCTACCCCAACGTCTACGATTGTTACGGCGAGGCCGCCAAGACGCCCGCCTTCGTGGGAGGAGCCAAGGTCAGGCCCACTTCCTGATGCACAGCACAAACAGGGCTGAGTCTCTCTCCGTCAGCGGCAGTGAGCAACGCTCCCTCTTCCACCCTGATACTCCTGTAGAGGTGGTGTGGGGCGAGACAGTTGAAGTTTATTTATTTTTGGGGGCGGTATTATTTACCCTGCTTCTCCGAAGTCTGCTCCCTCATTACACCTCAGCTCCCTCCAGATTACCCAGGATCCTTCTCTGTAATCCATCTTTTATGATCTCTTCTCTTTAAAATCTGCACCCTCTTTCACAGTCTCTCATTAGCATAAACCTTTATGGGGTGTCATCCACTCATTCTACAAATCTACAGCATGCATTCTGGACAAAAAAGTAGACTGAACAGTTAGTGGATAGCTACACATTCCTAATATAATTCTATTCTTTACGATTCCTTACTGGGTGCAGTCTATCAGTACTCAAGTGTAGAGGTTTATTAATGAATAGTTTTGATATTCACCCACACATGTAATTTGTGATTTTTATCCATGTGTTTATCTGTGTGATCTAGATGCTTCTGCCTGAGGGCATCAGCAGAGACAACAATAAGATGTACGAGGAGGTGGCCATCCCCCCCAACGAACCCATGGCCCTCGGCTCGGAGGAGAAAGTCGTCTACATCTCCGACCTGGACGAGGTGAGCCACATCGTGTGTGTGGGTCTGTGAGTGACTGACTGAGTGTGTGTTTGGGTATGGTTTTGAAGTGTGGGGGCCAGTGTTTTGCCCGCATGTCTGCTTCCCTTGTTGGGTGAGCGTGTGATTGCCGGGCTGGAGCCGGTTCCTCCCGTCCCAGAGAACAGGAGGAGACTACGGCTGTGACGGCCAGTGAGTGATGTCCTCTCTTAATGGAAGTGCTGTACCTCTCAGCCAGCTGTCTGCAGTCACAATGGCCTCTCCGTTTGACTGACAGCTTGACGGACAGGTACACAAAACCTCTCTCAGCCAATAGATGAGTTCACCCGGCCCCTGGTCAATGCTGCCAGGTGTTCAGAATGCCTCCTCTGGGGTTTGTGTTAGTTGTGGTGGTTAGAGGACAGGAGCGGATGACAGCATCACACACCATCCCCCGGTGCTGTCTCGACAAGGTAACTGGACAAAACATTATGTCTCCAACGGTAAGCTTCGGATACCCATTTAAATAATGCGTATAACCAGCCCACATGTTTCACTGTAAACTATGAGAACGTTGGTGTCACGCTCCAAGCACACTCATGTAACAGTTTGCCCCCGTTAAGCTACCTGTCACTCAGGATGATGGACATCATAAGCACGGGTCAGCCACAGGGGGGGTGTGTTGTGCATATGTTTGTTTTTGTGTGTGTGTGTGTGTGTGTGTGTGTGTGTGTGTGTATGTGTGTGTGTGTGTGTGTGTGTGTGTGTTTCCCTGTGTGTGTGGGATCCGAGGCCATGACAGATAGATGAACGAATGGATTCGTAATGCCTGTGTTGTTGCTGCTGCTGTTGCCGTTTTTTATTTTTGCAGCGTGTGACTTGGGCTCCGGTGTGTGTGTGTGCGTAGGGCCTGGCTTGTCCTCTGGCCCCCTCACAGTCTGTCAGTCTCAATCATCATCAGGTGGGCCCTCGGAAGCGCTTCACTGTGAACACTACCGCGTGTAAACTCTGCATTCGCATGTACACTTTCCGCTGCTCATGTGAGAGCAGGCATGATCTTGTTGGAAGTTTCCCCACATGCTTATATGCGTGTAAGAATATAGAATGTTTCATGTTACTTTTATGCGTTTGTGTTCTTCAGAGCTCATACTGCCCCTGCAGTGTGTTGAACCTGATATTAGTGTCGGGCTGGGGGGCTGGGGGATGGCTCTCTCCCACTCCCGACCTTGGGTCCTCTACCTCTTCCATACTCCCTGGCCAGGCCTTCACCCCTTTGGCTTTTAGCCGCCCCAGCAACTAGCTAAGTGATTGTGAATGGCAAGGAAAAAATCTAGAAAAGATCATTACACTTGACGTTAAGGCTTTTAGGAGCTACCTCACATCAAACACTGTTAAGGAAAATGAATGGGGGAGAACGCTACCTAAAAAGAGGAAGATATTCTATACATGCACACGCATGCACATTCACACACCCACACACACACACACACACACACACACAAACAAAAATAAAACAGCTTGGCATGGCAAATCAGCGACCATTCTGTAAATTAACATTTGATTTAGGTTTAGGTTAACATTTAGTCAGATGTGTTACAGTGAAAAACAAGAACCACTTTTCTCACTGTCATGGAGAAGCCCTCCTATCACTTTAGTCGATCAATAAACAAAACGGTCTCTTCAATGTGGAGCTATTGGTTGGTCTTCCCCAAACCACTAAGTGGGATGAGTTTGGAAAGACAAAGAGGATTTATGTCCTCCCCAGGAGTTCATTTCCTGTTGGTCAGTCCGACGCGATACAATAAATTACAGAAAACCAGGAAGGGATCCGTTTGCTGTGGTGTTTTACAGAGCGTTAATCAATAAAGTTTCCTTTTACAAACCATTAAAAAAAACTCCCTCCAAAGTTCGGAGTCACAGAATGCTTAACTAAAGTAGATGAAAAAGAAAATATCACCGTCTCCTCCCTTGGTTCTCATCTTTTTTGGTTTGGCTCTGTGATTCTCCCTAGCTTTCCAGTGGCAGATCCCCTTCCCTTTTGAAAGTCTGTGTGACCGATTCAGATTGATATGGAGCCTCCTCTGCCGAGCCATGTGAATTAGCCCCTGTGAAGCTGCGCCTTTATTCATTAACTAAAGCTCAGGCAAGTCGGAAACAAAGTGCCTCACTCTTCTAAAGCGCCGGCAGACAACGGCTAATAAGTCTTTACGTGCTATTAGGTGAGCTTTGAAAGGCAGGCTAGGAAGTCTGATGCTTTTTTGCATCCACCTAACGTAGGTTGTCATTTATTGAAAGCTGTAATGGACAACAGGGCTGTGCTGCGCTTGTCGCTCTTTTAATAGCGGCTGAAACATTAAAAGTGGGGAATTTATAAGGCTGCCTTTTAACTAATGAATTAGGGGTCTGGCGCCGTGCTCTCGTCGCTGTGGTAAAAGCCTGCCTAATTCCTCTGAATAAATCGAGAGCGTGTTGTTAGCGACGTGCCCAACTGATGCTTTTGGGGAGCTGACAGAAACCCAGCCCTACACACACACACACACACACACACACACACACACACACACACACACACACACACACACACACACACACACACACACACACACACACACACACACATACATACACACAGTTTCTTTTAACACTACTTCATAATACATGCAGACATTGGAAGTGGAATGGAAGCCTGAGCGCACATGTGCTGCTCTGCAAGTGCTAATTAATAGAAAATCACTCTGAGCATTGTAAAGCAGTGTGCAATGGGAAAATCCCCAGGAGGGTGGACAGTACTGAACGGGGGGATTTAGAGGCTTGGACAGCTGGGCTCCCTACACCGATTGACGGAAAAGCTCCACAGTGTGTGGATCAGCCAGGGAGTGGACCCTTATCCTCAGCTCCACATCTCCCTCTCCTTCTGTCATGCCCACCCCCTACTCAGATTGAACCTGAAAGTCTGGAGACCTGGGAGGGAGTCTGAATTTGTCGTGTAGCCCAGTGCCGTTCAGCACTTTGGTTGACAGGTGGGAGTAAAGCTAGTGGGCTAGCATGGCGGAAAATATATTGGTGTCCACAGTCACCTGCTGTTGTGCAGCGCCCCACTGCCCCTCAATGTGTGGCTTTTGACACCTTAACCCTTGCCGCCGGAAGTAAGTGGCGGGCACATGGAGCTGGCAGGACGAGGCAGCGCACAGCGCCAATGGCATCTATAATTAATCCGTGCTGATTGCCTTTCCTAATCCAGCTTTGATTTGGTCCTCCTTAGTGCACATGTGTGCGTGTGTTTGCTCAGACTTGCAGAGCAGGTGTGGGGATGAGAGAGAGGCACATAAAGCCCTACGGAGAAGAGGCACACTCGCTCCAGTCCTCCGTAGCACTCTCGGTACGGCTAGGAGTTACACAAGGCTCTATTGTAGTGCAACTGAAGTTTTTGCAGTTGGAAACTTACTGCGAGCGCATGTGTATAGGATGAGGGGTAGCAATGAAGGTATGGCTGAGGCCGGTAGTTTGCTGGGTGGGGTGTTGGGATGTTCGACTCAGGAGAGTCCAAGCACTCCCTTGACTGGGGACTCTGGAGGAGGTGATGGATTACCGCTCTTTTTTTTCTTTTTTTACTATCCGTCTCTTTCTCTCCTCCCCTCCCTATCCCCTCAGCTCTCCTCTCCCGCTGAGGTTTAGCGGGGAAATGATCCCCGTTTTTCTTCGTCTACATCTCACTTCCTCAATGCTTACCTCCTTGTTTACCTTAATGCCTACCTCCGTAGATCTGTGTATGTGTTATTGTGTGTCTGTGCACTTGTGTGTGACAGAGAGAGAGAAAGGGAGAGAGTGACGGAGGTACAGTATAGAAGGATTGCAAGAGAGAGTTCCTTTTTGATGTATTTGCCCCGGTCATTTAGAACTTGACATGCCAGTGTGGAGCCGACAGATAAGCTGTTTGCTAGAACTAGCAATTAAAAGTTGATCAAGCTGTCAATTCAAATGGAATGAAATGGAACCAGAAAGTAATTAAAAGGAAAGCGTGAATGCGACAACAATTCTATCTCCAAGCTTTCCCTAGCCAGTGCGTGCAGGACTTTTAATTAGCTTAGCACCTCTTACAGTGACTCGTACAGTAAACACACATTCAAGTCCTCGATAGGCCATCGTCCACCCCAGCTCCGCCACTCTGCCCTGCGATGTGTGGACAGACAATTTATGTTGGCCATCATAACTAAGACATGCCAGCCAATGGAATTGGACAAAGTTGCTGTTTAGATTCCGCTGTAGAATCATTGCGGGGATCTATGTGTGTCCAATTAGTGGGTTTTTAAGTGGCTGCTGGATTGGCGTTCTATTCCCAGTCGGCCCAGTTGGCCCATATGGCCGAGGGCTGTGTATCCGCTCTGTTAATGAGCCTGTCAGCTTCCATCGGACTCAGCACCGACTGGGACGGACCGATGGGAAGCCTACCTACCGGCTGCACTCTCCGGCAGACTGCTCAGGTAGCCTACACGTGTGTGTACATGGACACACACCACACACCTGCTCTCTCTGTCTCTCTCTCTCACTCGTTTTTACTACCCCCCTCCCCACACACACATACACACACTCACTCATTCACACCAATGCATGCACACCCTCTTGTACACACACATACACACACACACACACACACACACACACACACACACAATCACACACACACACACACACACACATACACACAGTAGTTATCCACTTGCCCACCTACGTACCCAGATGTGTAAGTTCCTCTGGGTCAGAGCAACTTGACTCCCCTTAAAGTTTGCTTTCCATGAACGGCGCTGGCCACTCCCAGGCCAGATTGAGCCATCTGGGCTGAAAAGACTGGTTCCACACTGGATTTGCACAGCTGGTCTCATTAGAAACTTTATTTAACCCGCTTGCTAAAACATTGACCACAGATGTGCTATCTGTCTATTAGCCAGCTGGGCCCGCTAAAGTGCCCTCTCCAGCTTTAGGCAGTGGGTTGTTCAGGCATGCTAATGGGTGCGTTCAGGTTCACCGTTGGCTGCGACTGTCAGCTCTGCTCTTTAATGTGCTGATGCTGGATCTGCAATGATACAGGTGAGCGGGATGGTATGCCATTAGCTGTCCTATCTTTTTAGTGGTCAGATTATCTAGTGTAAGAGGACCTCAACCCTAGAGTACCAGAGTACTTTTTATTAGGGGATAATGTAGTGGGCGCTTGCCTGCTTTTCTGAATGTGTGGTTGATAAGTATTTAGTTGAGTTGGTGTCTTGAATGGCTATGTATAACTGACCAGTATTGCACACGTGATGGGGCGTGGTCAAGGAAGATTGTAACTGTGAATGAATGTTGTCTTTGGTATTCAGTGGGTGGCAAGACCCTTCCAAGGATAGACTAGATGTTTCTTCTGGTACGAAGAAAGGCCTGGAGGAAACTGGATTAGGCCTAGTCCTGAACAGCAGCACATCCATGAGAGCAGAGTGTTCTGTAAATAGCCTACCTTTGTTATTTAATACCTGGACCGCAGAAACTCAAGCTGGTAGTGACAGTTGGATCCGCAATTGGAAGGAAACTTGCATAAATTTGAATAATAATGAGGCCAGGAATGTTTTAGGGAAAGAATGAAAATGCACTGACGATTTTCAACGATCATTAAACGACGGCAAATTCATATTTACAACATGTGTGCTTTACCTCAAGGTGAATATTGGGGCAGGCATACATTTGCATGCATTTGCATGTTTAAAGAGTGCAGGGACACTGGTGCCTCGTTACAAACAGACAAAGTCGATAAATCAAAAAGAGGGCTGGTCGCTAAAGTGAGCGTGGTGGAGCGGCGGTCGCCACGGCGACACGGGTGCCGTGCCGGAGCCATGCACAAAAGGTGGAACTCTGGCTCCTAATTTAGAAATGAATATTTATAAGTTGATGCTCTCTGGACTAAGCCTTGGGGGAAATAATTGGGTGGACAGGAGGAGGAAAGAGTCAGGCTGGTAGTCATTTACAAAAGACTAAAGCACATTAATATCCCTTCATTTCCCCCTCGAGTAAGACTGGAGTCTGCTGATGATGAAGTGGCAGTAGATATTTGGCACATTAGGACAACCAGCATACGAAGGTAGGGCCATATTAACAGACCGTGGTTGGAGACCCAATAGGAGGAAACACTCGAGTCAACTTGGCAACTTCCTACTTCGTCAGCGTTCAAGATGTTCCTCTCAAAGGAGCTGTCCTATCAAGTCACGCATCTACCCCTCAACTCTACAGTGCCCGTCAGACAAACTTTGTCAGAAGCACATACAAACACACACACACACACACACACACACACACACACACACTCTCTCTCACACACATGCACTCACCTTTTCTATCCAAAGCACTTAGGTACTGTACTCTGGCGGTCGGTCGGGCCCAGCTGTCCGTCAGCGAGCCTCTCCGCCCCCATACAGGTCCGTGCTGAAACCACAGACGTCCTTCCGCTCGCCTAGCTTAAGTGGACTCTAATAAAGTTGCTCTTTGATGCATTAATAACCTGTTCCTCTGCTCCTCCCGGGTGCGGTGACCAGGCCGGGCAGCGGGACTGAAGTGGGGGGGGGGGGGGGTTTCAGCGCTCGAACAGACCCCGTCCCCGTCTTGACATGCACGGCTCTTTAATTATTTCTTTTTATGAGTGTCGGAGCGAAACGGCTAAGAGGAGAGCAATGACACATTTTTAATGAATCCTTAAATAAATGATACTGCTGTCTAAGCTGGAGGCATCTCCAGCCGCCCTGAGTGGGGAGAAAGGTGGCGTTGAGCGGGAGATCACAGGAGGGGCAGCGAGGAGACGGAGAGGAAACGAGTGCATGGGGAAGTAACGAAGAGGGAAGTAAGTCAGTGTTGCTCCAATCACGGGCCACTGTGGCTTGGCCTCAGCCAGCCTCCAGCCTTCTAACAGCATTCGAATAATGCAGTTACGGCTGTGTCTGAAATGTAACAGATCATTGAGGCTAATAACTCGTCCGCAGTGTTACTGTGAAGCAGGATGGGCTTGGGCTGTAAATTAGCATGCGTGGCCAATGAAGCCTGTCATGGTTTTTGCCGTGTCAAAATAGAGTTGCGTGTGCAAACAATCCTCACACAAACATTGCGTGTCTTGTGTGTGTGTGTGTGTGTGTGAAGGCGGATGTCCTTCAGAGGAGCTGCTCTGTTCCTTATTGGAGGTGCTGTGAAATGGAGGGCTGCACCCGCACCCGCACCCTGTTGCCATAGTGAAGCGAGGAAGAGGGCAGGGTGATTGACAGCTGTTCCCACCACTTAGGTGTTCCAGTTCTCCTGCAGCCACCCACCACACCTCCCCTTCCCTCCCCTCACCCTGCTGGGGGGGAAGCAGCCACTGGCCCTGCCAATCAGTTGAAGACAGTTCCCTGCTCAATTTATGGAGTGTGTCAATAGCTGCTTTTCTGTGGGTTGGTCTCACCCGTATTGGCTGAACGCGACAAATAGATTTAGTTTATTTCATTCTAATATGCGGAACAATTGTCTAATAAAAAAAAATGTCTCATTATAATCTCATCCTACTCTCATTCCTAATGTGTGTGTGTGTGTGTGTGTGTGTGTGTGTGTGTGTGTGTGTGTGTGTGTGTGTGTGTGTGTGTGTGTGTGTGTGTGTGTGTGTGTGTGTGTGTGTGTGTGTGTGTGTGTGTGTGTGTGTGTGTGTGTCCAGATTGGTCAGCTGGTCTTCAAGGGCATGAAGAGGCTGAACCGGATCCAGTCCATCGTGTTTGAGACGGCCTACAATACCAACGAGAACCTGCTGATCTGTGCCCCCACTGGAGCCGGTAAGACCAACATCGCCATGCTCACCGTCCTCCACGAGATCCGGCAGCACATCCAGCCTGGTGGGGTCATCAAGAAGGACGAGTTCAAGGTGGGACTCACACAAACACCCACCCACACGTAGACAAACAGGTAAACAATCAAAACGCTTGTACACGAAAAAGCGTGCTTCTGTGCAGACCCACAGAAACACTTTCACACGCCCATTACCAGCCAGTGTTGATATCCCGTTTTCATACATCACCATTAAAATTCTCCACCTAAGTGGCTCGCTTCATATTTCTCAATAAATAGTGATTTGTGCTGGTTGCCAGGGAACAAATGATACTGCACTGTTTACTCATTTATCATCACTATGTCCTTCCACTCCCTCTCTTACTCCTTTCTCTTTTGCCCCTCACTCCTCCACTCCTCTCCCCTCTGTTTGTCTCTGCCCTCTTACGTTCTTTTTGTCTTTCTTCCACCCAAACCCTTTGCCGCTCGCCTTTGTTTGTTTAATTTCATTTGTAGAATTCTGACCTCCTTCCCCTGTCTCTGTAGGTGGTGTATGTGGCTCCCATGAAGGCGCTGGCAGCCGAGATGACTAATTACTTCAGTAAGCGTCTGGAGCCACTGGGCATCTCTGTCAAAGAGCTCACTGGGGACATGCAGCTCACCAAAGGGGAGATTCTGCGAACACAGGTACTACTCCGCGGCGCGCGCGTACACACACACGCATTCACATGCATTCACACACACACACACACACACACACACACACACACACACAAAGCTTATACGCAACTTAAACACAGAATCTAACTGAGGAATCCCACTAAGTGTCGTGCAGCGCCCCCTAGTGGTTTGATAAAATACCCAAACCAGCATTGAAGACCAGCTTGTTTTGGACTATGGGAGTACTGTGTATTCACCACTGGTCATATATTCTGATATGCTACTGTGCTTGATTGTTTTTGCAATTAGGACAGTGGTGGCTCTATTTTGCACTGACACACACGTAGAACAAAAACGTAACTGTATTTATGTCTGAGATATATATATAAAAGAGGACACACAAACACAAAGACACATCTATTCTCCCTGTCAAGCTTTATGCCGCCGACCACAGCAGATCCTTATCTCCCTGTGGTTTGGTGCTGTACTTTATTTTCTGACCAGGCCTACAGAATGGCTTTGCCTCTGCAGCAACACAAAGCCGATAAAATAGATAAGCCATGGAGATGCTCACACTCATCACATCAACTCCTAGGGTAGAGGGGGTGCTGGTTCAGGCAAGGTATGTGTGTGTGTGTGTAAGTGTGTTTGTGTTTGTGTGTGTGTGTGTGTGTGTGTGTGTGTGTGTGTGTGTGTAGGCTATAAGTAGTAGCTACACGAGCAATGTCCCCAACCAATACCTGGTGCATAAATGGAGAAGTCGTCGTGTGTGTGTGTTACCGTGTGTGTGTGTAATTGTAGTGGAACTTAGACCACCCGTGGGACTGCTCTGTCAGGGGTTATCCAGCCTGCCAGTGTCTTGCTGCTCTGATATTGAAGCCCCTGATGTGAATGATATTGAACAGCCAGGAATGTTTTTCTCTCACGATGTCTTCTCTGTTCTCGTTTCTTTCACACACCTTACCTCTCTCTCCCTTCTGTCAGTCTTTTTTCACTCCTTCATCCCTCTTAGACATTTGTCTATCTCGGCTCCTATTTCTTTTAAGGAGCAATTTGTCCTCCCTTAGTTGTAGTTGCCATGGCGACTGTATGTGTACTGCAATACGCTATATTTTGGGACACACATCTATACAAACAGGCTGCTTTTTATAGTGGAGTGTGTGTTATCCCTATAGAGAGATACTGGTGCAAGTGGGATACCGTGAGCGGTGAGCGAGAGATGAAGTGTGGGTGTTGAGTGAAAAGAAATACCAGAGTTATTTTTTTTATTTATTTATTTATTTTTTTTAATGGTTGGAGAGATTTTCAATGCGGGGGGTGTCTATTTCAAAATGCCCAAGTGCTTTAGCGAGCCTTGTCAAATTGCTCTCACATTCAAAGTAATTCAACAAGAGCCCTCCAGCAGTTAAAGCAATTTAGTTCTCTCCCACATTAGCAAAATATAAAGATTGATTTAGGCTAAATGGTTTCAGATGTAACCACTTGTGTGTTTGGAGTACCGTTTTAAATCTCACATCAGAATGGTTTTATATACAGCACTCTGACTAGCTCAAAAAGGCCAGTGTTGGTGTAGATGTCTGTTGATTGCATGCCCGTCATTTTCTCCTATAAGATGTGAGACCCAGGAAAAGCTGTGATTGTTGTACCGGTGAGTCTCTTTTCTCTGGCTGACAGTGATGAATATGATCACAATTGTGAGGAAACTAACCAATTACACGGACGCTGCGTGCTCATTTTGCCACTCAATGAGATGTTTCCTTTTCTCCACGAATAATCGATGGATTAGCTAATCCAATATCTACTCGTGTCGCCAGTGGCCAGCCAGCAAATTAACCTTGTAGATGTGTTTCTTATTCTCTCAGTGAGCGGCCTGTGAATTACACCGTCAGAAACCTTTAGCCCATGTATTTTGTCAGACCTCTGTCAAGCAGCTGCGTTCTCTCCTGTAGTGTGTGGAGGAAATAAAATAAAAGGAATCTGTGAGCTAAAGGCCACATCTGCTGAGACGCCGACGCGAGCAACTAGTCGAGGGGATTGGCTATAAGAGACCGTCGGAGGAAGGAGGAGACCCAAAAGGTTGGCAAGAAACAAGCATATCTATCAAATCCCAAAGAGGATCACTGAGGAGCTCAGCTTTAGGTTTTTCAGGTTCATAAGCCTTCATGGGTACTTAAGAGGAGAGAGATGGAAAGACGAGAGGAAGAGAGAAAAGAAGAAGAAGACGGAGAGGGCTGGATCATTCAGGAGAAATGAGGGCAACACTAGTTCCTCTGAAGAGGTGTATTAAACTTGCATTCGTATCAAGTTGAGTGAAATATTTTCCAAAGAGAATCTGAGAGTCAGATTCAGAGCGCAATAAATACCCTCTGCTCTTTGACTATTTGCGGTATTCCCTCTCGCATATCTTTCCAATTCTCGCTCTTTGTCTGTTGATTGTTCTTTTAGTCTTTCTCGTTGAATCTCTCTCGCTTTCTCACTCTCTCAGCATTTCGACCCAGAGAGTCTCTCAGTCTCTTTCAAATCGAGAAAGATGGAGAGGGAGCTGTCTGCAGTTAATAAAGTCCAGAGCAGGGGCACACATTGTAACCTTTCTTGTCTCCCTGTTTTTCAAGCTCTGATTTACAGCCCCCCCCCCCCCCCCCACACACACACACACACACATACATTACTGCACTCTGTATTGATAAATTTAGAGCAACGTCCTCAGGAAAAAGTAATCCACTCACAAAGCCGGTGTCCCCTCAGCCCCTCGTACTGCCGGTCTGACTGAAGGCGATGAACTGGAACAGCCTGCTAGAGCCGCGCTGCAATGGACCCGGCCTCATCACCACCACTATGGACATCTGACTGGAGCAGCTTTTCCAATCCTTCTACTCCAGTAGTTGTGCTACTGAAGGGAGATTACATTTAGGGCAAGCCTGGGCTTGTGGACTGAACCAGACTAAGATCGTTTGAGTCGACAACACGTCACTGTGAGAGTTAATGATGGGATCTTATTGTAAAGGATGGTTCATTGAATATAAACTGGTGCTACAGAGACAGAGAGAGGAAGGGGAAGAGAAGTGGGAGGAGGTGGACTAGGAGGAGGGGGCAGTGAGACAAAGTGAAAGAGTGATGATAGGGACTGAAGCACCAGTCAATGAGACACTGAATAGCACTCATTCTTGTCTCTGGAAGTACATTTCCCTTATCAGCAATTCCACTTCTGCTAAGACCTGAAGTTAGGTGAACTTTTAAATGGCATAGGGGGTTAAGCGACGTGGCCTGCTGCTTGCTTAACACCCCAGCAGAAAAGCCACGTGTCAGAGAGAGAAAGCTACTGGGACACTGGCCCTCCGTGACCCTGCCACCGAACCATGATCGATAGAAACAAACTGTTATTGACATTCGTTATCACCAGTGTTTATCTAAACTGTTAATGGGCTTGCCTTGTTCACTTTGGCGTTCTGCTTTTTTCAGCCTCTTAAACTACTTCAGGAAACCACCTCCTCCCTTCCTATGAGTAGAGAAAGGCCTCTCACATTTTTATCTTCCGATAGTGAATGCTGTTGTCATAACTTCTGAAAATAACCGCAGTGGAGACACGGCACTCCCTTTGCACTAGTTGGCTGGTCTTACTGAACGTTTCCCCTTGACAAGCTATTAGTTTTGCACATACTTTCAAGACAGAAAAGCGACTCTCCACCCTCCCTTCTTCTCTTTTTACCTCCTCCTCCCACACCATCCTCTCTGCCTGGCACTGATCGTTACCATGGCAACAACAGACGGGGCTGGAAAAGCTGCTGGCATGTGTGCCTGTGTGCAGGCGGGTGGCACGCTGGCACTCTCAGACCCTCTCCCTGTCTGTCCGTATTGTAAATATTTAGTTAACAACACAGTGCCCCCTCTGGCACAGGAAAGGCTGAGACCATAAAGACAGGTAGGCAGACAGTGTCAGGTGCTCTGATGAAGCACATAGAGAGACAGATACAGAGAGATGGACAGATGGCTCTAAGACAGACAGACGGGTGGCCAAAGAGACAGACATGCATACATACAGCCCCCACAGATTGACATTGGGAGATAGAGAGAGACAGATATTTGTATGAAAGCAGGCAAACAAGCAGGCAAGAAAGCAGCTAGACCCACCATGTCAGGTAGAGACATGCAGATAGACAGGCCAGCAGCCCAACAAACAGACCGACAGAGAGAGCGACAGGCATCCAGACAGCGGCGTAGTTAATTGGGAGCTAAGTGCTGCTGTGGGGAGACCTCGTCATGGCCTGTGTTTTGCATGGCTGCACACGTCACAGTCACTGGCTAGCTTTTACTACTTCCCACTCCCTATCAAAAATTATCATGGTTCCCTGGGCCGCCCCAAACCTCACAGAGGTATTGTTTTTTACTGGGTCATTATGATGGACTATTTGACATCTGTTCATGTAAGAAAATGTACTCTTGTCTCTACTTGCGCTTGTTTTAGGGGCTTCCGAAAGAAAGCTACGTTCTATTTCACATGGAGTTTGATTATTATCACGGATTGCTTAAAATATTTTATAATATAATTTGTGTATTGTGTTTTTGAAAACGTAGTCTCCTGGGTGGGCTTGTGAAATTAAAACTTTTGACACTTGATTGGCTTTCAGAGAAATAAAGAAGATCAATTTCAGTCGTTATGGATTCTTAGAGACGTTATAGTCAAAAACAATAGCCGGTTCCTGATGAAGTTCAGTGCGTGGTTTTGGTAGTTAATTAAGGAAAGCACTTTGGCCCGCTAGCCGATTGCCAGGGCTTCCATTTAGACTAAGCAGCAGCTCCAATTAGGACCGACGCTTCCCTTTCTGTGAGCACGCCAGTCCCTAATGGCGGGGCAGATTGATTTAAATGCAAACTAGAGAGGATTTAATGAACTGCTTTTACAAAAACTGTTTAATAGGAATTTCCCCACACTCACAGGAAGGTTGGCAAACAACTCACACTCTGTTAATTATGCATTGTTGGGTTTTTCTATGGTGAAAAATGTGGCGTAATCCGTGTACTTTAAGGTCTTAGTTTCCATAAAAAACAGGGAAGTTCAATATGCACACAGGATTGTTACGCAGGTACAGTCAAGGAAATAATTATTTGATCCCTTGCAGATTTTGTAAGTTTGTCCACTGACAAAGAAATGAAAGGTCTATAATTTTAATGGTAGGTTTATTTTAACATTCAGAGATAGAATAAAAAAAAAAGAAATCCAGAAAATCACATTATATAAAATATATACATTGATTTGCATTTGATTGAGTGAAATAAGTATTTGATCCCCTACCAACTAGCAAGAATTCTGGCTCCCACAGGCCGGGTATATTAGTCCCCCTCACTCTAAGAAAGTGCTCCTAATTTCAACTTGTTACCAGTATAAGAGACACCTGCCTCAACTCTTTACCTGTATAAAAGACACCTGTCCACAGAATCAATCAATCAGATTGCAACCTCTCCACCATGGGCAAGACCAAAGAGCTGTCTAAGGACGTCAGGGACAAGATTGTAGACCTGCACAAGGAATGCACACTGGAATGGGCTACAAGACCATCGGCAAGCAGCTCGGTGAGAAGGAGACAACTGTTGGTGCAATTATTCGAAAGTGGAAGAAACACAAAATTACCATCAATCGCCCTCGGTCTGGGGCTCCATGCAAGATCTCTCCTCGTGGGGTATCGAGGATCATGAGGAAGATGAGGGATCAGCCCAGAACTACACGGGAGGAGCTTGTTAATGATCTCAAGGCAGCTGGGACCACAGTCACCAAGAAAACCATCGGTAATACACTACGCAGGAATGGATTAAAATCCTGCAGCGCCCAAAAGGTCCCCCTGCTCAAGAAGGTACACGTACAGGCCCGTCTGAAGTTTGCCAATGAACACCTGAATGATTCAGAGGAGGCTTGGGAGAAGGTGCTGTGGTCAGATGAGACAAAAATCGAGCTCTTTGGCATCAACTCGACTCGCCGTGTTTAGAGGAAGAGAAATGCTGACTATGACCCCAAGAACACCATCCCCACCGTCAAGCATGGAGGTGGAAACATTATGTTTTGGGGGTGTTTCCCTGCTAAGGGGACAGGACAACTTCACCGCATCGAGGGGAGGATGGACGGGGCGACGTACCGTGAAATCTTGGGCGACAACCTCCTTCCCTCAGACAGGACACTGAAAATGGGTCGTGGGTGGGTCGTCCAGTACGACAATGACCCAAAACACACTGCCATGGCAACAAAGGAGTTGGCTCAGGAAGAAGCACATTAAGGTCATGAAGTGGCCTAGCCAGTCTCCAGACCTTAATACCATCGAAAATCTATGGAGGGAGCTGAAGCTTCGAGTTGCCAAACGACAGCCTCGAAACCTTAAGGATTTGGAGAGGATATGCAAAGCGGAGTGGACCAAAATCCCCCCTGAGATGTGCGCAAACCTGGTAACCAACTGCAAGAGACGTCTGACCTCGGTGCTTGCCAACAAGGGTTTCTCCACCAAGTACTAAGTCATGTTGTGCTAGGGGATCAAATACTTATTTCACTCAATCAAATGCAAATCAATGTATATATTTTATATAATGTGATTTTCTGGATTTCTTTTTTTTTTATTCTATCTCTGAATGTTAAAATAAACCTACCATTGATATTATAGACCTTTCATTTCTTTGTCAGTGGACAAACTTACAAAATCTGCAAGGGATCAAATAATTATTTCCTTCACCTTATGTTGTTTAGAAGAAAGGAAAGACAAAGAAAAAGAATCCACACCACTATTTAGTTGATTAGACTACGAAACAGATGCCAGCGTCAACTCAATCAGGCAACTTTCAACGGGCCCTGGATTCCCGTCAAACACACGTTGAGTTCCCAGCTGACAGCGGAGACAGCTATGGACCAGGGCATACTCTTAGAGCTGATGTGTGCTGGCGTGTGTCTGTTGCCGGGCTCTGTTAGATCTCTCCCCCACCCCCCTAGTCTGCTAGCAAGGGTTAGGTCTGGTAGGCTATGCATTGTGAATGAGCTGGGCCGTGACACGTGAGCAGGTCCGGACATCTCCTCTGCTCTCTTCACTTCATTACTGCTCACACACCGGAGAATGCGGCCATTGCAATCCAAAAGCAGCCTGAGGGCAGATCCCAGGACCGATACACTACATGACCAATGAGATACCAAGAACGCAACACTGTAGATTGTCTTGTGAATATTTTGGGAGCCTTAATGCCTTCTAGTCAAAACCTGTCATACATCTTACCACTTATTCTAGTCACACATGAGAGGCCCTGTTCTGATGGCTTTTGCAGCCGTGAATTGAATTGCCTTTTGTTGCAGTTTTACCTCTTAGCACACCCACCATAGAACGTCTGTCTTTGTGTTTGTCTTTGTGTCTTTCTCTTGTCTCTAGGCCTGGAAGGCTTTACATAGTATGGTGTACAGCCTTTGCCTTTCCCTCTGCCCACGTGTTCACATGTCTGTCTCTCCCCTCTAACCTCTTTGCCCCTTGCTCCCGCCCCAGATGCTGGTGACCACGCCAGAAAAGTGGGACGTGGTGACCCGGAAGAGTGTGGGCGACGTGGCCCTCTCCCAGATCGTCCGCCTCCTCATCCTGGACGAGGTGCACCTGCTCCACGAGGACCGAGGCCCCGTGCTGGAGAGCCTGGTGGCCAGGACCCTCAGACAGGTGCGTGTCTGCCCCCTCCTCTCCGTTTCCCCTTTACGCTGCTCCGCTTCACCTCCTCCACACCGGGTCTGCCTACCCTGAGACCATAAAGTCGAGTTTAATTCTCCACCGAAGCGAAAACGTTTGAAGCAGGCATGCATTACAATGCACTGGACGGTCTGTCTGTCACCGAGCTTAGAAGGCAACGGCCAGAGTGTTGGTTTGGTTGTGCTGTAGCAGATGGCGATCTGTGGCGATCATTTCTTGGGAGAGGTCGTCCTGCATTGTGCGTGTGTGTGTGTGTGTGTGTGTGTCTGTGTGTGTGTGTGTGTGTGTGTGTGTGTGTGTGTGTGTTTGTGTGTGTGTGTGTGTGTGTGTGTGTGTGTGTGGTGGTGGGGGTCCACTTATACCACTGCTGTCTCAGGCCTTGATTCATGCTGATGATGATTGACACGTCTCTGTGCAGGAATATGCCCTGCCGTTTGGGATATTAGGGTGATTATGCAAATTCGGACCGAGGCAGGAGAATGGGAGCTGACATTTCGGAGTGTTCCACATCCGTGTTTCGTCCTGACAAACTCCTGTCGAGTATCAACATTATGGAGGGAGTGGACATATAGGAAAGATTGAGTTGCTGGGACAAAATGTTTCCTCTCCTTTCTCCCAATGTACACACATTTAAAAGCATGGATTCAGTTCATCCTATAGGGGGCATACAGCCATGAATCTCACAGTGATGCCAATAGTATTTCTGTAGGGGCGGCTGGAATTAATTACGGTGTGAAATCCAATATCTAAGATGAGCACAAAGACGGAGGGGAAGAAAAGAGAGTGTGAGGGATACAGGGAGTGTGACTTGAGATAGACCTCCGGGGGTGAGGGGTTAACCGCTGGGTAATTGAAAATAGGCCTCTACATGTGACCGCTGTTTACTCGGTTCATAGCCTATTTATCTGCAGGTTTAACTGATTTCAGTGGAGAAGAGCTGACTGGGCACATCGTATCCTCTCTCTTGGAATATGGGTGCATCCAGCCAGCCAGCCACGTACACCCATTGTCTAGCTCCCTGTAGCCCTTCCTGTCTCTCTTTGGAACATGGCATTCCCGGGCTCAGTACTGTCAACGTATGAGAGAGAACATGGTACAATTTAGACCAATAATGATTGTATGGAATGCACAGATATTGTAATACATACAGCACAGTAGGAACATAGTTAATTCGATTGAATTCATAAACTGAAAGTATATGCTGACAATATTGGAAAATGCAAATGCATGGAAGACACACACATGGTTTAAAGAATTAATTGTAAAATATCAAAGATTAACATGAACATCACATCTGGCTTTTGCAAAAAATGGTGTGTGTGTGTGCGCGTGTGCGTGTGCGTGTGCGTGTGTGTGTGTGTGTGTGTGTGTGTATTAAGCGCTTCAAAGCGTGACAAAAAATATCCAAAGTCAACATATTCTTTTGTTAATTTGAATTATTGATTGCCGCAGAGTAAACAAGGTTGGTGCTTCTGGAAAGGCGAGTTGCCCCATCAATAAAATATGGCTTTAGAAAGAAAAAAAGAAAAGTGTTCCCCAAAGGACAGATCTTTCATTGTTAGAATGCTTAAAAACAAGTCTCCCACTTGTAAGAAAGGAAATGAAGAGTGCTGCTTCTTACTGTAGCCAGGGTGTGATGTAGAGGGAAAAGGTAGACGTTCACTTGCTTGTTTATCCATGTACACTAAGGAGAACAAACAGACTACCGAAATGCATGAGAGATAATGAGATGGTTATTCTACTGAATAATGATTCACCTTGTTTATAAAAAGCCTCATTATTTAAAAAGGACAGTGGACAAGTTGGACCAAGGCACTGCAGGTAGTTTAGAGGAAGGCTGCCATCATCAGGCTTTTCCTCTAGATAGCTTCACTGAGTGATTCGGTCTCAAAGCCAGTGCTAGATCTTTCAAGGCAAGGCATGGCTCACTTTGCACACTCCTGCCAATTCCAGTGTAGAAAGGATAAAGAATGTCCTCAGCAGATCATTACGTCTTCCACCCGGACATAAAACAGCACTCAGCATGCCGCTTTATGAAGAAAAACAACCTGGCCCCGTAACAAGATGAGCTGTAGAAATGAACCTGTTTGACTAGACTCTTACCAATGGCCCAAAGACACTCTCCTAGTTCCTCCCAAGTCGCCAGTATAGATACTTACAGTGAAGAGACTTTCTCTTGGGGGGGGTTGAGGTGGGTTTTCTTTCACTGGTAGTCTTATAATAATAATAATAATAATAATTCATTTAATTTATATAGCGCTTTTCAGACACCCAAAGCACTTAATAGACTGCTCCTTACTGAGCCTGTTCAGGCTTACCCTTTAGGTTTTCAAAAGTCTTCTAGGGTGGACTACCAGCAGACTTTGAGGCCCTTAACCTCAGTCACTCACTCACACACTCACACACTCACACTCTCTCTCTATTTGTGTCTCTTTCTCTTTGTCTCTTTGTCTCTTTCACTCTCTCTCTCTCTCACAAACACACGCACACACACACACACACACACACACACACACACACTCTTGCCCTCTCACAAACACACATACACACTCACTTTCTGTCTAATTACTGTCAAACCTGACAGGCTGCTATAATTGATTGTGCTGTAGGAATCACGGCTGATGCTCCTGGTGAGCAGGATGTACTATTAGTTCACATCTTTAGTCTCATGAATATGGAGATCCCCAAAAATATTATGCGATCCCTTTGCTCTATGTAAATGTTGTACTGCTAAATTGTTCTCTTTGTCTAGATGAGCCCTCTTGATAGATACACTGTGTGCCGTTCAGCTGTACCTCTCTTTGTTTCATGCATTTTGTGGCTAGAGGACTAAGGTCTCTACTGGGACAATTGTGCTCATCTGCAATGTTGATTCTTCTTCCCTATTTTACCATCCAGGCAACAAATTGAGTCATATGCCCACTGGCACTACAGGTAGAGCCTTAACCACTCAGAGTGAGCTTTTATAACTTCTATCCAGTTACGTTGATGTGGTGGTTGAAACCTACTGGACTGTTGAATGTATAACTTTTAATAGTATAAAACTATCGCTCCAACCCATAAGGTTTAAAAAAAAGAATAAAAAAAGAAATAAGTAAGAAACACGCTGTGCCTCACTGTGCAGTATGGAGTGCCTAGTAGCCTCGGTTTGACAGTGCTGGCGTGTACACTTTTGCCCCGGCCCCTATCCGCACGCAGGGATTGGCTGGGCCTTATCTTGATAGGAGGCTTTGACAGGTGCTGCATCACATTAAAGGCCTTACCAATCTTCTGTGTCACTCGCTCGGCAGGAGGCCCACAGATAGGGCTGACACACGTGCACTTCCCAGCTTCTCCCACAGTCCCGCTTTCTCTCTTCTCTCTCCCCTCACTCAGAAATCTACTTCTCTTGATTGTTTTCTTGAAGAAGCATTGTTTTATAGCTAATAAACAGCATTTCTATAACAACACTTCACATGACGCATTGGTAGTCGTTAGCATTAAGCCGCTCGGCGTGCAAAGTTTGTGTTGCCGTGCGGCTGAACCGTGAATTCACGGCACTAAGCGTTTGACTCTAGCTGTTCCGCTGTTCAGCGCGGTAACATAGGGGCTGTGTTGACAGGTGGAGTCCACCCAGAGTATGATCCGGATCCTGGGTCTGTCGGCCACACTGCCCAACTACCTGGACGTCGCCTCCTTCCTGCACGTCAACCCCTACATCGGTCTCTTCTTTTTCGACAGCCGCTTCCGCCCCGTGCCCCTGGGCATGAGCTTTGTTGGCATCAAGTCTACCAATAAGGTAAACATCGTAAACGTCCTCACTAAACACATAGCTGAACTTCAGTGTCTCTACCCGTATTTAAACGTTGATGAAGGCTGTTATAACCTTCCGACCATTCCCTCAAAACATCCCAACCCGATTCAGATATGTTCTCTTTTTTTCTCTCCTCCTAGATCCAACAGCTACATGACATGGAGGAGGTGTGTTACGACAAGGTCCTGGAGCAGATCAGAGCTGGACATCAGGTAATAAAAACCTCTCCCACCGTGTTCAGTAGAACAGGGATATAATAGGCGCTGTGGAACGTGTAATTTATGTAGAGTCTGACATGGACTGGAAACATGGTCCAGTTAGGATCTAATACATCTTTGATATCACTGCAGTCAAAGTGTTCAGGTCTGATAGCAGTCAGTCATGTGACCCTGAGCCCCCACATCAGACTCACCTTAGACCCCAGCATTAACCCCGTACTGTTCTGTATTATCATTAACAACATCTGTTCTGTATTATTATTATTATTATTATTATTAGGCAGATTTTAATTGAATAATGTTTTGGTGTGAAATGGTGCCTGGCACAGTACGGCAAGTACGATGGCAAAGCAAAAGACAAAAAAAGGCATCGTATGCACTATAGCTGTGTATTTATTTCAATCTCACCCTCTTCTCTTAGCTGATTGGAAAGAAGTGAGTTGTCAATTCAATCCTTACTGTCCATCCTAATCTGATCAATGGATCAGTGGATTTTTCACCGTTGATCACTGCCATTCTGCAGACATCGTCTACTAAATGTGCTTATACTGTTCTCGTTGAGTGTCCCAACTACAACTAAACAGTGAGCTAAACTCTCTCTATTCATGAACATGAAGAAATCCTGAGTTCTTTGTATGCAGTTTTATTTCCCTCACATTGTACTGAATCCATACATATGATGAGTGATGAAAGACGAGAGAGTGAAACTAGGAAACAAACAGCAAAATACTGTAATTAGCTAAGCCGCCTAGTTTTCACGAATATTAATCAAACAGCATGAAATCAATATGCTTAAAAGTTAACTTAGTCAGAACAAAGATTAGATACATACAAGCGATGCTTCTGCTGGGGTCAACAGGTAAGGCGCATTTTCTCTGGCGTAATGACCGTTAGCATTTTTAACTAGTCCGTTTCGCACGCTATCGATTCTAACGTGGTTTCCTACTTCCGTTTTAGCTAAGTAAACAAACGTCAAAATAAGAGTCTGCTTAAAACAGAAGGATACCAATATAAATGCATAAAAATTCAACTTAAATGCCTGAAGGGCAGAACACTCCCCGTCTGACCTTAAAAGTCACTATTAACTATCAAATGTCTCTGAACCTTCAGTCTTTGGGCAGAAGAAGAACTACTTCTGACACTGGTCTCAGGAACACCCTTGCAGAATCTTGGTCCGATGTCCTGAGCTCCACCTTCCTTACTTTGCTGTCTCTCCCAGGGAAGACAGCTGTGATCCTCGCCATAGGCCATGTGTTCCGTGCAGCTTGACTGTCCTTCAGGAGCACAATGTCCCCTTCTCTCAGGTCCCGTTGGGAATCTCTCCATTTCCGGCGGGCCTGTAGAGTGGGGAGGAACTCCTGACTCCAGCGACGCCAGAATCTGTCAGCGAGGGCTTGTACTTGTCTCCATTGTCTGCTGAGAAGATCCTTGTCTGTGAAGTCTCCGTGCGGTGGGGTAACCCCAACCTTCTGAGTAAGTATCATTGCAGGAGACAATATGAACGGTGACTCTGGGTCAGTGGAGACTGGAACGAGAGGTCTGGCATTGATTATTGCAGTTACTTCCATCGTGAGAGTGCACAGGACGTCGTGGGTAAGTTGGATGTTCTCTTGAAGCAGGATTGCATCCAGAATCCTTCTTGACAGGCCTATCATACGTTCCCATGATCCTCCCATATGGGACGCATGAGAAGGATTAAACACCCATGAGCACCCCTGTTGACTCAAGAAGTTCTGCACTGTGATGTCAGGTTGATGTTGGCTTAGTCCCAGTTCCTTTGCAGCGGCTACGAAGTTTGTTCCGCAGTCCGATCTGATCTGCCTCGCAGGTCCCCGTATGGCAAAGAAACGTCTCACTGCATTAATGCAACTGGACGTGTCTAGGGAGTCAATGATCTCGATATGCACGGCTCGGGAGCTCATGCAGCAGAAGAGCATCGCCCATCTCTTGCTTTGGGCCTGTCCACCTCGTGTACGCCTGGAGACGACTTGCCATGGTCCGAACACATCCACTCCTACATAGGTGAAGGGTGGGCATGTATGCAAGCGTTCTGGAGGTAAGTCTGCCATAAGTTGTTCCTCTGTTCTTCGGCGTAACTTTCGGCACACCACACATTTGTGCAAGACAGAGGCGATAAGTCGTTTTCCACCTATGACCCAGAAGCCCGCTGCTCTCAGGGCCCCTTCGGTGAAGTGGCGGCCTTGATGCTTGACCTCTTCATGATACTGTCGCACCAACAGCAGGGAAACGTGGCTGTTCTTGGGCAAGATGATGGGGTTCTTTTCCTGAGTGCTCAAGTCAGCGTGTTTTAATCTGCCACCGACACAAATCAGATCACCTTCGAGAACAGGTCTAAGCTTGTGAAGGGGACTGTCCTTGGTTACAGCTTGTCCGAGCTCAAGAGCTGTGAGCTCTTTTGCAAAGACCTCTTCCTGCGCGGCTCTGATGATGATGTGTCTCGCCTGAGACAACTCATCCGGAATGCGTGGGAGGTTGCAGTGGTGCCATCCTTTGCATTCACTGGACTTGTGTCTGTAAGTGCTGGCTATGTGGATGAGTAGAGCAATAGCCCTGGTGAGGGAGCACATGCGAGAAAAGCGCTGTAACCGCGTGGCAGTAAGGCCTCGGTTTCGAGTCTGAGTAAGAAAACTGCTCACTTCGGGTCGTATTTCCATGTCTGATTCTGCGTTAACAAGTTCAAACGTCCGGCTTGTATCTGTGTCAGATGGACTTGGTTTGTGCAAAAAGGCTGGCCCAGTGAACCACGTAGTCTTTGTCAACTGAGACGCAGGAACTGACCTAGATGCGTGGTCAGCCGGGTTGTCCTCTGTGTTGACGTAGAACCACTGGTTAGGTTTTGTGGACTGACGAATTCGTCGAACTCTGTTGTGAACATAGACGTAGAAGCGTTTGGTCTGATTGTGGATGTATCCAAGCACGACCTTGCTGTCACAAAAGAACTTGATCGCATCAAGCTTCAGGTCCAGTTCATCTTGGATGAGTTCCGCAACTTCCACAGCCAATACTGCGGCACACAATTCCAACCGAGGAATGGTAGGTTCGGACTGTGGGGCCAGCTTAGCCTTCCCTAAGATGAATCCTACTTTGACTTGACCCTCAGCTTGAATGGTCCGGAGATAGGCCACAACTCCGATGGCCTTTGTGGATGCGTCGGAGAACACACATAGCTCTGTGTGTACAGCATTGGAAAGTGATGTTGCTGTGTATGAACGTGGGATATGCAGCTTGCTTAAGTCGTGCATTGACTCGCGCCACGCTTCCCATTGCTTCAGCTTTTGCTCTGGAAGAGGAGCATCCCAGTCACCTGTGTTGACACTGAGTTCCCTCAAGAGACTTTTGCCTTCAATAGTCACCGGTGCGATCATGCCTAAAGGATCGAAGACGCTATTCACTGTTGACAGAACTCCCCTGCGAGTGAAGGGTTTCTTATGGTTTGAGACGGCGAATATGAAAGTGTCTGTCGTTGTCTCCCACAGCAGTCCCAAACTGCGTTGCACTGATGTAGCTTCACCACTAAGGTCAAGGTCTTTCAGGACTGCCCTGTCCTCTGGTGCAAAGGCCTGAAGGACAGCTTCACTGTTTGAGGCAAACTTATGAAGCCTTAGGTTCGTTTCACTGAGAGAGGTCTGCGTTCTCTGTAGGAGACTTATGGCTTCGACTTCAGTTGGCACACTGATGAGCCCATCATCTACGTAAAAATGACGTTCGACAAACTGGACCGTGTCTTCTCCATGTTTGTGTGCACCTTCATGGATGGCTTTCCTTAATCCATAGATGGCTACGGATGGCGACGGACTGTTGCCGAAAACATGGACCCTCATCCTGTAGTCGATGACGTCCTTAGACATGTCGTTGTCTCTGTACCACAAAAACCTCAGGTAGTTCCTGTGGTCTCTGCGGACGAGAAAGCAGTGGAACATCTGCTGTATGTCAGCGATCACTGCTACCTGTTCCTTGCGAAAGCGGATCAGCACCCCAATGAGTGAGTTATTGAGGTCTGGGCCTGACAGAAGAACACCATTTAAAGATGTGCCGAAGTACTTTGCGCTGGAGTCAAACACCACACGGATGCTTCCGGGCTTTTGCGGGTGGTAGACTCCGAAGGTTGGCAGATACCAACACTCTTCGTTCTCCTCTAGTGGAGGAGCCACTTCTGCATGTCTGTTGTCAAACATTTTCTTCATGAATTCTAGGAACTGGTCTCTCATCTCAGGTTTTCTCCGCAGCGTTTTCTCCAGGGAGGTGAAGCGAGTGAACACCTGTTCGCGGTTGTTGGATAAACGTTGTCGGGGAACTCTAAAGGGGAGAGGAGCGACCCAGTTGTTTGACGTGTCTATATACATGTCTTGGTCCATAATTTCCAAAAAGATTGTGTCCTCAATGGACGGGGCGGGTTTGTTGTCAGACTCGGTCTCGTTGAAGACCTGTAGTCCCAGGGCCTCCAATGATGCCTTGTGCGGTTTGTTCTTCTGCTCCCTGCCATGGGACATATCTTCAGTCAGCTTCACGAAGCCTTCACATGGTTTGAGAATAGAGGGTCGGCCATTCTCTAGCACACTTGTCTTGAACGTGCTCACAGCTGGTTTGTGTGCATTCCCTAGGCACACATCTCCTATCAGGACCCATCCCAAATCCAGTCTTTGTGCAAAGGGGGCGTTGTGAGGTCCACTCACTTGCTGTCGGACTTTATGGACCCTCACAATGTCTCTGCCTAGCAAGATGAGGATTTCTGCCTTGGGGTCGAGTTCTGGTATGTGTGCCGCTACACTTCGTAGGTGTGGATGGTGACGGGCTGCATCAGGCGTCGGTATTTCAGAGCGATCGATGAGTATGTCGTTACACTCAATTAGCGGTGGTAGCTGTAGGCTAGTCTGCCCATCAAGCGATTCGACCTGAAAATCCTCTGCCTTTCTGCCTGACGTCTCAACCAATCCGGCACAGGTCTTGAGTGAGTAGGGGAATGGTTGGCCCTTGATGTTGAAAAGCTCAAAGAAGTCTGATCGCACCAGTGAACGGTTACTTTGATCATCCAAAATGACGTACATGTTGGCTGCCTTCTCACGTTGACCATGAGGGTAGACTCGAACCAGACAGATCTTCGAGCAGGATCTTGCTGTTCGCTCTGGACCACATACCTGGGTGCAGTGTGAGGTGATAGCTGTGCTGTCGCTAGCATGTTCCTCTCCCTCCCCGCCATTGTATGGTGGGGGTGTAGGCCTTCTGGAGAACTGAGGTGGTGGACCTGGATGCATAGCAGCATGATGTCGGTCGCTGTCGCACTCCATGCACTTTACTGTTGTCTTACAGTCTCTTGCAAGATGACTAGCTGATGTGCAGCACTTGAAACAAATTCCATTCTCTTTGAGAAGGCTCTTTCTTTCTTCAAGAGTCTTCCCTCTAAATGCTCTGCATTTCCTTAATGAATGTGGTTTGTTGTGAATGGGACAGTTTTTCTCTGGCCCATCAGGCTTTCTCTCAGGTGAGTTTGCAGGTGTGTCTTCACCTGAAGAGATGTCTGTCTTGTGAACGGATATTTTTCTTCCATAATTATTTGAGACTACTTTGTCTGACTTCAATCCGTTGCTGCTGGCGCATAGAAGGATGAAACTGGGATCATTCCTCCGGCGTGCTTCCTGGCAGATGAAATCGGCAAAGTAATCGAATGGAGGGAAGTAGCCGTTGTTATCTTCCTTAAATCTTGAGCCGACTGAGAGCCATTTCTCCTGTAGCCCGTGAGGGAGTTTCTCCACGATGGGCCCAATGCCCCTGGCAGTATCCAGGTAGGTCAATCCTGTGAGGTAACCTTCTTCTCTGGCGCCCTGGAGTTCCATAAGAAGATCGCCTAGGTCCCTCAGCTTCCCGTAATCTTTGGTTGATATTCTTGGGAATTCATCCAATCTCTTAAAAAGAGACTTCTCCATTACTTCAGGTGCAGCATAGCACTCTTGGAGGCGATCCCAGGCCTTTTTAAGTGCTACATCTGGGTTTCCAACATGCACAGAGCGAATCCTTTTGATGTGTTTCACAGACTCTGGCCCGAGCCATTTAATCAACAAATCTAACATTTCAGTGGAGGTGAGTCCTAAACCTGTAGTAGCATTACTGAAGGATGACTGCCATGCTAAATAATTTTCAGGTTTATCATCGAATACGTAGAGACTTGTACTTACTAAATCACGACGAGCCAGGTATCGTGCCAGGTGTTCTGTTTCAGGTGTCACGCCTGGGATGGATGGTGCATACACAGGCACGTATGATGGAACTGTTGCCTTAAGTGGTGATTCGCGAGGATGACGTATGGTCTTGGGTTTTATGGGGTGTCTGCTGTCTCTAGCAGGTGTTGTGTGATGTCCACCATGTCTCACCAGACCTGTATGACCTCCATTAAGTGGTGTGCTGATGTGGGTTACATCTCTGAATTTAGCGTGGTTGTTGAAGAATGGCTTTCTCGGTGCTGCGTTATGCTCAGATGGTCTGTTATAGGTTTCAACCTCTTCATGCTCTTCCTTTAACTGTAACTTGCGTTCTGATGGAGGATTCCATGTGACATAGCTCCCTTCTGACGATGCTGCCTCAGCTAATGTTGCGTGGGCAGATGCTTGAGTTCGTGCTACATTATGTTCAGCTTGTGCTTCAACATATTCGTTAGTGCGTGTTACGATTTCGTTTTGTACATTTGCTTGAGAAGATACATCGATCTTGATAGAATCTTCTAGATCTAGTTCGGCTGCTTCTAATGCCTCGGCTCGGGCAATAGCTGCGGCTGCCTCTCTTTGAAGGACAAGTGCGCCCAGTTCAGCTTCCAGCTTTGCTTTTTCTACCTTCAGCTCTGCTTCTTTCTCGGCAAACGCTGCTCGTGCTTTTGCCGCCTCTGCTTTAGCGCGCGCCCTTACTGCTGCACTCGATGCTGATGAGTGAGAGCTCCTCGAATTTCTTGTGCGCGCAGATGCACTGTCAGTCCCTTCTAATTCCATTTTACTTCTCTTGCTTTTCTACTTGCTTCTAAAGACGTTGAAACTCCAGCTGGATTACGCTTTTTCACTATACTGTTCTCGTTGAGTGTCCCAACTACAACTAAACAGTGAGCTAAACTCTCTCTATTCATGAACATGAAGAAATCCTGAGTTCTTTGTATGCAGTTTTATTTCCCTCACATTGTACTGAATCCATACATATGATGAGTGATGAAAGACGAGAGAGTGAAACTAGGAAACAAACAGCAAAATACTGTAATTAGCTAAGCCGCCTAGTTTTCACGAATATTAATCAAACAGCATGAAATCAATATGCTTAAAAGTTAACTTAGTCAGAACAAAGATTAGATACATACAAGCGATGCTTCTGCTGGGGTCAACAGGTAAGGCGCATTTTCTCTGGCGTAATGACCGTTAGCATTTTTAACTAGTCCGTTTCGCACGCTATCGATTCTAACGTGGTTTCCTACTTCCGTTTTAGCTAAGTAAACAAACGTCAAAATAAGAGTCTGCTTAAAACAGAAGGATACCAATATAAATGCATAAAAATTCAACTTAAATGCCTGAAGGGCAGAACAGTGCTTATCTTTTTCACATTTTCTATTACAAATACTAAAAATAACGTTGCTTTATCGGGTACTTTGTTTGCTAACCTTTACAATTTTTTAAGTCTGTGAAAAAAGATCAGGCTGAGGATTTGTACATTTGTGATGTCTACAACCGTGCACTGGTCCACTTTGGTCTCTGGCTCATAGCTGTGGAGTCAGACATCTCTGGGGGGGACTGTATTCTGTTGCTCGATATTAAATTGTCAAAAGTGGCAGTGACATTTATTTTATGGGATTTTCTTTATGAAGCCTCCCCTACTGAGTTGAAAGCCACCAGATGGAACATGGATAAGTTCTGAGACAACAGCTTGGCACCACCATACTGTTTATATAGTATACTTTTTTGGTCCTGTGGAAAGACTACAGCAGGTATCTTTGAAGTCCAGCAAAAAAGTCCCCAAAGTATTCACTTTCATGTAGTAAACGTGACAGCAATTCTACTGTACATTCACAGCCATTGCTATGGGTTAATCTTGCAGGGTTTGTGAATGTGTTATAATGAAGGGAGCAGAATAGGGCAAAAGGACTACCCGCTAATTATTGTTCTTTGTTTATATTTTTTGCAGTGTCAGTTATGATTGTTGGAATCACCTTTCTGCAATGCATCAGAGCATGCTTGTAGTTGAAGGGAAGCCAAATGTATCCATTCTTTAAATTGCTCTATACTATACCCTTAAAGACTCAGAGAAAGTTGAGGAATTAAGGCTAGAATTGAACAGAGACCAAGAGAGTATTGAGAAGTCAGGGCAACCAGGAAAGCTACAACTTTGGGGCCTGCAGTTTGGACCACTACCCCGGCTCATGTGGCCATTGACAGTATATGACATACCCCTCACTAAAGGTGAAAAGCTAGAAAGAAAAATGTGTTTATATGCTAGAAAATGGTTAGGGGTGCCACAATGTCTTAGTGGCCTGGTTCTCTACGGGAAAGAGGCTCTGGTGCTGCCGCTTACGGAGGAATTTAAATGCACTAAAGCTAGATTGGAAATGACGCTTACAGCATCCCAAGATGGCGTGGTAAGAAAAGCAGCGCCCACAACAACAAAAAAAGCAGCCCTTGAACATACGGAAATAGTAGGAGAATTACAACATGGACGGGGAGGATTCGGACTTGTCACAAGTAAACTGAGATGGTCAAAATCAACTCCTTCCTAACAACGCAAATCAGTGATAGAGCAGATACGTAAGCAAGAGGGTGCAGTAAGGAGCGCCCGAACTGTCTCACAATCTAAGCAAGGGCGATGGATGAATTGAGAAATTCTTAGAACAAAGGAAAATTACCTGGAAGGAATTGTGGGGAATGGAAGCTGCCAACACCTACAAATCTCAGCCAATGGGTAGGTGAGGATCCAACATGCCCCCTCTGTGGAGGGACAGCAAATCTCAGACACATAATGTCTGGGCCTGAGCCTTACTCAAGGAAGATATACCTGGTGCCACAATCAGGTACTGATGTGATTGGCGGCAGCAATAGAGCGTAGGCAGTCAATAGTTAACGCCTTTCCCAGTGGAGCAGAGGGCGTCGCACCCCACATCCGCTTTGTCAAAGAGGGAGTGCACAGAAGGAAGTTGGCCAACGCAAAGCTCAGGGCAGCTAAAGAAAGCCTGTGATTGGAAAATGCTAGCAGATGTCGGCCAACAATTACAAAAATAGACAAGGCTTACAAAAGAAAAAAACTCCTCTATAGCAAACTAGCAGCCGAGGCACTACAGCAAAGCTGGAGAACAAAGGTGTGTCCTGTGGAAGTCTGATGCCGTGGCAATATCAACAACCAAACTACTTAAGGAAATCGGGATCTGTGGCAAAGAATTGCGCCAAACTATAAAAGCCGTATCAAATCTAGCAGAAAGAATTAGCCAGTGGCTGTGGCAAAAAGGAAGGATCCAATATGGGCGCAAAAGTAAAGAACGTCAAAATAAATAAATACAAGTTATTTCATCTTAGTGCTAAGGTATAAAGGTAAGCCTTCCTGCTGAGTGTGATTTTACCAAGCCTTCAGGAATAGAGTAGGGAAAGAGTCTTCTTTTCAGGTGACGGTAAGTATCCCTGCAGAGCAGGCCCAAGCGCCTGCAGGGTCAGGGATAGAGCAAGGATATCACACAGCTTAATAAATAGTTTTTGTTAGTATATTTTTCATCTGGCCGTGCCGAGAGTGGATATAGAGGAGGGTGGCTTTTAGACATCAATGCTCACCGTTAAGCCTTCTGGAGGTGTTGTGGCCTCAAATTAACGAAACATCCGGGATGGAAGGTGCCCACTTGAAAACCCCAATAACATATCTGTTCTTAACCCAAATCCTTTCTAATTATTGGTTTTTAGAGTACTCAACATGGTTTTAAAGCATAATGGGTATTATGGGTATATATTGCATATATTATTATTATTATATGAAATTAAAATAAAGCTTGATATGCCTTTGAGGATTTCACTTAAAAGCCAATACGGTATCCCAAAGCAGTATCTATTGTCATCAGTTTGCATTCGATCTTCCCTGTAGGTGAACCTCATTGCCTGCAAGTAGGTTTCTCACTCAAAGACTCCATAGGCTAAAATAACTGACAGTGTAACTGACTCATATTTTGTAATTGCCAAAGAGGAGCATTTTGCCAGTTTGTTTGAATTGCCCCTTGGTCAGACAGATGAAGGAAACCACACGCCTGGCCCAGGCACACCCCGTTGCCTTGTCTTTCTTTTCCCCTCTGTCCTTACTTACCCCCTGCAGTGTCTTTCTCCTTTCTGTTTACTGCCATGTCCTTTGTTTTTCACGCAAGGATAGAAGAGTGAACAAGGATAAATAAATACCTCCAGTTCCATGGCGTTGTGGCTTTTCTTGTACTGATTGATTGTGGGTATTGACTGTTTTGCAAGAGTGGTTGAGTGTAATAGGAAAATGACAGAGTTCCCCTGCCCTTTATCAAAGGATGCAGAGATCATTGTAACCTATTCTAATACTGTCTGGCTGACACAGAATACTGTCGGGCTGACAATGAGGCTGTCTGTGTGGAAACAGACAGCCATGTTTTACAGGGGAGCATGATGATGCAGCAATCAGTTGATAACTGAAAAGAAAAAGAGTCTGTGAGACTGGTCGTACAGCTCCTGGTTAAATGAAACGTTTTGAGACACATTGCAATTCTAATCAATAAGACAGATTATGCTGACAATAAGATTCATACATGTTGTGAAACGGACCATTTATTTTACCTAAGTCAAATACAAATGTGACGTCAAAATGGATGGCTTTTACTTTAGCTACTCAGCAGCTTTTACTCTCTACCCAGTGTTTTCATACTCATTAAAAATGAAATTTGATTAATTTTAACGTTTATAAATGTTCAACCACAGATATTTATGCTAAAGTAACCTTTTTTTAAATACACTAGTGTCCTTTCCTTATCCATTCTAACGTTTCCCTAAGGGTCACATTTGGCTGCCCCTTCCACCCATGGAAAGTTCTTGACCGCTGATGCTGTTCTGTGTTTGTGTGACCCAGGTCATGGTGTTCGTCCATGCCCGTAACGCCACCGTCAGGACGGCCATGGGGTTGATCGAGACGGCTAAGAACCGCGGGGAGACCTCCTTCTTCCAGGCCGACCAGGGCCCCGACTACGGTCAGTGTGAGAAACAGGTACGCCTCGACGCCTCACCGTCTTCCCTGCCACTTTCACCAGCTCTTCTCCAACACGGTGGCCGTTCCCAACAAACAAAAAAGCACTGATGAAGTGCGGGGTCTTCTCAGCCCTCCGGTCTTAATAGCTTTTCTGATTGATCGCTGCGGTCCTGAAGCGGACTGCAGTCCTTCCTTCTCTGCCGACGGCCCTCTTCTCTTAAGCTGACAGACGTGGCAGTCTGTTGTTGCACAGCACGGCACCTTAGAGTCAGAAAGCCGCCCGGTCTGTTATTTACGAGCCGTTATTCACGAGCTGTTATTCATGAGATTAAAAGAGGAGGAAAGGTGGAGGAATTGAGGTCAGGCACCTCTTTAGAGCTGCACCCTCTGAGGGGAGCGATGGAGAGGGGAGAGCCCTGGAGGTCCCACCTCCTCGGACCACAGCCTGCAGACACGTCCCACAGCCTGCATGGCTCTCTCACTAGTGTTTGGTCTGTGCTCTCGCCTCCTTGGTTCGCTGTTAACCTAGCACATTTTTGCATCAACATGGAGATGTCAACACATTTGTTAAGGCTTTTCGGTTGTTGGGGACGTCTGTGTTCTTGTGTTGGTTTGTGGACGGACAGGAGGCCGGTGGATGGTGCCCGATGCAGTTAAAGTCCCGGGCCACCAGCTGCTGTCCAGTCAAAGAGTCAGAGCAAGGCCTTTCAAAGCCGGCTGATGATGAATAGCATCGATGTCCGCTGACAGCATGCCGTTCAATAGACACAGCAGACCAGACGGGTGTTCCACTGTCTCTCCCACGTTTGGTTTAGGCTACAAAACCCTCCTAGGCACCAGCCAACATGTCTCTCCCTCTCATACACCGTCTCCTGCAGTCCATGCGTGTGTGTGCTTGTGTGTGTACGCACGCCCTAGTGTGTATGTATGCATGTGTGTGTGTGTGTGTGTGTGTGTGTGTGTGTGTGTGTGTGTATGTATGTAATTAATGGGCTTTGCGTTAGGAGAGTACACAGAGGTGGAGCTGTATCCCTCTAACTCTCCTCAGAGGACAGTCATTCAGATTCCAACTCCATATTTAAATCTCTCCCAGCAGAAGGCAGAGTGATAAATTTAGTAACCTTTTCCTTTATTCCCTGGGGCTGGGACAAGATTGATGTGCCTTTAAACGTCCCACTATTTATATGGGATGTGTTTAAATATACACATGCCTTTTCATGCTTTGTTAACTGGAAACAGACAAGTGATTATGTTGGGGGAAAAGAAATGCTTCTTTGTGGCCTGGTTAGACTTTCAATGGATGTCTGAACACATTCTTGTCTGTAGGCGCCCATATTAGACGTATTGTTCAATAGTTTCAAAATCAGCCATGTCTCGGCTTATCGCTGACTGCTTGCCTGTTTCTGCTAATACAATTAAGGTAAACTGTTTGTTGTTGACAGTTGTCTTCAAAGAGTCAGGATGTGGCAGCAAAGTAAAGTAAACTCATGTCCGTCGCTCCGTCGTGCACCGGCGGGGGAGGGGGCATCAGGCCGATCCCGACTCTAAGCCCACACGGAGATAATGCATGGCTTATTTGCACTAGAAAATTGCCCTACATTAATATTTATGGGTGTCTTTTAATCTCCACTATGCATATGTAGTGAAATGCAGCACCTCTAAGGTCAATTATGTAATTTAGCATTTTATTTATCCTACTTTAAAAGTCAGAAGTGATTCCACTATATTTCTCCTCTCATAATGTTCATTTATTGCCTTTATCTAGGGTTTGGAGAGACTGTCAATCAAGCTTAGATATCTTAATGCACTCACTTATTAGGGCTATTTGGTGAGCTTACGACTATGCAATGTTTTAAAAAACAGTGAACATCTCTTTATTAAGTGGGCGTTGGATTGGTTTTACCTTTTGATAAGAGTTAGTCTGTGTGTGTGTGTGTGTGTGTGTGTGTGTGTGTGTGTGTGTGTGTGTGTGTGTGTGTGTGTGTGTGTGTTTGCTTGCTTTCAAGCTCTCTTTCATGCAATTTGAATATTAATTGAAGTGTGTGCTGAATGGCCTTGTTGGGTTGGGAGAGGAGCAGGAAGGGGTTGAGGGTGTAGAAGGATTTGTTCCTGCTACATTCTCCTCTATTAGTTAGCGCCATGTTTCTTTCCAACACACTGTCCTTGTATTGTTGGAGCTTGTCTGCCTCAGATTACTGTAGCCTAAGTGTTAGTTTCACATTGTACAATATAGTGCATATTAGGCTAGAGGTAGTTGGAAGTGAAGTGTCAAGTCTAGTTCCCCTCCTCTCCATATCCAAACATACACACACGTTTGACCAGCACTTAGGGCCTTAACAGAACGAGATTCTAGCTCTCTGCCTTCCAAATAGCCGTTGGATTGAATCGAGCTAACCCCCCTAACCCTAGGAGCAGCCCCAGCCGTCTACTCCACACCCCTCACTGTGTGAGGACCAGGGTGTTATGGCTTTCATCTACTCATGCCCTGAGCACTCCTTTCCTCTTCGGGCTGCCTCTGTGCACGGGCATGTCTCTGTTTGCTCTGGAGAGAACCTCGTGGTGGAGGTGAAGAGACACCCAGTGGTCAGATGTGAGTACAGCATGACGCTGCGGAGGCTGGCGCCGTCCTACAGCATGGAGGCTGAGCACTAGTTTACTCCAGTCTTCACAGTTGGCGTTAGTGAGGCTCTGAGTAATGTTGACAGACACAGGGATGTTGTGTTGAATAAAATCTGATTATTTACTGAAGGACCATCACGGTGGGTGTTGGAGGGATCTCTCTTTGTTGGCCTCTATTTCTCAATCTCTTTCTCTGGGTGTCTTTCAACTTTCTTCCTGCGCGGTACAGCCTTTGAAGGGGATTCATATTGGGTTGTTTGACAGGGTGTCTTTATGAAAGGGTTTTGCGCTGCAGACAAGAGAGACGAAGCCACTTGGGAATCTGCAGCAACACAGGACCAGCTCATTAATACCTTTATCTGCTCCCGATCGGAGCTATTTTTACTCGGCTACTCCGCAGCAGTCCTTTAAATGTGTCACGTCAATGGGGGTGATCTGTCATGATGGCCGAGCTTATTCGCCAGTGCTGATTTACACTTCAATGAGATGAGTTCTGCTTTCACGGAGACGGACGAGCCCACATGTCGTTTTCACGGCAAAGGTTCAGTCAGTCTCATGTGCATGCTTATACAAAATACACATACATTCAGTGGCCCTGTGTACCATGAGACAAATTATTGGTGTAATGCTCCCCCGCAGTCCCATAGCCTCAGGGGCTAGACTGACATGCAACCGTAGTGATACATACTGAGTCCATTTTTCCTCTTTAATTGCTACATCATCAGCCGTGGAGCCTGACTGGGTTGTGAACTGTTCCGCTGTGCCACCCAGCATGCGCCCAAACCCCCAGCCCCGTTCCCGTCCCCCACACCCACCCTCCATTTACAACAAAGGACTGCTACCTACACTTTCTCCCTTTCATCTCCCCTGTCGGCAGAACACACACAAACACAAACACACAAACTATCCGATTTTGTCACAAACAACTCCCGGGTGGATGCATCCAGTAGCCGCCCACATACTGAGGACTCTTTGTCCCAGTGTACCCTTAGACATGTGTTGCCTGTCAAACACTGTAGAGGGAAGAGAGTTGTGTGTGTGTGTGTGTGTGTGTGGGGGGGGGGGGGGGGGGGGGGGGGGGGGCGTTAGTGGTGGAGGGATAGTTAGAGAGAGTTGAGAGAGAGATAAGGAAAGAAAGACAGACAGACGGACAGACAGATAGACAGCCATGTGTGGTGATAGAGAGTATGAGGGAGGAAGCACACCTCCTACTCCTCTGGCTCATCCAGCGCTAAAAGCCAGTCAGAACGAGAGGGTAAACATTAGGACCATCAGGGGCCGCTAAATTAAATCAACAATTAACCATCCCCTTGCAATTTGGATTAGTAAATGAGGTCTTGATTGCATAGCGAGTAGTGCTCAGGGGTGTCTGTGAATACCTCGGTTTGTCTGCTTTCCATTTTGTGTATCACTTTTTTTGGGATCGTTTAAACGTACAAATATTTAAAGTGCCTAACTTCAATTGTCAAAGAGTTAAAAGTTTAGCAAAAGAAAATGATACTAAACAATTATTTATATGGATTGAGAGATAGTGAGGGATTTTTAGTGAAAGGTTTGTAAAGCTGAATGATTTGCTGATTTGAATGTCACTTTTCTGTTGTCTGTTGCCTATGGTTGCCATGTGTGTCTATTTTTGAAGAACAATTGATTCAGGCGGCACCTCTGACCGTACCTGGAGGGAGATTCCAGCAGGAGAAGGGCAGGGAGATGCTGGGCTTAATGGAGCCGAATCAGGCCAGCACGGCACTGCCATTTCAGATACAGCCACTGCACAGTGGGCAGCAGCAGCTAAGCCTCAGATTAGTGCCCCCTTTGACACCTCAAAGCAACACCTTCACACACATTTCAATTACCCACTCATTCGCACAGTGCACCACTGCCCACCTCTGGAGAATATGTAGATTAATAATTATTATTATCATTATTAATATATATAATAATAATAATATATTTCTAGACACCCAAAGCGCTTTAGAGATGTATCAATCTCCTTTAATCCCACTGGAAGCCGTTTCACTTCATCACCATGTTCCTTACATTATGAGTGGAAGAAGAGAGCGTGCCTCCATTATGAGATCACGTATAGATAGCCAGGAATGTTTGGTAATACGAGATACAAACAAGTCGCAAAGAAAACATTGATTTTGTCAATCGTCCTTGTTCTGTTAACGAGAAAGAAGAGCCATTCCAACAACGATGGAATCATTTGGCTTACGACACAGGGATACGGGATGAAGAGGGATTTTCAACTTTTTAGAAAATATTTAGGCGTGAGAAAAGCAGCTGATTTCGAATACCAGGAATTTCCGGCTCGTTAACGGGGCATATATAGTCATCTTTAGATTCCAGAGCAACCACCACCTGCTAATAAGGCTGTCATTTGCTGACAACTTTTCATATTCATACAATTCCATTTGGTGCATTCTGGCAGACCAAACCAAGACCCAGGGATCATTGGTATTCAGGGAGGCTGGAGAGCTGATGCACGATTTGGAGCTATGCACACAGTCTCTTTCTTCTCAGTTCTCTCTCCCCTTCCCTTGATCACGACACACAAATACCTAACCACACGCACACACACACGCACGTACACACACACACATGTAGAAACACACACATACTCACACAGTCCCAGAAAGACAGATGCTGCCTGTAATGGGCTTTTTTCTCCCCGCCACAGAAGCGCGGTTGGTGCTGACCTCCATTTAGATGGCCAGTGAGAGAGATAAAGCCCAGTGATGAGGAAGCTATTACCGCACGGCCAGGGCACAACCCCACTGCCAGTCAACACAACACTCATCTCAACCCCCACACACTGCTTTGTGTGGGTGAGAGTGAGAGTGATTGTGTGCGGTAATTGTCGATGTGTGTACTTTGTTGAAGTGAAGGGTTTATTTTTTCACATAAAAGCTATGGAAAAACAATCTCACTGTTTACAGCGCTATACAATTTGATGATAAAATTATGATACCTGCGTCAGTCATCCCCAAGAAAGCCTTTTGCAGCAAACCTATGGAACTTGATCTGAGCTCCATATCTTTCTTTTGAACTGTCAAACTGTCCTCCCACAGTCCTTCCACGTTTCCTCCCCCCTTCATCTCTCGTCTCCCTCCTTCATCTCTCGTCTTCCCCCAGATCCAGCGCTCCAGAAACAAGCAGATGAGGGAGATGTTCCCTGACGGCTTTGGGATCCATCATGCGGGGATGCTGCGCTCCGACCGCAGCTTGATGGAGAGCATGTTCTCCAGGGGCTATCTCAAGGTGCTGGTGTGTACGGCCACGCTAGCCTGGGGCGTCAACCTGCCTGCCCACGCCGTCATCATCAAGGTCAGACTCTAGCCCGCTCTGTTCTGCTTTTTCAGTTAGGGTGGTAGACGATGTTCGGGACCAGCCATCTCACTTATCAGAATGTGAGCAATTTGTATGTTTTTAACTTGTGAAAGACCTTGTTGTTGTTTTTGTTTATTATTTGTTCCAACGAAACGTTGTTCCCAGCTATCCCATGTCTTTAAATTCCTATCTCTCTTGTTGCTGTGGTAACAGGGCACCCAAATTTACGATGCCAAGCGTGGCACCCTGGTGGATCTGGGCATCCTGGACGTGATGCAGATCTTTGGGCGCGCCGGGCGGCCCCAGTTTGACAAGTACGGCGAGGGCACCATCATCACCAGCCACGAAAAGCTGAGCCACTACCTGACCCTGCTGACTCAGCAGAACCCCATCGAGAGCCAGTACCTGGAGAGCCTGGCTGACAACCTCAATGCTGAGGTACGCACTTACACACACACACACACACACACACACACACACACACACACACACACACACACACATACACACACACACGCGCAAAACTTTACTTTCACTTTATTATGAATCATTAAGATTTAATTGTGACCTAGAAGATATTAATAGAAGTCACTAGGTGGGACAAAACTAAAGGAATGAATTGAAACAAAACTAACTGTGGGTGCACTGGCAATCCACTAGATGGTGCTAGAGCATTTCGTATGGACTCTCATCCCCTATTCCCTTTCTTTCTGCAGGTGGCCCTGGGAACAGTCACCAACGTGGAAGAGGCTGTCAAGTGGCTTAGCTACACCTACCTGTATGTACGCATGAGGGCCAACCCACTGGTCTACGGCATCAACCACAAGGCCTACCAGGTAGGAGTCCCTCTAATCCCACTGCTGTTTCCAAGTCCTCTCCCCTTCATTTTCCTCGCGCTTACGTACATTTACTCTTAAGCTTAATTGTGCAAAGTCACTGAAGCACGTGTATCTTCTCTCTTTTAATGGGCCGTGGTTCTGTTGTGTTCCAGACGGACCCGGGTCTGCTGATGCACCGGCGGGAGCTGGTGGTGGAGGCGGGGAGGAAGCTGGACAAGGCGCGCATGATTCGCTTCGAGGAGCGCACCGGCTACTTTGCCTCCACAGACCTCGGCCGAACGGCCAGCCACTTCTACATCAAATACAACACCATCGAGGTATGCTGCTGCTACTAGACACACATTGCTATTTTGCAATGTTGGTGATATGAAACAGAGAGTACTTGTTTTACTTGGGGGAGCTGTGCACTGTGTAATATCTTTCTTCTGCTTTCTTTCCTGATTCTGTGAAGACGTTCAACGAGCTGTTCAACTCCCAGAGGACGGAGGCGGACATCTTGGGCATTGTGTCCAAGGCCGAGGAGTTTGAGCAGGTCAAGGTGAGAGGTCACCCTCCACGACCAGTTGCCTGGGCCCTCCAGGCTGTGCCCTTCATTAATCTCTGTGATGACAGATAGGCTGAACCACTCTTTTACCATATCTAGCTTATCATTCTAGCATTGGTCATTTATGAAGCTGTACATGCGTATTGTCCACCATTACTTGTATGCATAGATGTTTTAATAGAAGACCCCGTCTGTGTGTGTGTGTGTGTGTGTCTGTGTGTGTGTGTGTGTCTGTGTGTGTGTCTGTGTGTGTGTCTGTGTCTGTGTCTGTGTCTGTGTCTGTGTCTGTGTCTGTGTCTGTGTCTGTGCATGTGTGTGTATGCGTGTGTATCTCCAGGTCCGGGATGAGGAGATGGCGGAGCTGGAGCAGATGCTGTCTAACTACTGCGAGCTGCCCGCCGCTGGGGGAGTGGAGAACGGCTACGGCAAGATCAACATCCTGCTGCAGACCTACATCGGCCGGGGGGAGGTGGACAGCTTCTCCCTCATCTCCGACCTCTCCTACGTGGCCCAGGTCAGGAGGCTCTCCGCCGCCCCGCATCACCACACACACACACACACACTCACGCAGATAAATGTCATCCGGTGAACTGGCTGGGAGGCCACAGAGCTGGCCGTCTCCACGCTGCCTCCGAGGAGGGGGGCCCCCGTTAGCCTGTCCCCTGCAGAGCCGCTGTCGTGTTGGGGTCGGGCCTGCTGTGGGCAGCGTGTCGTAATCATACAGTGGATCTGTGTTGTATGTTATCGCATCACACAGGACATTGCAGCCATCTCCTGTTCTGACCTCCCCAACTAATTTCTGTGGGTTTCATGGCCTTTCAGAGTTCATCTCCACGCTGTAATCCCAGCTTTGTCCGCTTTGTAGTCAAATGATTGGCTAAGTCCGGAAATTCATATGTTTCTGGCGATTATTTCACAGTGAGCGATAGTCTGGAATCTTTTTCACTTTTTATCTCCTTCTCGTCCTTTTTCCTTTCCTCCCTCATTACCTCTTCCCATCCTCTGGTGAACACATCCATTCAAGGTTTCCCGCAGTAACCGGTTCCATGCGGCTGAATAGTTGGAATAGTTCAGGCGGATTCCCTCTTTGCTCCTAATTCGCCTGATTTCAGATCTGCTGCCGGGGAGCCTGTGGTTATGTCCCTGGAGGACCTGATCTGTAATCCAGACGCCCAGCATCGGAATCCACCCACACTGCCACCCTTTTCCTCCACACACACACACACACACACACACACACACACAGATGCACACAAGCACACTTACGGAAACGTTGCAGCTATCTCAGAACCCCACAGCCACGCTATACTGTGTGTATGATGGCGCTCGCAGGCCCACACAGTTGTTCGTTCACATGATCACACCAGCAATGGCTTTAGCAACTGGAGGGTTGAGTAGTTTTGCAGCTCTTGGAATTGAGCGCGGGACAGCAGCACTCCTCCATGGGGAATCGATTATTATAGAGCGGAGAGAAGCAGGGTTCACCTGCATTCATAGCTTCAAAACCCCTCTGAGACACACTGACCTTTAACAACTGAAGTAGGCTGAATTCTGAAGCTGACCAGTCACCCATTCTGTTGGCTAGCAGTTTGAAGATGGGCCGTAGCAAACCATTGCCTCTTGGTCAGACATTGTTAATCACCTGTATAGCTTGACATACAACGTCCTTAGGCGACTCTGGGTCCCGTTGAAATGTGTAACGGGAAAGTGTCACTACATCTCTCACTCTGTGTGTGTGTGTGTGTGTGTGTGTGTGTGTGTGTGTGTGTGTGTGTGTGTGTGTGTGTGCGCCTGTGCGCCTGTGTGTGTGTGTGTGTGTGTGTGTGTGTGTGTGTGTGTGTGTGTGTGTGTGTGTGTGTGTGTGTGTGTGTGTGTGGTTTTTTTTCTCCCAGAACGCCGCGCGTATCGTCAGGGCCCTGTTTGAGATCGCCCTGCGGAAGCGCTGGCCCACCATGACCTACCGGCTGCTCACCCTGTGCAAGGTGATCGACAAGCGCCTGTGGGGCTTTGCCCACCCGCTGCGCCAGTTCCCCTCGCTGCCCCACACCGTGCTGGAGCGGCTGGAGCAGAGGAAGCTGGGCGTGGACAAGCTCAAAGACATGGAGAAGGACGAGATCGGTGAGAAGAACCCGGAGACCTCTATCCCATGAAGCTGTGTACACTCACGCCCAGCGTTTGCACAGGCGTGTTGATGTGATAGCTGTAGCGCTCTGGGAAGGTTCTCTGGTCTTTGATTTTGGTACGTCATGTGTAGGCAGGCTGTTGTAACCGCCTCCCTGTTTGTCCCAGGCCACATGCTGCACCACGTCAACATCGGGTTAAAGGTCAAGCAGTGCGTGCACCAGATCCCCTCCATCCTGATGGAGGCCACCATCCAGCCAATCACACGCACGGTCCTGCGCGTGCGCCTCACCATCACCCCGGACTTCATGTGGCACAACCAGGTATTCATGGCGGCCTATTAATGAATTCTGAAAAAAGTATCTCTCTCTCTCTATCTCTCTCTCTCTCCCTCCCTAATATTCACCTCCTAATGGCTTTCATAGGCACCAGTTGCCTTGTGTAGAGTGTAGTGCCGCTGTGCTTTCTCTGTCTCCCACAGACAGACAGACAGACAGACAGACAGACAGACAGACAGACAGACAGACAGACAGACAGACAGACAGACAGACAGACAGACAGACAGACAGACAGACAGACAGACAGACAGAGAGAGAGAGTAATGAGTGAATGTGTGAATCCCTCCGCACAACCTCGTGCTGCCTCTGAAAAACAAACAAGCGGGAGCAGCTGGTAAAACACCCCTGCAGTGTTTGTGTGTTCAGGGTCCCACAAGTGTGTTTCACTCTCGCAGCCTCCACTTCTGGAAGTGTTACTCCGACAAGGCGGAAGTTGCTCCCAAGTACTAGTGGAGTGGCTCATGTTTCCTGCTAATAAGTCGCCTGAGTTTATTTTCTTTTCACGGAGGCTGTCGGAGGCAGCTGAAGCTCACCGGGGAGCAGGTGCCCACGTCCTCTTGGCCCTGTGCTTTTCAACGCTAGCCAGGTGAGGGTGCCACAGACAGCGATCAACCTGCTTCACCTCTCGGAGCCCGGAGGCAGAAGGGATCTGGGGGAGCTCGTTCCACAGAGCGTCACGTAGCATGGCAGTGGAATAGGAGGCCCATTGTTACACGGCTCGATATGAAGATGGATGTTTATGTCCGATTAGCGATGCATGCTCCGCTCATGGGAGCGTGGTAAGGGAACACCGGGGGCTTAGCCGCGATCTGGCCGCATGTGTCTGCGCGGCGGCGCGGGCCGATCCAGGACACATGTACCGACACATGAACCTCCTGCCTAACTGCACAGCGGGAAACCAAAAACCCTAATGAGTCACTGGAAAGGAAGCACTCTGTTCTGTTCAATTTGCCCTGTACTTAGTCTTATTCCATTTCAACAGCCCTTTTAGCAACGGTGCTCTTTCTCCCTAACAGACTGTATGCACCTATACAGCCCCCGCCGGTGGACCAGAGAACTGTTTAGGGCATAGTGTGTGGAGGTGGGGTCTATGAATGTAAAATATGCAGCATGCGCGTATGCAAACTAGGAAGCGTCTCTCCCTTTGTTTCGTAAACCAGCTCCTGCGGTCAGGCCGCCATTTTTTTTCACGGCAGTGGAAAACCATTATCTGTTCTCTGCATGGGGCGAGAGGGAGGCGTACATTTTGAACCACCCCAAAGCCATCGGTCCTAGTCAAACGCACCCACTCGCATAGACTAGAGGTACATAAGCAAATGTATACACATTTACTCTCTGATATATTGCCTTGGCTTAGTGCCCGGTGAGACATGTCCGTCATTCCCCTCCTCTGCCTTGCCCTCTCTGCCAGGTGCACGGCTCAGTAGGGGAGCCATGGTGGCTCTGGGTAGAAGACCCCATCAACGACCACATCTACCACTCGGAATACTTCCTGCTGCAAAAGAAACAGGTGGGTGGAGACGCTCGGTGACGCCACTTTGCCTGTGAGTGTGTGTGTGAGTGTGTGTTTGCGTGTATTTAGGTGTGTGAAATGAGATATTCTTGTGACTGTTGCTGCTGAAGGTGGTGACGGAGGAGCCCCAGCAGGTGGTGTTCACCATCCCCATCTTTGAGCCCATGCCCTCTCAGTACTACATCAGGGCCGTGTCCGACCGCTGGCTGGGCGCCGAGGCTGTCTGCATCATCGACTTCCAGCACCTCATCCTGCCCGAGAGACACCCGCCGCACACAGGTACGCCCACACACACACACACACACACACACACACACACACACACAAACACTCACTCACTCAATCGACAAGGGGTTTCAGCTATGAATGGATGCAAACAAAGATTTGCAGAAACGCATTTTTATACCCGTTGCCCTCCTGTGGTCAGTTAACCTTTTTATTTTTATCGTCCTGTTTTTCCCGTCATCTTCTCTTGTTTTGTTTTCAGACCTGCTGGACCTGCAGCCTCTGCCCATAACAGCCCTGGGGAACAGGGAGTACGAGAGCCTCTACAAGTTCACCCACTTCAACCCCATCCAGACCCAGATCTTCCACACCCTGTACCACTCTGACACCAACGTCCTGCTGGGGGCGCCCACGGGCTCCGGAAAAACCATCGCCGCCGAGTTGGCCATGTTCCGCGTCTTCAACAAGTACCCTGGCTCCAAGGTCTAGCCCTATCCCTTTTACCAGTTCATGTAGCCCTCATTACATTGCTGTTGGTGCTTTTTTCCTCCTATTCTATGTCTGTATGAATCACTTTCTGACTGCACGGATAGCTTTCCCTAATGTAGAGAGGATCTCTCTTCCTGTGTTGATGCTGCTTTGGGACCTCTTCTTCCTGATGTCATAGCGTGTGACTGTGTCTTCAGGTGGTGTACATTGCCCCGCTGAAGGCTCTGGTCAGAGAGAGGATTGAGGACTGGAAGATCAGAATAGAGGAGAAACTGGGAAAGAAGTGAGTTGCCAACTTGCCACCTCTTCTGCATTACTGATTGTATCCTTGCCCTCTGTGTGTGTGTGTGTGTGTGTGTGTGTGTGTGTGTGTGTGTGTGTGTGTGTGTGTGTGTGTGTGTGTGTGTGTGTGTATGTGTGTGTGTGTGTGTGCTGTTGTGGCTGCACTGCATCATTTGAACAATAAGACAATGTATTGTTTAATTTGTTTCCTTGTGGCTCTTACCAGCACATTGAAATTGAGAAATACAACCAATATGAGGTTCAAATGCTTTCAGAATATTTACGTTACGTTACGTGGGAACTTTCCAAATTCCAATGGCCTGGAGTATAGAGCTGTGCAGCCAACCCAATTCTTTGGAATGGCTGTGTGTGTCTTTGTGCGTTTGTCCCATGTGTCTCTGAGCGCCCTGTCCTGCCCCCCAGGGTGGTGGAGCTGACGGGGGACGTGACCCCTGACATGCGAGCTATCGCCCAGGCTGACCTCATCGTCACCACGCCAGAGAAGTGGGACGGCATCAGCCGCAGCTGGCAGAACCGCAGCTACGTGCAAAAGGTGGCCATCCTCATCATCGACGAGATTCACCTTCTCGGTAAGAGGCAGGAAAAGGTTCTCTTTTTTTTTTGTACAGCCCTGGAAGTGCTTAAAGTCCATAGTTATGTCAACCACATTTTGTTTTGACATAACTGAAAGACAATTTTCAGTTAGGTCCCGTTAAATAGGGATATTATTATATTTTGAAGGGAGCTTTACTGTGGTGTACTGTCTTTCTCCAAAGCATTCCTCTCAATGTAATAATTCGTCTTCTCCCCTGTCTGGACCATGCCATTGTGTGTGGATGTAGGGGAGGACAGAGGTCCTGTGCTGGAGGTCATTGTGTCAAGGACCAACTTCATCTCGTCCCACACCTCCAAGAAGGTGCGTGTAGTGGGCCTGTCCACAGCCCTGGCCAACGCTCGGGACCTGGCTGATTGGCTGGGCATCGGACAGGTGAGCTTTCCACAGCATCACAAAGCCGAGCCCGAACGCACACACGTCATTCTTAAAGCTCACCTTTTACACGAGCCTCAACTTCTGTTTTCCATTTCCAGAAAATGTCTTTATCTTAAAAGAATGTCCCTTTCACCCTTTGACCTGTTGTTTGTATAGACAAAGTTAATCCCCTTGTTTCAATGAACCACGACATAACTACAATGCTGGGAGGCCAACCAAACACACCAATTTCAGGATACCTGAGAATTTTTTTGTTTGTTTTGTTAATTTGCCACCTCCCTCTTACATGTTTTTGATTCAATGTAATACATGTGCTGTATTAAAGCAAACAATTGTTGTTGTTGTTTTTTTTTTGTGGTGGGGGGGTGCAAAAGTTGTTTCCATCATTTGTTCCTGCAATCACTTGGAGTTCTGTTTCCCTGAAGCCATGCTTCAGTTAGCTCTGTAATCATCGGTAAATGGCTGCCGCGATGCGGATGGCTGGCTTGGCCACCACAGACAGGCATATCCCAGTGATAGCACAGGAACCTCAGTAGCCGCCATTACCCCCAAAGAAACCCATACTCTGTAGCCCTTTTCTGCCCTCGCTGCCAAGCCTTAAAGATCTTGTTAAGGGTATTGTTTGGAGGGATTAATTGTGTATTTGTTCCATCACGGAGCTGCATTTCTTAGGACCTGTTGTTTGTAATGTTGTGGTTGAATTCCCTGCCAGGCCTCTCTCTCTATGTCTCTCTACAAGCCAACTCAACTCGGAGGGTGCAGGGGGTGGGTGAGCTGAGGGCTTGGCTGTGTAAACGTTGTCACTGTAGCCGAGCTGCAGGGTCCCTAGCAGGCCCATTGGCTCTGTGTCCATAAATCTGGCCTGTCTTGCTGCTGTTTGGTCTGGGGCGCTGTGTTCGGCGGCCCAATCCATTACCCAGCCCTTTAGATATGTGTCCACACGCGCCAGCCAGCCTGCGCTCCACACAGCAGAGTCTCCAAACTGAGGCATTACAAGGGACACTCACCGGGACAAAGACAGAACCAGATGGCCCCTCCCCGCCCCCGGCAGCCACCTGCTCACTTACACTTACCCTGCGTTCCAGGTTGGCCTGTTTAACTTCCGGCCCTCCGTGCGCCCCGTCCCCCTGGAAGTCCACATCCATGGTTTCCCAGGGCAACACTACTGTCCACGCATGGCCAGCATGAACAAACCAGTCTTCCAAGGTACACACAATCACTCACACACACACACACACACTTTTATATAAATCTTTCTCTTTTTTTACACACAAGCTTTATTTACTGTAAAGGATGCGTGGCTTTAATCATGCCTCCTTACAACATGACGCTAACGTGTTTTGTTTTCTTCTCCAGCCATTCGCAGCCACTCGCCGGCCAAGCCCGTTCTGATCTTTGTGTCGTCGCGGCGACAGACCCGCCTGACAGCTCTGGATCTGATAGCCTACCTGGCGACAGAGGGCGACCCCAAACAGTGGCTGCACCAGGACGAGAGAGAGGTAGATATCCACGTCACTCTTATCTCTCAGTCCTTAAACACCCTCCCGTGTCTTTCTTTCTTTCTTTCTTTTTTCCTTTGCTTCTTCAACTTTTTTCAACTGCTCTGTGCTGATGTTCCTTTTTTCTTTCTGTAAGTGCTGGTTTTGATATAGTTACAGGGGAAATTCAAACCAGCTTCTGGCGGAAAAGCCTGTGTCATCTTCCATTATATTGTCTCTGCATACCTTAGGATTATTTCAAGATGTGGGAAAATTACTCTTTGAGGGTTTAATTTCAGAAGTATACTAATATTGATACAACACTCAATTACCCTAGAACTGATAAGGCATGGTGTATAATTACTTAAACATGTGTGTCTCTGACAAACACACATTCACACCCACATCTACACACCCACACACAATAGACACACACACACACACATACACACTAGCTCACTATGCAGAAATAAAGGCATTTATTGAGTGAATTATGTTGGAATTAAATGGCTCTGCCACATGTATTAATGGACAGTTGGCAGCGTGTTTGTTTGTGTGTACCTGTTTGTGTGTGCACGCCAACCATTTATCTGTGTGAGTGAGCGGGTGGCACATTTTACGAGCGGGGTTTTGATGTCAGGGCTCTATATTTCCGTCACCGCGGAGACACGATGTGAAAGGCGACCGGCCCCATAAAACATCTTAACGTCTATCTTTTACGACATCGGGCCTAAAGCGCACTTTTAAAAGGCACCAATCTAAAGGGATTATACTCCCGACGCAAATCCAGCACGTCAGCCTTTTCATGGAGGCCTTTATTTCTGGTGCCCTCAAACTAAGAGAAGTATGTCTGTGGGTTAACCTGTCCTGGATGTGTTAATGTACTCTCTGCATAACCCATCAGGCAACCATCGCAGTGTAGGGACACATTTTGTTTGTTTGTGGCCTCTGCCCTTTGTGTGTGTGTGTGTGTGTGTGTGTGTGTGTGTGTGTGTGTGTTTGTGTCTCTGGTTCACCGGTTCACCCGTGTGTAGCTCTCGCTCCGCTCTGCGTGTGTGTTCCAGTGATATCCGATGCTCCCTGCTGTTCCTCGGTACTGGCTTGTGTAGCAGCTGGAGGCCCCACTGTGTGACTGACAGGAGGCTGAGCGCTAGCTGCCTGGCTCACAGCGGGGGCCGAAAGCCCCTCGCCCCCACTGGCCCCTCCACCCCTGCATCTCTCTATTGCTTCCTCTGCACCATTTGGCCCCTCTCACTCTCCTCCTGACGGGGAAAGATTCTCTCCATTTCCTTTTCTTTCCCCCTGGAAAGGTCTCAATGTTTTTCTAAAGGTTTCACGCCTTCTTTATCTGTTTTGTTTTTTCTTTTCTGTTTACCTCTACTTTTTATCTCTGTATCACGTCTCTAACTCTGGCTGACCCAGCTTGCTGCTGTAATGAGATATGGTCAGTCCATCACTGATGTCAGTCACGTCATAAAAACTTTAGAATAATGGGATATCAGAGCCCTGTTTACAGGCCTGCTGCGGTTCTATTTGCTGATAAGTTTAGATGCCTTGCTGTGATTGGCCGCAGTATTCTTTTCTTTTTTTTCCTCTTCTTTTACCCAGAGTACTGACATCATCGGTACAGTGCGGGATTCCAACCTGAAGCTGACGCTGGCGTTTGGGATTGGCATGCACCACGCTGGCCTACACGAGAGAGACAGGAAGACTGTGGAGGAGCTGTTTGTTAACTGCAAGATCCAGGTAGGACATGCACACATACACACACAGATAACAAAATGAAGTAAAAAATATTACAAAACACACTAAATATACAACTCTACCAAATGGCCTAATTTAATTAATAAAATACAGTATCATGAAAAGCAATGCTTTCCTATGTAATACTTCAGGTGCTGATTGCCACCAGTACTCTTGCCTGGGGGGTCAACTTCCCTGCCCATCTGGTGGTCGTCAAGGGTACAGAGTACTACGATGGAAAAACCAGGCGCTATGTAGACTACCCCATCACAGGTACGCCCTGTTAGTAACCTACGGAGATACCGTTTACCCTGCTGGAACAGTTTCATAACATGTTACATAGGCAGATGTGCTCTGCTCTCCATGCCAGCTTTTTCGTGAATGACCGTGGGACATGTTTTGGTGAACGTTGGCTGTGTGTGTGTGTGTGTGTGTGTGTGTGTGTGTGTGTGTGTGTGTGTGTGTGTGTGTGTGTGTGTGTGTGTGTGTGTGTGTGTGTGTGTGTGTGTGTGTGTGTGTGTGTGTGTGTGTGTGTGTGTGTGTGTGTGTGTGTGTGTGTGTGTGTGTGCGTGCGTGCGTGCGAGTGTGTGTGTGTGTGTGTGTGGTGGGGGGGGTTCCAGATGTGCTGCAGATGATGGGCCGAGCCGGCAGGCCTCAGTTTGACGACCAGGGCAAAGCTGTCATCCTGGTCCACGACATCAAGAAAGACTTCTACAAGAAGTTCCTCTACGAGCCCTTCCCCGTTGAGTCCAGGTCAGCTGCCAGGGCCTTGGGATCGTGCAATATACTTCTGTCATCTTTAGGTCATAGTTTTCCTGTCGCCGTTACTACAGCACTCATCAGTCAGTTTATTGAACCTTTGATGGGTAATGAGTTATTTGGACTGTTCATGCATGTGTGGTTTTATGTGTGTCTCTAGTCTCCTGGATGTGCTGTCGGACCATTTAAATGCTGAGATTGCCGCGGGCACCATTACCTCCAAGCAGGATGCCATGGACTACATCACCTGGACCTACTTCTTCAGACGTCTGGTTATGAACCCCAGGTTAGCGCCATGCTTCAAAAACATCTAGACGCAGACCAAAGAAGCTCACTGCTTTTAGCAGTGTAGTGCTAGTTCCAAGCAGGAACGTCAGTCTGCTGTCGCTTAGAAAGGCAAAAGTCAAGTTCAGTGAAATGAGCTGAGGCCATGTAAGTGGACCTCCTTGTTGACCTGGAGAGATGTGATTAGTGTGTCGGTGTGACACTGCCTTATATTACTTACTCAGCAGTGCATGGGTTTTTTCTGCACATGTGTTTTAGCTCAAATCTTAATTTAATAGAAATTGGTAATTGTGATGGAATAGTACATTAACATTTTTTATTTAACAGCCTGTTTTTAGCTTTTCAGATACTTTAATTTGATTTCTAAAATCTGAACAATAACTGTATAACAATGTTATACATTGCTGGTGTCAAAAGGAATCTCACTACCTAGTTCAGTTTACGTTGCTCTGCTAATCCCTTTGATTAGCTTCTGTATGGAAACATGGCAACAGCTAGATTATACAGAGGCAAGGAGAAATTCACTAGCGTTGCACGTTGGTTCTTTGGCCTGTATGCACACTCACTCGTCCACTCACACACTCCATTACTCGTGTTCACACTCTGCCTCTCTTCTCATGGACTGGGGGTCGGAGCAGGAGAAGGCTTCCCGACATCTGTTACGTGTAGAGACGAGAGGCGCGCAGAACATTCCAGAGTCCTGGCATTTGCACGGCTGTCAGCCCGCATTTACCAGTCAGACTGGGCCAGCTCCTCCAGGCAGTGCTTACACCACATTAGCCCTTTGTTAGCCCCACATAGCACTGACAGTAATCAGAGGTTAATGTTCCCTGGCCTCCCTAGTTTATTTGCTGTGGACCCATTATGACCTTTGACCTGCTCTGTTATGAAGGAACTTGACCTTGAGAAGGTGTTGGTTTAGTACTAGTCGCAAAGGTGATGTACTCTGCATCTCTGCCTACCACCCAGTGGCTGGTGGTTTTCTAGACAGCCCGCCTTTCTGGCCCATGGGGCCATAGTTAGACGGTCAACTTGTCACCAGCCACCCCTTGCCGGCAGTCAATCACTGATGCTGCTTCTATCAGCTCCCTCCACACACATACAAGCCTGCATACACAAGAGCATACACAAATACACACACACACACACACACACAGGGAGGCTCCCACGGGCCTCGTAAACTTCGCCAGCTCTGTCTCTGCACCATCAGGAGCCTAATGGTGATGATGCTAATGGCTATGACTTAATCAGACAGGCCCATGCAGCAGCCAAAGAGAAACACCCTCCATCCCCGTTAAAGAGCTGTGAAATGTGTTTGGTAATAAACGCATTGGCGGCTGGAAACACGCCGCGTCGACATGTGGAGTAATGATAACGACGGACATACTTAACATTAAACAAACATTAAATATGGCCGCCGCCCGACACAGCGGCTGCTTCCAGCTCGTTCTTTTCAGAGTTCCGACCCCCCCTTTTTCTGGTCCCAGCTGTACAGTAGATGATTTGGCAGGACGGCCGTGGAGAAATTGTTTATGCTTTCGTGTAATCCAAGGAGTGGGGGTATTTGTCAGAGTGGGTCCCGCTTTACATGCATCATGCAGGAGACTGTAAAATGACCTTTGTTAAGGATCTTTCCACCTGTTACTGAGCTGTTGTTATTCCTCTGTGATTCTTCTCTCTGATTTCTCCATCGATTGCTTCTCTTCTGCTCTATTCTGTCTACTTTTTTCATTCTTTGAGTCTTGTTCTTCTTCATTGATACTCTCCTTTTTTTCTCCACTGGCTTCGTTTTCTTGTCCATGTGGCTAGTTCGAGGCAACCGTTGTATCCTAAAAGTTTTGTTGTGTTATGAAGTGTGCATGTATGCGTCCTGTTATTAGCCACACACAAACAACTGACTTTTTGTCATTACAAGGCAATGAAGCACATACATGTAGCTGTGTCTACTTATACATTGCCTGTGTCATGTGGTAGCTCTTAGAGCTGGGCATGGAAGCCATTTTGGTTATGTCCAGCTATGCATCCTAAACCTGGGAATCATTTTGTGATAAGGAGCTTTATTTACATTCCGTCTAGGATGATCTCTGGCTTTCCAACATCAAGACCAGAGTATGCAGTCTTAATAATCGTATCAACCCCTCTCTAACGTTACACTGACAACAACCACCAAGCAAACCACCCACCCGTCAACCAATATATTTTGTATGCCTTGCATTATCAAGCAAAGCAACATGTACTTGTAGATACGGTCTCCAGGGT
>CM030178.1:10573698-10596198 GCA_017639675.1 Aplochiton taeniatus
TGTTAATCACTCATTTAATTTGTACTGCATTAGCATTTTGATTAACTTTGCCAGGCCTCGCCTGTGCACTCGGGGTCCTTTTTAGTCATAGTTACTGTCAGGAAATGACTTATAGATTAATTAAGTTTGTTAAGAGTGCAGCTGAGCTCTGCAAACTCTAGCCTTCCTAATGAGAACCAAAGGGAGTCGGAGTCAGCGAGATCAGGCAGGAAGATATGGATATATTCCAGGCCAGCTGTTTTACGCATAAATGTGTTAACACTCACGATGGGTTCTATTTGGCAATGCCAATGCAAGAAACAAAACCCGCATGACTTCCACGAACTGGGATTTCCATTCAAGTTGTAGTTCTACATTTCCTAACTTTGCAGTTTTAATGATTAGTTACTCTCCGTAGACCGCGGAACTGCTGAAAAATATAAATGTGAAACAAATGTTTGGCTGTGAGTCTGAATATAATTATTTGTGTTTTTTTCCCATCCTGACAACAAGGCCATGCTGGATGTAGCAGCCAACGAAGGCTGGCTAGTGACTGCTCTGAGCATCTGTAACCTGGTGCAGATGATAGTCCAGGGCCGGTGGCTACATGACTCCTCCCTCCTCACCATACCTCACATCGAGCAACAGGACCTCTACCTGTTCAGGTAAACCGCACAGCTTGGCCAATCAGACTTCACGATAAGAGGCCTAGTGGTGCTCATGTTCACTGCTCATCAGTTTACTGTAGGTCTTAGATTGGAAGGCCCCCACGTCTCTCAGCCGTGTACACGTCATGCATTATTTATGTGCATAAAAATGTCCTCCGTGTCACCACCAAATCCCAGTGATATCCCCCACCGGCTCAGACCTCGTATGTTCAGGTCACTGTATTGACAAACAGGAATGCAATGGCCTTGCTGTTTGTCTATAGAAAAGGCAGCCCGGAGTCTGGTTTGATGATCTGATTAACATTGTTACATGATGGGGTGTCCCCATGCCAACCAACTGCTATCAAACTATGCAAACACTATTACCGTGCATCGGGTCCATTCGTCCAAGCTTCTATCCCCTTGCCTATCATATGAGCACACAAACACACGCAGACAGATACACATGCACAGGACAGTCAGAGCCAGTGTCCACGGGAAACGGGGATCTTTTTTTTCCCCCTCCATGTACACCATGTGAATTTCAGAGGCTGCATCCTGCAGGGAGGAATAATTTTGTGCAAACTCAATAAAAATGGTAAGAGAGGGATGAGGGAAGACGCTGGGTTCCCGTAGCGACGGACACGCAGGAAGTGTGCGGCAGGATTTACTCCAATGGTGTCACGTGACCAGGTTTGGTTCCCTGTTGTTCCCCACAGGAGGGGGGCTTCCAAGAACGGGAGAGGCGGAGCAGGAAGTTACCGCGGACCAATCGAAGGTATCCCTGAGCTAATTGCCACCTGTGAAGGGAAAGAGAGCACCTTTGCTGCTATTGTGGGGCAGGAGCTGCAACCCAATCAGGTGTCCCAGGTATTGTCACCACCATCGCCTCACCAAGGTTACGTTTTGTGAATGTATTTTTTATTTAATTTTTTATGAGACAGCATCCATATTTTGGTTATAGGTAGTGTGTTTGTATGGGGAACGTGTACCTGCCAAGCTTGCTTATGCCCCTGAGAATTGCCATGCAATGTCTTAGCGACACGGTACGGTGAAATGACGTACAGCGTCTGTGAGGGATGTGACTTGAACAGCAGCATCCTCCAGGATCCCCAATTACAGCTCCAACGACAGGCTTTACCCCTCCAATCTAAGTGCTAATTGTGACGGTAATGAAAGCGTCCAGGCGGCACAGCGGGCTCGCCCAATCAGTGTCCCCGCTCCGCCCCTGCAGCGCACCCCCTCCCATGTGGCCGCGGCCAAGCTAATTAAATAATTAGATGCGCAGCAGCGTTCCTGTGTGATTCGCTCGGGGAGCGTAATCCTCACATAAATAGCTTTTGCTGGGTGAATCGTGGGGGCTTTTATTCCGCCGCTCTCCATTGCGCTGACTGACACACACACACACACACACATACACACAGATTTTCACCTATGCTCTCTTTTCCCACCTCTGTTTTAGCTTGCTAGGTTTATATCATCCTTTGCGTGTGGGCTTTCCGTCACTATTTAAAACCAGATGTTAAAGTCACCATGAAAAAGCTTAAGAGGCCCCTAAGACCAGAGGATCATGTCTATTTGAATGAATCAGGCTTTTATCTCTAACAGTATAGTCTTAGCTGATGGATCTGTCCATCTTATGCCAGGCACCCTCTGAAGTGTCTCTCCCTCCGTTTCCCTCAATTTTCCTGTCTTATATTCTCCTTTCCCCATTGGTACTGTGTTACCACCCTGCCTCTCCTTCCCTGTGTCCCTCCCCCTCCCTCCACTCCAGGCCTGGTTGTTTCTTAGCCATCTCCCAGTGGTGGAGGTGGGGCTCAGTGTGAAGGGCTGGTGGGAGGAGAGCCCGGTGCAGACGGAGCGCCCCCTGCCTGCCCCGGGCAGGAACCTGCGGGAAAACAGCAGCTGGCTGAGCGTCCACGCTGACCAGGAATACGTCCTGCAGGTTAACCTGAGGCGCATCAACATGGGACAGCAGAGGGTTAGTGTGGCGCTCCACTCACACACACACACAGTGCTTTATAAATGATTATTTGCTGCTTACTCATTCATCACAATGTTATGCTCTGTTTGTTGATGATATTTTCTGAGTCAAAATGCTGTGGTTGACATGAACCTGTGGGTTTGTTATTTTGATTGTTGGTTTGTTTTTTTCTCTCCAGAGGAAGCAGGACAGTAAGGCCCAGGCCCCCAGGTTCCCTAAAGTGAAGGACGAGGGCTGGTTCCTGGTGCTGGGAGAGGTGGAGCGCAGGGAGCTTCTGGCCGTCAAGCGCCTCGGATACATCCGCAACCAGAGCTTTGCGTCTGTGGCCTTTTACACCCCGGAGAAAACTGGAAAGTACGTGAATAACTTAGAGGGAAACTGATATGCCGACATATGTGCACACACAGACGCGCACATATTCTCCATATGTAAACTGTTGTGGTTGCAGGTGTATCTACACGCTGTACCTGATGAGTGACAGCTACCTAGGCCTGGACCAGCAGTATGACATCCATCTGAATGTGATTCCCGCCAGCATTGCTGCCCAGGTCAACAGCGAGGTGTCAGACTCCATGACCAACATGTCCTTTAAGTGAGGCCCCTAAGGAGTTCTACAAGGTCCTACACGAGCCTTTATGGGTCTTGTATCGGGGAGGATGAGACGGGTGTATCGGGTGGAATTATCAGTCCAGGTCCTAAGGCTTTAGAACGCAAGGCTGGAATGACCACCCATTTATTATAGTGTGGGGGGGCATAAACTGGTTTGATATACTAAGCAGTCAATTTAGAAGACAATCAGGTGGGGGGAACACTGTATTAAGATCTTGTTGTGATGCAGATGAACAAAGTAGGCGTGAGCACAAAGTGTCAGAGTTTACAGGCGGGGTCGAAATCTGGCTTCTCTGTGTCGAACAGGGAAAAGCTGACAAGAGTTTATTCAAGCTGCTGGGGTGGAATTCCATGCAGGTGTGTGAAACATGTTTCCCGCTGTGGGGCTACTCTTCGGAGTGCCAAACTGTCACATCTGTTTTGTGAAATGTATAGCCGTTTCCTCCAGAATCCTCTGTGCTTTCCCAGAAGGGCACCAAAGAGTGTCCAGCGTGAAAGTAGACTTTCTAGTAGCTGATGAAACTGCCATGGTCACAGATTTCTTATAAAATATGAGTAAAAAAAGATTAGATCATCTATTACACAATTTGTGTTTTATTTTCACATATTTCCTTTTCTTGCAAAGTTGTCTGCAGATTGTGTAATTAGAAACTGAAAGTGCAACACAAAAGCCTACTCTTTCCTTTTGTTTAGTTTCTATTCTATAAAAAACGAATTGTAGATATTATACATTTTCACTCGAATGGTTATTATGCTTACAATGTTGTTGTTTTTTTGGAGGAGGGGGGGAAATAAAGCAAGTATATTTAATATACTTTGGACTGCAAAAAGTATTTTGTCTGTTGAATGAAAGCATTATACTCCTGTACCTACAAAAACTGTAGACAAAAACTATTTTAATTGGTGTCATTGCAGACTATCCAATACAGTAATTATGAAGTAAACCGTCTCCTTATGTTGCATGCACAATATAAAGCTATGAGTTTTTGGGAGCATTTTTACACTAGTAATTTCTACTAGTTGACCTGTTGCTACTATTGAGCTATATATTTATACATGAACACGGTTTTACAAGTGTTCAGAGAGCAAATATGTATTGTTAGCTAAATACCCTTGGTATGGTTCCTATCTTTTATGAATTTATAAGATCATCATTTTGATTCTACCAGGATTGGAGACTTAATGATTTAGAGCATTTCAGTCATACCCTTTTCCACCAACGCCATCCAATTAGCAGCAAATTCGGGCTTTAAGAAAAGGTTAAACCAGCGTCATCAGTTCGTGCGCCTACCACATCTTTCCCGATTTTCTTCTGCTCGCTCACCACAGGCGATATCCTATTACTAGTCTACCAGGGCATCCGTGTCGGAAGTGACAGACATGCGAACACAAGATTGAAAACAATACCACAAGAAAGAGGAACAGAGAGACCTCGTGTGTATGTTGTATGGGGGAAAATGTCATTTTAGCCTGCCTTGTCGTGGAAATGTATTGGAAATTGTAGGGCATTTCTGACCTATCAAAAACACTATTATGAAACCTAAATATTTATGTTGCAAAAAAAAAGTCACTTATTTTCATAGCAGGCTTTATGTGTTCAATTTGGATAGATCATATATCAAAGGTTTGAAACGAAATCAATAGGTCTACTATACATGTATCAATGTTAAAACATACATTTGAATATACTTCTGACGGTGTTGCCTACCACAGTTGTATTGCCATTTGTAGTCCATTTCTTTTGGGGCTTCATCTACCGTACTGTTTATTACATTCCAATTAACGAGTAGTCTTATTTGCCTTTGTGGGTACAATAATATGATTAGGGTAATACTCCACGATGAGATAGCTGCTAATACATTTTAGGCTAAAAGAAAATCAGATTAAAATGCCATGTTGCCTATCTTATGAGACGACACTATACTATCAACGAACCAGACGCTATAGGCAGACTGGGCACCGTGTAATGTAGTTTAGGCTCGCTGCTGGCTGATAAAATGTTTTATTTATCCAACAGGCACCATTATTCTCCGTGTTGACTTTGACAGTACCAGAGGTGCTATCGAGCAAATACAGTTTTCTGGTTGAGCAGTAGGCCTACCTAGCAGAATGGCCAATAGGGATATGGACTTGTCTGCTTATTGCCCAATGAGTGCAGAGATGACTGAGGCAAGTAGTGGGAGTGGGCAGATCCAAGATACTACAGGAGAAAGAGGAAGATCTTGCTGATATCTGAATGGTTCTGAGGGGGCTTTGGAAACTATTTTAATGCACTGGTATCACATAAAATACATGTGATCAAAGTGGACCAAGGTATTAAAACAAGTTTGTGCCATAACAACATCGGAAACAAGTTGAGTTGTGAAGAAGAGACTAGCAGTCGATTTTGTTAAATTTGCGCTGCGAGGTAAATTTCTATTTTCTACAAACATAATTGTTTTAATTGTTTTGTAATTTTGGAAACAAAGTATTGCGCAACTGTAAACGCTAAAATGTTTGTAGTGTAATACTGAAATCATATATTTGATCATGAAGACCTTTCACCCAGGCTGTCTAATTAAGCTGTTTTAATTGTATTATAGGTCTACTAGCCTATATCCTACCAAATTCATTGCAAGCAATATTGACATGTGGGCTGTGTGGACATGCATATATACCCTGGTACGATGCCCACTGGGTTACTTAAGTAGCATCTGTTTTTCTTTTTTCATAGGTATAGGCCTACGGTGGCGTGAAGATCAGCCGACCAAAACATACATGTCAAGGCTTTTGGCTCCAGTTGATAAACTGAATTTGGAACAATGGCTAACGAAAATCCTATGTTGCATCCTTTCAACCTGGATGCAGGTCGACTTTTACACCTCAGTCTCAATTCAAATAGTCTGGAAATAATGGCATTGTTTGCGTTAACACGTGGATTTTTTATGAAAAGATAGACTAGACTCACAACGCTGGTTGCCACAGAAATTCAGATTCATAAGGGTCCAGGGATGCGTGAGACAGGATGGTGTAAAGTTGTAACATGATTTACAATTAGACGTGTCTATTAGCATTAATGGTGGCTGAATTTATCCCAAAGACAAAGCTAAACGAATTAATTTTAAAATGAAGGAAAAATCCAAGAATGCTGCTCGGACTCGACGGGAAAAGGAAAATAGTGAATTTTATGAGCTTGCCAAACTGTTGCCATTGCCCTCAGCCATTACGTCTCAACTTGATAAAGCTTCAATTATTCGACTCACAACAAGTTACTTGAAAATGAGAATTGTTTTTCCTGAAGGTAAGATTATCCTATTATTTATCAGAACTGTTATTAATCAATTAAGCAGCGTGTTTTTGCTTACAAGTATCTCAAATTGATTATTATTTTTCTACGTTTTGTTTTTATTTTTCCACGATATACGTTCGATTGATTAATTCAATTTAATTGATTTCAGCATACATGAAAATGATTTGTAGGCCTACCTATTTGGTGGAATATATTATTTTAAATCATTACTTGGTGGTTTCACACATTTAGCATACATCATATTTGCAATAGACCTATTGGCCTGAGCTGTCACTTTATAGAGCGTTACGTTTTTAAAATCAAGTTTTGTTAAAGTTGTATCCCTGCAGGTTGTATCCTGCTAAAACATTTAATTTAGTTCTCATGAATGCAAAAGTGTAAGTGTTCGACCAAGCTTACATGAAAAATAAGGGTATTTACTGTTGAATATCATCAATACTCGTGTGTGTCTTTTGAACATTCATTTGTGTTGTCCCATTCAAGTAAGGTGACTGTGCTACCCTAGGAAGGCGATTAGCTATATAATTTGCCATCCTCTCCTTGAACCCAATGGGCCCCTATTTTACGTGACAGTCACTAAGCTGCGGCAATCAGCTTTCCCGCGGTCCCATATAGCGAGATAAGATTGTTATGAAAAAGTTATGCCTGTAAAGGCTTAAACATCTAGAGAATATAGAACTCAATTATTTTATGGGAAATATGATTGATTCCTTGCACTGCCTGTTTTTTTTCTATCATGCAGGGTATGTCCACCTTAAACATGCTCGTTGTAGGCCTACTTGCTTGCCGTTTATAGTTGATATTGCATCCCCGTTCTCTGAAATGAAAGCAGAGTCCAGGTTTTAATATCGGTGATGAGTTAATTGTTTTGTGTCACCCTAACTATTCAATTAAGTCGCCTATATCACACAAATATTCTGTGCCGTTATGCCTTGATAAACTGTACTCATTAATGTAAACCAGCAAAATATTCAATACCATAACCTATGAGTATCGAACACGTTGCCCAAAAAGTTATACCAAAGACCTCTCAAGACCTCTCAAGACCTACAGAAAAAGAGATTAGGAACTTTTTTGGTGCAGCGTCTACATTTTCGTACAATTTACATGAATGTATTGTGTATAGAACAAGTGATCTTGCCTAAGCGAGTGCATAAGATTTGCACGCATTTTACGGCTACTATAGGATGCATTTTTTTATTTCCTCCCCGATTATTGTATACCCAATTCAGGGACATTGTGCGCTTATAATAATAATAATAATAATAATAATAATACACTTTATTTATATAGCACCTTTCAAAACAGGGTTACTAGGTGCTTATGGCCTATATAAACTCATGACCGAGCGTAAACGACATACAATCCACTGATCTTTTATTATTATTATTATTATCATTATTATTATTATTATTAATGAGCATGGCATGGGGGTGGCAGTGCCCACCTGTTTGATGCCATTATTTGAATTATAAGAAATGTGTTGATGTTGCATAACTGAATTTGTTATGCTATTTATAAAGGCACTATGCGTAGGATACACCTGTAAGTCTTGTATAGGCCTATTGGCCTTTACTGTTTGTATGAATTATGTTGGCGCCTGCATGGCTAACGCTTAGTGTCAGAACGCTTATTTTGTTCATACATTTTTCTATAGAAATCATAAACCGTCGATATTAAAAGGACAAGCATTATAACACGTTGCTCATGCACATGAACGATTTTTTAAACTGAAAGATACAGTTACAACCTGGACTGTATGTCTTATTGGGAAATGTAGCTTAAGAAACATATTTTTTAAGACATGGTCTATACTCTATATTCCAACAGCTATTGTGTGCAGAAATATTGACTATATTTTGTTAAACACTTCGCACGTTAGGACTAAGTCAAGTCAAATTGTGATATTTATTCGTAGATCTATATGCTATGGGCTACACTCACTTTTTGCATGATTGGCTTATGTGCAACAGTTAACAGACTAATTCTCCCCGGGTAGGTCAAGTGCACGTTAACAATGAAGCAAGTATATTACAATTATGCAAAGAACTATTCAAACCATGCACATGACTCTCACTTTGGAGCATATAGGCACATGATTTCCAAAATAGGCCTCTGATTCGTTAAAACGTGCAGGCCTATTTGTATGGCTCTACAACGTAGGACCATCTTTGTCCTTAAATAATTAAATAATTGTATTGGTTCTTTCAGTAATTGTGCATATTAGAGGTAATCAAGGAATGTTGAAATAATATAGCATTTGGTTTTGTTTCGATGTGGCTGCATTGTATGGTGTATAAAGATAATTGTTCAAATGGGAAGTTCATACATCCTGAATATTAAGATGCAAGCTTAGCTCGTGTTTTTTCTAAATTTTTGTTTTGTTTGAATATGCAGAACATTATCACTTTTTTGGCCCACTAATTGTTTTATGATGTAGTTCTAAAACGATTAATTAAGCTTATATAGGTTTTAGAGGCTGTGGTTACATTTAAGCACTTACATTATTCTTCGTTTTTGTGGCTAGACATTACCCTGAACTAGGTAATATATTTAAAAAGCTCCATATTCAGGGCAAAGCCAATTATCGGCGTCAAACGTTGTTTGTTGGTTGGATTATTATATATTTTTTGACAAGCTAAGTTCTTGTCTAATATATGATCTGATTAATTAGACTAATGGTCATATATCTCGTATGTTGATGTCTAAATTGTAAAGTGTAAAGAAATTAGCAAATTTGTTCTCAGGTCTTGGTGAGTCTTGGGGTCACGTGAGCCGAAGCTTGGACAATGTCGGTCGCGAATTGGGATCACATCTTCTGCAGGTAGACATGCATTTAAACTGATTGCCATGATACGGCAAATGAGAATTCATTACAAAAATGTATTCAATTTTAATTAGCAAAATATTATGTGACATCCACTGGAATTATTATTTTTGAAATTATGGTTATTATTATTATTAGCATTATTGTGATTATTATTATGACTATGCGTATTATTATTGTTATTATTAATAATAATAATACAATAAAGTTACAACTATAATATAAACTTTCCCTGTTCACTTCTGCATATATTATAGAGTGACGCTCTCTCCCCCCTGCCGTTTTCGTTCTTGTGGGTTTAAGCCTACAAATAAGTTAAACGCATTCATAGTCACGCGCTGCGCCTCTCTCTCCTCCTCCACAGCTCTCTTTTTGCAGGGGTACCAACGTTATTGTAACACTTAATGCAACACAGCAAAACTTAGTTATATAGGCCAAGCAGAAATGTTTCAGCTAAAGGGAATTATATAACAAAGGAAATCCTGCATTATTAATGATTGAGTCGGTTTTAGACATTTTATTAAATATCATCAGCCTTTTATTAAGTTGTAATCCATTTCTTAATTAATTTAGTTATATTAGGATTATTATTATTTTTGCTAGTTATTTGTAGTGTTTTTTTAAGTAACAGTATTGCATTAATTTCAAGACATTGTAGATTAATTTTTGTGAATACATATATTGTCTTTATTTTCCCCCTTGAAGACCTTAGATGGGTTCATTTTTGTTGTTGCTCCTGATGGGAAAATAATGTACATATCTGAAACCGCCTCTGTCCATTTGGGTCTATCACAGGTAAGAGGTTAAATATACCTTGTCGATATTTCCGTTAGCTATATATTATAATATATAATGTTTCATTCATCCTGCAGTGCGATAGTCTCTCAGGAGTCACGGTGACATTTGTGTTCAATCTACAGGTAGAACTGACGGGGAATAGTATCTATGAATATATCCATCCTGCTGACCATGACGAAATGACTGCAGTCCTAACCGCTCACCAGCCATTCCATTCGCACTTTGTTCAAGGTGAGCAAAGAGCTGAACACAATGCTATGAATAGGCTGCTGGGCTCTGCATTATGGCTAAATATAGACTGTTGTAGTTACCGTGTTGCTATTCTCAAATAGTATACTTTTGCCAAGACTTAGAGCCTGCCTCTATGTCTGTCCTTCACTCCGCTGAATCATAAAGACCGTTTGTTATGCAGACATTCGGCAGGCTAAGCACAAACAGAGGAAGAATGCAAACATTGTTTCTCTTTGTTATCTCTCCTCCAGAATATGAAATGGAACGATCCTTCTTTTTGAGAATGAAATGCGTCCTTGCTAAAAGAAATGCTGGCCTGACCAGTGGTGGTTACAAGGTTCGTGTTTTGCCTAGTTGTGATCATAAGCAGGGGAGAAACTGTTCATTACTAAAGTAATCTTTTCTAACTATTTTAAACAGTATGGCCCCAGGCACATGGACAACACATTGTTAATAGGCCTACAGTGCAGCTATGACACTTTTTTCACCAGGTGATCCATTGTAGTGGTTACCTGAAGATTCGTCAGTACAGCTTGGACATGTCTCCTTTTGACGGCTGCTACCAGAACGTTGGTCTAGTGGCAGTTGGCCACTCACTGCCACCCAGTGCTGTTACGGAAATCAAGCTGCATAGCAACATGTTTATGTTCAGAGCTAGCCTCGACATGAAGCTTATTTTTCTGGATTCCAGGTATACAGAACACATTCCAGATTGTGAGAGAAGGTTTTTTTTGTGTTTTTGTATGTATGTTTTTATTTTACTTGAGTGAACTTGTTTTTAAAATAAATATATCCTTTCCAAGTCTTCGTTTTAAGAGAAGCCTTTCCGAGCCAAAATAGAAAATAATATGCTAGCTCAAACAAACATAGCAAACATAAATGAGTTGTGTGCGTGTGTGCGTGCATGAGGGAGATCTTTTGTGAGTATGAACATGTATGTCTTCAAGGGTGTGCTCTCTTTGTGTATACATATTACATAACTGGTTCCAGAAGTGTGCTAGTGCCCATTTTGATTATGTGTGTTTTCGTCAGAGTTGCTGAGTTGACGGGTTATGAACCACAGGATCTAATAGAGAAGACACTCTATCACCATGTCCACAGCTGTGACTCTTTCCACCTTAGATGCGCGCACCACTTGTGTAAGTTAAGTTTGTTTTGCTTTTATGCGCTCACAGACTCTCAGTCCACACACTTTTCCCTCACTTGCCATTCCTGCCAGCAATTGCACCCGTGTCTGCTCAATTTGTGCCAGTTAATGCTCTGGATTCATCCGGCAACCTGTGATTTTGCCAAACACTGTATCATTATAGTTAATGCAATAATGGATAGTATCATGTGTGTTTCATGATTAAAAACGAGTTCCATATAATTGGAAAGATATATGCAATATAATGCACGCAAAATCATTTATAGTTTAGAAGTTGTTTGTGCAACAGGAACAAGGCGAATTAAATTAAATTATGGTTATTATTGTATATTATTACCTTTTTTCAATCAATAAAAGAACCTGTAACTGCAATCCTTATGATCTATTCTGGTAATATTGATAGAAACAATAATTGCAGTCTTTCTGATAGAATTTTCTCTCTTATTTTCTTTGTCCCTCCTCAGTGCTCGTGAAAGGACAGGTGACCACTAAGTACTACAGGTTCCTGGCCAAACAGGGTGGCTGGGTTTGGGTTCAGAGTTACGCCACGATTGTACACAACAGCCGCTCATCTCGGCCTCACTGTATCGTCAGTGTCAACTATGTCCTCACGTGAGTATCAGCTTGTGTGTCAGCTGAGTTATAGCATAGTGTGACAGGCTTTCAATTCTATTTTGAAGCTCTTTGAGATACAAAATAATGCAAACAAGCAATGCAAACCCGACTGTATTGTGGTGTTGGTGTGTTGAAAGCACTTGTTGAGGTTTGTCAGTGCTTTGGGGCTTTGGAGAGTAGTTGTGAACTATTGATTTTCTCCCTGCTGGTGGATATTTGACATTTATTACTAGTTTTACTTGTACGTGTTTAGATTGTTTGGCTTGGTATAACATGTAATTTTTCTGAAAGTGTTAAGCTGCTGAGAGGCTGATCAGATCTCTGTTGTTCTGTCATCTTCTTGCTAAAGGTAATGAGTATTGGCACTGGAGATTTAAGCAAGCCAAAGCAATTAGCTGAAGGTTAATTAAAAGAATGATATTTGTTTGTTAAGCTGAATTTGGGAAATGTCCGAACAGCAGAGGACCTCGTTTTTTTTTATATTTGAACATTTTTTGTTTTAAAATGATCATACCAGTGTCAGAAGAAAATACATTATTCCTTTGGAGATTTCACAGTCATCTGTTTTTGTTTAGTGGTTTTGATGTTTGGGTTTTGTATTCTTTTTTTCTTTATTAGTGTCATTGATGGCAATATCAGAAATATTTATATTCTTCATACGTTTACCAACCTGTACATTGATAATATTTTCTGAAGAAAGTTTTACCAAACATATCTTTGTTGTTCAAAAGGTCAATGCAAGGTATCATCTTGGGTCAGCCTTTTTAATTTCTTAATTTGCAATTATGCAATTATTTTGGTTCCTTATTAAAATATTATATTTACAAGGGTTAAAAGGTATACAGAAAAATGGTTTAATTTCCAATACGTTTTGGACTGATAGTATAACATAAGTAGTGTGACATTTACCACAATTATGTTTGTTTGGTGATGTAATTGTTCTAATCTTAATGTTGACTTGATTTGTTAAAAAAAGAATTGTGTAGTTATTTTCCTGAACATTTGCCTATCTAAATCTGCAGACTACATAAAACCAACTACAATCTCAGATTTAGTTTTGAGTGACATTGTTGTACTGCATCTAACAAATCTGACATCATTCAACCAACTTGATCAAGTAAACAGTAAACAGTTCGGTTATGAAAGCAACTATTTTGGCATAACCATTGGCATAATAGTTGAATGTTTCCCCTATTTCCTTGTGCTATTGCCTGGCTCAGCATACGTAATGGGCTCATAAAACACTCCATTAAACAGTTGATGCTGGCTGAACATCTCCACAGGCACTTCCTCCACCTCCCACTCCGTAGCGAAACAGCACTGCGTTTATGGCCTTTTAATTGATAGGCTGTAAATATGACGAGCGTTTATATATGATGAGTGTTTATTACTGGCAGCCTGCTGTGAGAAGAGATTTTGTGTATGAACATCAGTATTTCACCTCTCTCCATTAGCCGTTATATAATCTGGTTGAGCTACTTAAAGGTGTGTTGACAATGATAAGCCTTACTGAGAACAAATACAACAATGTGTACACGGACAACGGGCTTTTATAGTCAGTGAGTTGACCAGAATCTTAAGCGTGTGTGTGTTTGTAGCTGCTATCTGATCATTTTGATTCCCCCAGTAGCAGGGGTTCAATAGAGGGGACAGTGGCACAGGAACACATGTGTGGGGTCCTTTGAAGAGCATCACCTCTGAGTGAACTGCCTCTGTGTGTTTAAGCACTGATAACCTCCCTGACTTCTGGATCCATTACCACAGTGTCCCATGGCTTCTATTTGGCATAACAGAAAGCCTAGTGCACTTTTTCAGATAAAGCTGTGTTTTTCTGTGTCTATAATAGGTGGTGTGTGTGTGTGTGTGTGTGTGTGTGTGTGTGTGTGTGTGTGTGTGTGTGTGTGTGTGTGTGTGTGTGTGTTTGTTTTCATGTGTGTGTTGATGGAGAATGGATCAGTATTTGGCAAGAATAAACTTGATTTATTGTGGTCGTCAAAATCCATACGGCCCTTTACCCAGAAATCAATTCCCGATCCCCAGCACTGTCTCAGCCTGGGTTTTCCTGTGGGTTTGGTTTAGCCAGACATAGCCTTTAATCTTTGTGTGTATTTGAACGGACAGGCTCCCCTCTGCAGTGTGTTTGTTAAAGGCCTTGTTACAATCCTGTCAGAGAAACACTTCTCCCCAACAGACTCCACCCACCCCTCTCTCATTCACCCCCACCCCACATGCTGCCCCTCTCGACAGCACAAACACTCTCTAATTACCAAACAGATGTTAGCTGAATTCAAGAAGACAAAAACAAAACGGCCAGGTACGCAGACCCCCTCGGCGCTCGTGGATAAACAGTACCAGTGCAAGACCAGTGTAACCATGTGTTCTTCAGACCGTCAATGGCTGTAAAGACATAAGGTGTTTTAAGTACGTCTGGATTAACCGTGCATGCCGTGTGTTTGTGTGGGCAGGGACACCGAGTATAAAGGGCTGCAGCTGTCCCTGGACCAGGTGACATCCAGCAAGCCCCCCTTCCCCTACAGCAGCACTCCCAGTGTACCAGAGAACCGCCGGGCCCCCAAAAGCCGTCCGTCCCGGGCCAAGACCAAGGCCAGTCTCTCCCCTTACACACAGGTGAGGCCTATGATAGGCTATGATGGGGTTACATGGAATCCCACTCTGACTTAATCAACTTCCTCTTCACTAAAAACCTTATTTTGGGCGGATTGCTTAGTTCTACACTGGGTCCTCTCATCTCTCCAATCATCTTTCCCTCTCTCTGTGTGTCCCCCTCTCCCAGCAGCACTACACTAGTTTCCAGACGGAGCGCTCCGAGTCGGACCAGGACAGTCCGTGGGGCGGCAGTCCCCTGACCGACTCGGCCTCCCCCCAGCTGCTGGAGCAGACGGAGGCCATGGACTCCTCCTGTGCCTTCCGACAGTTCCCCGAAGCCCGGCCACTCTGCTACGGCCTGCCCCTTGGCGACGAGCACCACGGCCCTTCCGAAAACCCCGCCACTCAACCCCCCGGCCGCCTCCACGCTCACACTCAGATGTGCGAGCGGGGCTGCTGCGAGGCGGGCCGCTACTTCCTGGGGGCCGGCCCTCCGGCTAGCCGGGAGGCATGGTGGGGCGCTGCCCGCTCCATCCTGCCCCTGGCCAAGAGCACCCTGGATAACGGAGAGGCGTACGAGAGCAGCATGCCCCACATCGCAGCCATCCACAGCCTGCACGGTAAGTCCCTGTCCCCCTGCTTTTAGTGCCCTCTGGCTGTAGTTAGTGGAGGAGGAGCTCTGTGAAACCACCATTGAGATTGAGTGTGACCCCCCTCTCTGCAGGCCGCAGCCACTGGGATGAGGACAGCGTGGTCAGCTCTCCAGATGGCGGCTCCGCCAGCGACTCTGGGGATCGTTACCGTGGAGACCACTACCACTCCAGCCCACAGGAGCCCAGTAAGATCGAGACGCTGATCCGAGCCACGCAACAGATGATCAAAGAGGAGGAGAGCCGTCTGCAGCTCCGCAAGGGCCCCCATGAGGTCCCCCTGGGGCCCGCCAACGGGCTGCCCAAAGGCTCGGGGCCCTGCTTTACCTCTGACTACTCCCAAGTGTCGCTGCAGAGCGTGGGGTGTCGGGGACTGAGTCAGGTTATTAGCCCGGTCCCCAGCCCAGCCCCTCTATCCAGGCTCAGTAGCCCCAGGTTGGATCACATCCACAAGCCTAAAGACTACCTCCAGACGGACCTGTCGCCTCTACCCCTGCACCACTCTTTGGGCCGAACGGGCCCCTGCTCAGCTTCACCCACCCCAGCACCAGCCCTCTACCCTTCCCATTCCCAACCGCTCTCCCGGCCCTACCTGGACAAGCATGCACCCTACTCCCTGACGGGCTACACCTTGGAGCACCTTTACGACACGGAGAGCCTTCGAAGCTACTGCTCGGCCGCCACAGCTGGCCCCGCCCAATACGACGTGACCTCCCATCTGCGCATGCAGGCAGAGCAGACCCCCGGACACAAAGGCACCTCGGTCATCATCACCAACGGCAGCTAGCGCTCAACACAAAGGCCCTCAACGTGTGGAGAGCAGCGTGGGGGTTCCTTGCCTTTTAGGTCTGCTTAGAGCCCAGTCAAAAGGATGGAGTGACTGGTCACACAGTGAAGTCCACAGGCTCTAACAAAATTATGCAAATGTATAGTCAGCAGGTATTCTTTTTTGCTATCACGGAGGGAGGTTTTTTTTCTTAAATGCTGCCTCAATGAGGTTTACCAGGTTGGATACTGGATGAAAGTTAGACAAAGTAAGTTATTGTGAAGAAAAACAGCAGTAATTTCATGAAGTGACAAACCTCATTGTTTATAATAAACATTTTGATGGTTTTGGCAGCAGGTGATGTATGTATTTTGCAAGCATGCTCCATTAATGAAGGTTAATATGCCAAGGGAAATTGTTATTGGTGGAAGAGTTAAAGTCATCTCAAGGTTGTTTAATTATGCTATTTTGCAAATACTCGTTTGATAAGAGTTTCTTTGATGTAAAGAAATGGCAACGCTGAGTTTAATTTGTTTGTTTTTTCCAACATGATGGGCCTTTATAGTAGTTGAGGATGCTCTTGAAGATTGACAGTGATGTTACATTTTGTTATATGCAATTACATCTGTCAGTTGGTTATGGCAGGCTAATTGCATTTGTCACAATTTACCTGATTTGCTCTAAGGTTGGTTCTCTGTCATAGATGTTTGTGACAGCCGACATTGCCGTTGTGTTCTGTAACGTGGGCTGTTAAACAGATGACAACCTTTGTTTTGGTGTTTGCCATATTCAATCCCAAGATAACACTATATTTATACAAGTTTGGTTGTGCTTTGATTTGTCAAAGCCTGCAATGTAGTTATTCTAAACTTATTTATGAAGTACTGTAAATATGTTCTGATTAAACACCACTTTGAAGCACAAGGGCAAACACATGTATTTATTGATAAATGTTTTGTTTTGGTTTTGAAGTATAGTCATCAAAACGGTATGCTTGCATATAAGTATGTTTTTGACTGATGCAAATTCTATAAGAAATCTAAATAAACCCTTTTTGCAAAAGTACAAAATATAGTATGTGCTATGTGTCTTTCAAATGTGTGCAAAGTTGATCGTGTATCTTTTACGTTATGAACACATTTGTTGCAAACACAACAGAAAATTACGTTCTGATGAAAAAAAACCTGAGTGGAATTCACTGTTTAATGGTTGAAAGGGGGACATACAAAATTATGATAATAACTACAAATTGAATATAGTTTCCCATTGCACCTTGTTTAGTTGTTGATTCAATTTGAGAAAAAAAAAAAGGATTGCTTCTTTCCTTGCTGTAATCACACTGTGAGGCCGCTTTAGCAAATAAAAGCCCTGATGGAAATCGATACGGCAGGATCTCCAATTAAGTGAGAAGATTTGTGGGTCCGGAGAGGTCAGCAATGAGGGCCCAGTCTCCTCTCCTCTCCTGCTGCCTGATAGATTTAGATTTAGCTTTAGTAATTTCACTGTGCTCCACTGCATCACTCTCCCCCTGCTCTGCCACAGCTATTACGGGGGCATTAAAACCCTTTAATCCCACTAGTTATTTTTCACTCTGGCACTTCCTTAGCAGCCGTATGGCCCCTGTCTCCTGCCGATTTCCTGCTCACCCTCAAGAAAGGCCTGCAGGTCCCTGGATGTCACAATGAAATGGGGTTGCCAAGCAACTGCTGCTTGCACGCATCAAACTGTACTCGCTCACGGCTCAGGATGAAGCAAACATTCTTCTATATTTGCACCCAGTTGCCATCTGTCATGTACTGTCACATATCGTTATTTAATACACATTATTATGATTCCGCGTGTCAGTCTAGAGAGGTCTAGACTTCAGTGACGGTGGCTCCTGGTCTAAGAACAACTCTGAGGTGTGTGAGGTGCTTTGTGCGCTAAGGCCAGGAATAATGTGCCTCCCACAGTGTAATCTCGTACCAAGATCTGAACAATGAACTGCCAATCAGAAGTGTCAAAAGCCTGCAGGTCTTTTTTTGTTGTTGTTGGTGTTCTGATTGGATTAACTCCTGTTGAGTGTTTCCTACAAGTGAAATGGGATCAATCTGTGTCTCCCCCCCCCCCCCCCTTTCTCATCCTTTCTCACCCCACCCCCAGGCCTTTGGAGGGTAAAGGTAGCAGGGCATGTCTAATGGGGGTTCCATGAGGTTAATGACTGCACTCGTTTATTCTGCTACCTTTCACTGTGGCTCTATCCATCCATGCAGACATCCAGGAAACTTCACAGACAAATTATTTACAGATGCTTTTCCACTCCCATTCCCTCTCACGTCCACCCATCCAGCCAAACTTGGTGCCTCCCCCCCCCCCACACACACCCCCCCCACACACACATTTGGGCACGGCTCTTGAACATCACATTATTGGGCGCACTGAAGCCTCACCCACGTTTCTAAGACCAACTGCCTGTTGGCTTTAAGAAGTATGGTTGGGGTTGGCTCCACATGCTGTCCCATGCCAAATAAACAGCCAAACAGAAGGAGCGCCTTGTGGTGGCGTCGTCATCTCAAGATAGACAGGAAGGCACGGACACTGATTGGCTAATCCTGTGCTGTTTACGGCTAGGCTTTGGAGCATGCCCAGTGTGGAAACCAGAGCCCCTCGTTGTAGTGGAGCCCAGACAGGTGAGGCTCCCGTTGTCGCCTCCAAAAATGTTTCTGCTAGCAGGGACTCACAAAGACACCAATGGAGGCACACACGCAAACCCACACAGACACACACACACACACACACACACACACACACACACACACACACACACACACACACACCCACTAACCCCCCCCCTCACACACACACACACACACACACACAAAGCCACACCCAATGATTCATGTGCACATTGAATCATAACTTATTAGCAGGCAGGATAGGAAACGACATGATGCGTTGGAGAACAACGTTTGAAGTACTAGGGAGCCTACATTTACAAATTCTCACAAGGTCCAGACACGTTTGCCTGCCATAAGAGACACTAAGCTCGGGTCAGAATCCAATCTGTTGTGCCATGTAGCCGCCATTTCCGCTCTGCTGAGATGACAACCCATCTGCGTGCGCCTGTGTCTCTCTGTGTGTCTTAATGTGTTCGTCTGTCTTCTCTTTCTCAGACCTGTCCACTCCTTCAACCTGCTTTTCCGCTGGGAAAAGATCAGCACGCGTGGCTGATATCGATCTGACGCAAATAGACAACAGACTGCACTGTTAGTTTTTGGGATTATCTAGATTCCGGTCGGGATTAGGTATTCCTGTGCCATTTCAGATGTGTGTCCCGGGGTCAAATGTCAGGAAATGTCACAGCTGACAGCGCCAACTCAATTCCAATGCCGGGAGAAAGATTAGGAAGAAAACACACACACACACACACACACACACACACACAATTGTTGACATTTTATTTCATGATGACACAAGCATTTAATTCAGTCCGAGGATGTTGAACAGCCCCTTTATTTAAGGAGTGAGTTTGTGTATATGTCCACAGTGGTCATATTTGTAGACGCGGTTGCAGAATTGTTGCCTTGATACATTACATCAGTTTTAGTTAAATATTTGGATTAACATTGAGTTTGTCAATAGGTGTTTATTTAATCTCCATTCTTAATCGTCATGTGCATGACATCAGTGAATAAACGGTTGTGTATAACTGCTGGCCAAACCCCCAACCCCCCCCCCCCCCCCGCCCCCCACCCTCTCCCACATCCAGCATTTCTGCAGCAGCAGGTTTGCTAAAGCATATCTCTGTTCGGGGTGGGAGGGAGAAGGTGGTGGTAGTGGTGGTGACTGGGGGGATCTGCCACTCTAATTCTCCTTTTACACTGCCATTAATCCCTCTGTTCACGATTTCACGCCTGGTCTCAGCACAGCTTGTGCCCTGGTGTTATTTTCACAACCTTTCACCACTAAGTCCTGTGGATCGTGAAACGGAAAACCTTCCTCCTTGTCTCCGCCTCATGTGTCTCCTCTGTTTTCTCATGGCAGGGACTGCCTTATCTCTTATTCCTCCTCATCAAAGCAAGGCTGCAGGCGGAGAGGGGGATGAAAGCCTTATCGTCCTCCCTGAGCCAGCCAGGGTCCCGCTTCTTTTACGACCGAGGCCTAGACCTGGCGCGTTGCGGACCGTGGGGCCAGGAGGATGGGCACCGCGCTGAGTCTCCATGAGTGTTTGTCTGTGTGCCATCCAGCAGACAGGGAGAGGAAAAACGAATGGAATGTTTGGATTGGAAGCGGCTCAGAAGAAACCGGTCACAACTGTGGTTTGGACTGGCCCCACAAAGCGAAGTCTCACGCTCTTGTGCACGTAAATGCCCTCCACAGCCCACAGACAGAAACAGAGAGCCACAAAGGAAGTGACACATGCACAGGGATGTGCTCTTTTATTTTAGTTTTTTTTGGCTTGTGCAGCTATTTAGCCCAACACTTGAAGAAGGTGTGTGAAGCATCAAACATGCTGTTGGCGTCAGACGTGAGACAGACGGACTGCACTGGCCTCAACTCTAATAGGTCTATTTCACTTCACACTTATTAAACATTCCCAAATACAAAGGCATCAACAAGTCAAAACAAATAAACTTGCCAATTAGATCCAAACAAATATCATGGGTCACAGATATACACTTGAGTGTCAGTGAGTGGGTGTCTTTTTTCCATTGCCAGTTTTGCCACAACTTGTACAAAACAAGGCTAAAAGTTTTGGAGGTAGCACATCCTCCTCGTTAAGATGCTCTATAAATTGTCTATGTTTATTAAATGTTTGGTTCCTCTGTTGATTTTTTTCTCCATTGAATATACCTTTGTGTGTGAGAGTGAGTGAGAATGTTTGTGTGTGTGTGTGTGTGTGTGTGTGTGTGTGTGTGTGTGTGTGTGTGTGTGGTTTCTAAGTCAGTGCACTTACTCTGGAGTGGTCTTGACACAAGCTCGTTCTCTTCTCCTTTCACCAACAAACAATTACAGAGCAATTACAGAGAAAATGTGTTTCTCAAAACTAATTTTCCCTTGAAATCAAAGGCACAATTGTTTAGTTTTTTTAAATCTTGTAGTGGGTTGCCAGACGCCAGATGGTGAAGTCAAATAATTTGAATTTGTATCATTGTAAAATGCACGAGATTGGTATCTCCACACTGTTTCACACAAATAGAACAATAGCACCTACATACGTTGATAAGAGTAATTTTCTATGGATAAATAACAACCCTTCTAGTTCATGGCCATGGTACTTAGAGAATGAGCATATGGTTAGTATAGAATTATTTTCTGGCATGTACGCTGTGATTTTTGTTAAACACAATACTCACTGAAATCATTCACTTTAAATGTGTTAATGTGAGTTGATGCATGTTAAGTCAGTCATTATGTACAATGGGGAGGGCTTTCCACTCAGCCATCTGTCTGTTAGCCGGCAGACCAGCATGCAGAGAGGAGTGTGCGTTTAAGGAGACGATAGTGAACAAAGGAGAGGCCGTTGTAGCACAAGCTCCTCTCCTGACCTGCTGTCTCCCTCGTGCGCCCCCCTATCTGACCCCCCCACCCCTTTGCCATCCCTGTTCCTCTTTCTCCATCAGTCTGTACCCCCACCCTCTACTCACCTCATAGGTCTGTGCGTGCAGTGGTAGCACCCCCCCTCCCCTTCCTATCCAACATTCAACCCCCCCTTAGCCCCAGACCATCCTTTACAGCACATGGCACCCAGTGCAAGGGCCACTATTCAGCAGGCAACAGATTGCTTCTCAAGGCACACGAGGTCAGTCTCATGTCCAACCCCCCCCCCCCCCCGCCCCCTCCTCCGACACCCCAACCCCCCTGCCCAGCTTTCTTCCTTTACCATACAAATTGCCTGATTTGTGTGGCTGAATTGGAGATTAATTGCACCCACCATTTGGCGGTGCGTGTTCGGGGATCTTGGCCGTTTTCTCTGCCCCCCTCCTTCCAGTGATTGGGGTTTGAGATTAGGTTGTGGAGATTACTACACACCGGCCTCTTTGAGGCCCCTTTGAGATGTGGACTGGATTACACGGTAACATCCACTAGAGATGGCGGTTTATAAAGGGGACGAGAAGCTTTTCAGACACCCTCCCAAAGAAGAGACCCTTCCAGTGATGAAGACACATTACAAAAGCCCATTTCTGTTACACCACTTTGCCGGGATTTCAGAGCCAGACTGGAGCGGTTCGGATCGGCCCCGCCGGCCACCTACAGCCAGCCATCAGTGGGTCCAGTGTGAGAAGGTGTGCAGGCTCAGAGAGGCAAACATTCACGTTGCATGTCATTGAGCTTCTTAGCAGAGCCATTCCAGATGCAAGACCATCTGTT
>CM030178.1:10601198-10619290 GCA_017639675.1 Aplochiton taeniatus
CCACTCTCGCTCCCCCTTCCCCCTGTCTCTCTCTATCGTTCTTCTTTTCTCTTTATCTCGCTGTCTGTCTTTCTCTCTCTCTCTCTCTCTCTCTCTCTCTCTCTCTCTCTCTCTCTCTCTCTCTCTCTCTCTCTCTCTCTCTCTCTCTCTCTCTCTCTCTCTCACTCTCTCTCTCTTTCTCTCATCCTGTTCTATGTCCGGGATCTTTGTTGTACTTTAAAAGCCTATTTTTCTTATCCAGTATGTTGCTTAGGATTTTATTCAACCTGTTTCAGATCCCTTTGCATGGCAGTGAAGCGTTCCCTTTCCTCCTAAAGGTCCATCTTGTGAAATGATACCTAGTAACTTAACCTAATCCAGTCGTAATCCAACCCCATGTCCAGCAGTGCTGTCTCTGCAGGGTGAACGTTAACATTCCCCCACAGACCAGGGCGGTGGGGTTTACATCATCCCCATGGTTGGTGAGGGCGACAATCTGTTTCCCTCCTGGGTGGGCGAGGCCGGCCGCAGTCTAATGGGCTAATCTCCAGGACGAGCCAGCCCTTTGTTCCTCTTCAAAGGGACTTTGGAGAGGGAAGTATCCACCTCAGGTTTTACAGTGAGGGGTTAACCTCCAAGACAACACAGTCCAAGCCCAGTACTGGAGACCTTTAAAACACAGAGGGCCCAGACGTGATGGGAGTCATTTGAAATGTTTCTGGCCCCTTGATGTTCCTGTGTGGAGCACTGTCAGTGGTGTGTGTGTGTGTGTGTGCGGGGGGTGTGGGGTGGGGGGGGGGCAGGGTGTTGGTTTAAAACAGACGGGTCAATGTTAGGGAAAGTGTGTACATTTAGACATGTGAGGTGTGCACAGAGAAATTACACACGCACACACGCACACACACACTCACACACTCACAAACACACACACTCACACATTCACACACACACACCGTCATAGAGAACGGATAGCGTGACCCTGCTGGGGTCCTGTCTTGGTGAGTTTGTAGACAGAGTTCCGGGGGGTCAAACAGGCCAAGGCCATCCCAGACAATGAGACTGGACAAATATGGGCCTATCCTTTTCACCTCTCACCCCTGACCCCTCTCACTGACCACTGTGACACCACGCCAAACAAAGGAGCGATGAGCGAGGGCGGAGCTGAGGGGCTTGACGGAATCAGTAGTTAAAGATAATAAATTACAGACAACAAACTAATGAGTGTTAACACAGTCTTTCCCCCCGCATGGGGACGGGGTCAATCCGAGTTAATTGATGTAGGGGTGAGAAGAATATTACAAAAACCTTTTTGAAGTGAAACAAATGAACACATGACAACTATAAAAAGCCACGCATAACATGTCATTTACAAACAAGAGATAAGAAGCTAATTAGAGGATACAAAAGAATAACACTCTTTCTCTTTCTCAGGAAGTCATCTCAGGAGAGCAAGACCCCGCTTTTCCGGAATGCCTGCGCACATATACAAACACACATGCACGCACACACACGCACAAACACACACATGCACAAACCACACAAGCTCTGGCATCTCAAAGACCTCATTGTTGCAGCACACCTGCCCTAGCTCCATCATGGCTGCTCTAGCACGCTGGAATTCCAATGTAGGATTTCTGGCTAATCCACGTCCCCTCTTGTTCCTGAATAAGTGTTTGTGTCATGCTAGCATGCTTTTGGGTCAGGGTCTGGGACTGGTACCGCTACAGGATTGTGTTCAGGGGTACTGCATAGGCCTGACATGAGGCAAACATTTCAACACATATTGCACTTAACTATGACACATCCACAGAATACTCTTGTGCTAGAAAAAAAATGTAGCCAGAGAAAAAAGAAGTTGGTGTACTGTGTGTGTGTGTGTGTGGGTGTGTGTGTGTGTGTGTGTCGTTAAAGTGTGTCTGTGGTGTCAGCCAGAGTGCGTGTGTGTTACATCAGCAACATGTCAACATGCGCGTGCGTCTGCTAGGAGCTGTGTGTCGGGCCCTGCCAGCGGCTGTGGGGTGGGCGGATGGCACACATGGTGGTGTTCCACATCATCCCCAGGTTTCTGTCCCAGGGTCACCTGGCTTGGGGGCAGGAGGAAGCAGGGACCAGGTTGGGGCCACAGGGGATCCCGGCAATCAGGGACTGCTGCCAAACTGTTACGGCTTAAGCTGTGAGTTATGGAGGGCTTGTGCGACCACACAAACCTAGCCACAGGAGTGAGACTGGGAGGATGGCTACCTGGGGAGACCATGTCATCGAAGGGGGTACAGGTGGGGCGGGTTAGTCAGGCCAGTTGTTGGGGAGGAAGGCGGGAGGGCCGGTCGCCTTTGACCCCCCTGCTCCGCTACATCTTTATTTCATGGCTGACAGAGCGCATGCCAATGCGGCGTATGGAATTCAGTCTCCCTTTCTGATTTACGGCCTTCAGCTGCCGTGAGGCCCACCAGCTGGCCTTCAGATGGGCCTCACAGGGAAGGAGGCATGGAGAGGGAGAGGAAGGGGCTGGAGGAAGTGATAGAGAGAGATGGAGAAGGACATCAAGTGAAAGAAATAGGGAAGGCAGGGAGGAAGAGAAGAGAAGCATGGAAGGGTGCAATGGATCGTTGGGGGGGGGGGGGGCGTGGTGGGGGTTGGTACTGGACGAGAATAAGTTAGGTGCAACACTGAATGAGGGGTCCAGAGAAACATATACAGTGGGGAGAAAAAAAAAAGCTTGGGCTTTGGCTCGTTAAGAAAGCCATCTGAATTCAACACCCATTCCCTCCATTGATCCACTCGTTGAGAGGGAAACTAAAATGTTTGGCTTATTTTAGCCAATTAGCTGCGAGGGAGCCCATTGTGGATGGGCTATTGAGCGGCTCTCCGCTGAAAGTGCTTATTGTCGTGTGGCTCGCTGAAGGATCAATTGCGGGTCTGTGATCGGATTAGCCAGGTAATCGATTCTGGACAATAATATATTAACAGGGTAATTATAGGCACTCTTGTGGAGGCAGCCTCTACATGCTAATGCTATCACGCTACAAAAATAGCTTGGGCATGCCTAATTATATAGGTGGGAAGACGGAAGGGGAAACGGGTGTTTTGGTAATTGTGTGTGCCTCTGCAGTTGGCTGTGCCTGTTTCAACATGTTTGTGTGTGTTTCTGCGAGAGATGGAAAAAGGCACTGAATCACAAAAACAGACAGCGACATAAAGATTGATGACGCAGCAAGGAAGCCACATGGGCTTACATGACTTAAGAGACCCATTAAAAAAGACACAAAAACACACACACACACACACACACACACACACACACACACACACACACACACACACACACACACACACACACACACACACAGTCAAACACACACACATACACACGCACACACAAATACACACACCTTCTATCACAATGACCACCACTGACTACCCCAATGTTGAGAAGGTGTTAATCACATTACTAATGACAACACTTCACACTGCTGTCATAAAAGCATATGCAGCAGTGTGGTCTTTAAATCTTAAATCTCTTCTGAAGCCATTACCCCACACACACATGCTCATGGTCATGCCTGCTACGGCCAGGACTGCATGGGTATGTGTATATTGGGCAAGGACATATCTAAACTCCTATGCTATTGCATTATTATGAAGCGTGTGTCTACAACATAACTTTATACATCAGCAAGCTTGTATGTTTTACATTTCTTCCAGGTTCCATATAAATATCACGTGGCATTTTTAGTTTTCAAGTTCACAACTGGACATACAACCCATCGGAGAAAACTAATTAGACAACCAGAAATATGAGTAGGCTGGGATGCAAATGGAGGAGATGGAGTGAGAAACCATATCAACATGGGCACAGTTCATTTTCCCGGAGTTCATAACGTCAATTCTCTCCGCTCAATGGAGTGAAAGCAGGAAGAAAGCAAATGATCTTCGTGGGTTTACTGAGGCAAAGCATTCTCAAACACTGTCACGTCGAAGTGCACCCTCAACTGTTAACTCTTTAAAGCCCCCCCATGATTTTTTGAAGGCCGGGGCTCTTTGTGTGTGGGTGGGTTACAGGCTTAGCGAAGCTGCTTTGTATTCTCGCCCAGTTTTTGTGCCTTTGGCCGCCATATGGGAGAGAGAAAACAGCTATATAAGTACTTAAGCAAAGTTTATATTTGCCGTGGCATTTTCTAGGCTTTGCTTTACTTTGGTGGAAAAACAATAACGAGGCGGGAGCGACACAACCATTATAAGCACTTATGCAAAGTTCAGATTAGCAATGGAAATTTCAACCTTGGCAGGAATCTCCAAGAATGCATGGCTTCTACGTAATGCTCTGCTGGTTTAGAAATCAGCCTCTTTTTTCATCTCAGCTCAGACAGAGCTGTTTGCTGACATTTGGAAACTTGGTAGAAGCGTAGCAAGAGAAACCTCGAACCATAATGACTGGACGAGACTGCTGTTTTATTTGTTGTTTAATGTTTTTCCACGCACACAATAAATCTCTGTCCTGTTGATTTTACCTATGACGAGTACAAACTCCAAGCTAGACAGCTCCAACCATACTAACCAAACTACTATACTATACTATACAGCTATGAATGTAGTTAATTTTTAAGATAGGCGTCATGTAGGCCTAAGTATTAAAATGATCTACGCACATTTGATCGTTAATGCCAACTTGGTACTTTACACAAAGAAAGTCCTCGATAACATCTATATATACAAATGTGTCTATTTATAATAAATAACTATCCAATCTCTTTTTACATGCAATAAAATACACTTTAAAAACACTTGTTAGTGCCTCAGTACTGTATCAGTAGTCTCTTGGCAGAGTTGCAACATACAAAATTATTGTTATTTACCAAATAATGCCACCAAATCTACCCATCTGTATTGGTTAGCATAATGCCCAATGCATTCTGGGAGACCAGCCAGCGTCTGCATGGCCATGTTCAATATTTACCAAGGAGACTGAGTAGAATAGCGTGGGATGTGAATGTGTATGTGTGTGTATGTATGTCGAGAGAGAGAGGGAGAGAGAGGGGGGAGGGGGGTCTGTCTTTGCCGGGCTACATCAAAGACAGCCTCCCAAACTTCTCTCAAAGGTTCCCCTTGATAAAGTTTTGACTCAGAGTCATTCTGTGAATCCAATATTCAAATGTGGCAATGGCTAATGGATTGCATGTGATGATAGGACAGCCCCATTTTTATAGCTGCTTGAGTGTCTTATGGTTTGGGGAGCACACTATTTGCTGATGGCATCAAAGCTGTAGGGTTGAAATGGATTACAAACCCATCTGAAAGTAATACTCTTTTAAAATTGTGTTTTCAAAGCAAGCATTGAATTAAATCAGTTTGAGTAAATGAAACGGATGTCTTTGCTATGAAAATATAGTACATCAGTGGAACATATTCATTAACTGGCAATATCTCCTGTTTCCTTCCATGTCTCACGTTACTTTGGCCATTGATTCTCTTCAAATGAGCGTTTGTTGTCTGTGTGCTGAGCCATCTGTCTGGCACAAGAGCAGAGAGAAAGGAGGAGGAAAAAAAAAGAAGAAAGAGAAGAAAAGAAAGAGTAAGCAAAACAGAGAGTTGTAGAGAGAGATTAAGAGAAAGAGAGATTGAGAGGGAAAGAGAGGGATGAGAGGGAGGGAGAGAGAGAGAGAGAGACTTGTCCACGGCCACCCTGCCTGCCTGCCAGCTCCTTCTATTCTCGAGGCTTAACCAGCCGTGAGATGGGCCCAGAATACCAAACACGGACACAGGTCTCCTCCTCTATTCCCCTACCGTCTCCTCCTCTCATCTCGTCTCTCTCCATCTTATTCCTGAGTAAAAACCCAAGAGCCTCAGCCTTGCCCCCTCCCTTCCAACTCCCCTCCCTGTGGGGGTCCTCAGACAGGTTTCCACGGCAATGCTTTGGGAGGTCAGAGGGCCTGCGTGCGCGCTGAGGGGGGATACAAAGGGACGAAACGAGGGTCCATCTGGACGAGTGACCCGACATAATTAGATATCAATCCTAAACCATAGAGAGGAAGGGAGCAGAGTGAGAGAAGGGGAGAGACAGAGTGAGTGTGAGAGAGATGGAGAACGGGGGATGAGGAGAAAGGGAGGGGGTGTCAGTTATAAATCGTAAGCTGATTAGCAAAGCATGTGTTTGCTGTTGAGCTGATGTGTGTGTGTGTGTCTGTGTGTGTGTGTGTGTGTGTGTGTGAGAGAGAGAGAGAGAGAGAGAGAGAGAGAGAGAGAGAGAGAGAGAGAGAGAGAGAGAGAGAGAGAGAGAGAGAGAGAGAGAGAGAGAGAGAGAGAGAGAGAGAAAGTGATTTCATGTGTGTGCCTATCAGTCAGCCTGTCCTGACAATGACATTTATTGTGTAGAAGATGATTGTTAAGGAAGGTGGATGATGCAGATGAAAGAACAAACAAGGCAGTCGTTTTCTGTCTCTGTCTGTCTGTCTGTCTGTCTGTCTGTCTGTCTGTCTGTCTGTCTGTCTGTCTGTCTGTCTGTCTGTCTGTCTGTCTGTCTGTGGAGCCAGATGGTACATGGGCACGTTGGTAACATGCCAGGGTTGCCCGCTGCTATCCGCGTATCTACACCTGTGTCCACTCAGGAAATATGGCTACAGACTTGGTGACACACCTGTACACAAGAAATAAATTAGACGAGTCCAGGTATTCAGACTCTCTTGTTAATAATCTTTGGCTACTTCAGCAGAAAAGCTGATGGCGGATATTCTATAATGTTCAAAGCACACACTTTTATTAAGGACTGATGGGTCTCCTTCACTCTATGTTTGTTGGAGGTAGGTCTCATCTTGTTGGATTTGCTGTGCTGAGTCAAGCCGTATCATCCAATTGAGTGACCTCAGGGGCCATGTTTGACAACCATCGGGTTAGTGGTGGTCTAATGCTAATCAACTGCCTTAGAAAGCTATTTAAGCCCAACATATTTGACAATTACATTACAAAGCCTATGGATAAATCATGAGCCTTTAACAAATTGTGTTGTATATTAAAACATCACCCTTTGTAGTCAAAGATAATTACACCTGATATGGAGAATGATACAACAGAAAGCAGGAAACATAGGCGAGAATGTGTTTCAAGTGGAATAGGGGCTAATTATGCTGTAGAAAACAGCCCCGGGGAATTCTGGGAACAATGCAAGACCTGTGCAGGGAGTGAGAGTGTGAGTTAAGCATTCTCAGCTGTGTTCACACTGACAGGCTGTTTACTCCTCGCTCTCAGCCTGAACCTGCTGCAACCAGGGGTGCAATTGGGATGTTCAGCAGCATGCATATTTACCTTAGAGATAGGTGTGAAATTTCCCCCTCCCTTACTGGTAAACAGAAACTTTGTACTCATCAAAGAAAGAAAGAGTTTATAACTGGCGAGTAAAACAATAACATAGTCGTCTCAATAAATCTCAATAAAAAGTGAGAGGTAAGTGCTAAAGGCTAGGTGTGTGTGTGTGTGTGTGGGGGGGGGGGGGGGATTGTTCCCATTATGGAAATGAATCCTTCAGCAAATTTCAAATGCTGAAAACATGCTCAAGTAATACACTACTTTTTTTTGACCCAAAACTACCAATTCACAGATAGAAAATGTGCAGGACACATGGGAAGTGGTTTTGTGCATATGGGTAGCCTTTCAGGAACAAAGCTTTCATCTGCACAACGTATCTTCTGAATTGTGGTAACTTCATTAACATTTAAGTAAACTCAATATTTTCAAGCACTTCCCGCTGGAAACAGTATCTGTTTTGAAATGGAAATAATCTGCAATCTTGTGGGTCCACTTTTTAATTATCTGTCAGTTTTTGTATGATTTAGAGTTAATGTCACTTTGGACAATAGTTTTAGATAGAATGTGCTACCTATTGTAGTGGTCTGTGATGCTCCATAATCATCAACTTAAAGTCCTACTGTCACACCACATTAGATTTAGTTCATATTTAGCTAATTTCTAATACAATTTTTTCTGTGTCAATGGTAAATGATGCAACAGGTTTCTACTTTCCAGGTATACGTGATTTCATCATGTGACCTTGAGTAAGATGTACTTTGGTACTATTGGTCATCATCTTGTCATAGCTCTGGAAAAAATGAGCGTCCTTCAACCTTTCAAATCCAAGCTAAGATTTACTTTGAAATGCATCTCAAGCCCAATTACCAAATTGTTCAGAAGAACCACAACTTCTGAAGTTCCAGTAGTCTGTACTGTCCATTTGTTCATGGATAATTAAACCTGGCGAACATGTTGTTTAAAGAGGAGGACATCGTTAACAGACAAAATTATTAGGGCCCTTAATTGGTCCATTCAGACGCAAAGCACCAACCTCTCAACACCACTGTGTTGTTCTGAAATCTGCTAATTACAAGAAGTGCCAAACATTTAAGAAGATATCCTAATTGTAGAGTGCAGTATTACGGCCAGCACCTTTATTTATCTGCTTGTCTTTGGATATAGTGTTGAATGGACGATGGCATTACATGTATTTAGGGTGGCATATTGAATATTTATTTTGGTTTGGAAGGGAAAACAATAGGATAAAGTATTTATACACACTAATTGTTAAATGCGTAAGTGAAACCTGGCTGTAAGTACATGCATTAGTGAAGAAGTGGATAATATACAGCTTATTTCTCTGCCACTCATGTACAAACAGAAAAATAAGAGGGTTGTGCAGGAGCAAGTAAGCTCCACATACACTTGCTCCTTTGCTTCCTCCATTAAATTCTCTCCGTATCACGGTCTAATTCTAACACTAAATTCTGACACTAAAACAGCAGCAAGTGGTGCATAGCAGCCATAAACATGTCAATACACTTTGAGAGGTGGGAGGGATACCCTCCCACAATGTTCCTTTTGGGACACTTTTGTTGTGTTGCTGGGCTTTGTGTGCAAGTAAACCTTACCAAATCAACCTCTGACATGTCTGACAAACTTTCAGGCCTTGGCCCCCCAATGGTCACACACACCAAACAGTGTAAGTTCCGTGAGCAATAATGTGGCCTCAGTTGGTTTAGTCCAACTGAGTCCGTCCCAGAGGGGTGTTTCTCCTCACACAGCCCTAAACACTGACACTGGCATTCTCCCGGACCCAATGGACAGTGTAATTGATGAGGAGTCACCACGGTAATTAGGGCCCAGTGACATCACCGAGTCTCAAGAGACTCATTCTTGGGCTGGACATTCTGTTTGACCGATGAACTGACAGCTACAGAACATTCCACACCAAACTTCAAATAACAGTCAGATAATAGCTGACAACTATTAGCCAGGAAATCTAATATTTGCTGTGATTGTAAATGATGCTCTTGCATTTCCGAACATCATGCATACGCACATACTTTTGGAAATACAAAAAATAGGACCTGGATAGCACAGTTGAAACACACTACACCATACCTCCATGTTGTTTACTGGAAGGTGGCTGATCAAGTAATCTGTGGAAGGTTAAAGGTTGAGCCTCCCATTAGATTTATAGAGTGCTGACCTGGTGTGAACATGGATCTGAGTCGGACCACACAGCCTATCAGACTGACTTGATTGACTTCAAAAGGTTCTACATCGCTGATGTTCATCAGAAGGCTGGGTCAAAGGTTATGGGTCGTAGGAGGAGCCAATGAAAAGTTAAAATGTTGGTCTCAAACTTCTATCTGCCTCTTGTAGACATTTTGGGTTGCGCGTTTTACAGCAGTGTTCAAGTTTCAATTTGTTGCATTGTTTCAGAATAAAGCATTCACTTTGGCTCCAATTAACTGTATTGTTAAACATTTAAATTGGATTTGAATTGGGGATTGATATGAAACTGTTGTAATGCCTGTCCCCAGCTGCAGTCCAAGTTCCAAGAAAAGTAGGCACAGCGTACTCAGTGATAGATAGACAGAGAAACGCTTTTCCCACATGATTTTATTTACACACACCACATCGCATATTTTTTCACAGTAACAGGATAACAATTACATGCGCATGGCAAAACATTGCCTTAAAGGACAATTATAACAGAAACTATTTCTATTAGGACAGTGAATGGAACAAGCTGGCCATCCATCCACCTCTATTTCAGGAGTTGCCATGGAAACTTGCCGCACTGGTACCAAGTACAAGCTACTGGGTCACATGACCAAGTGAAAGAGAATCTCGGACACATTTCATGAATGTGCTGGAGGTTCATGCCAAACATGAAACCATATGGAACGACAAGTGTATTTATGACACATACATCTTGACTTTTATTTTTTCTAGGTTTGCTGTCTTCACCCACTTCTCCTTTTAATTGTTAGCCTGCAAGATTTGCTCCTGCTTCCACCTCATTCAGCTGTAATCCTGCTTTCATCTTCCCTCTTTATTGATTTCTTTCCCCTTTCACAAGGCACTCAATAACACCAGTAAACATATATTTGTGATAAAAAAAAAAAATAGAGATCAATGCACACTGATTGATGTATATATACAAATATACTTTTTAAAACAGCCAGCAATTACAAAATACAATTTACAAATTATAATCAGTAAAGCCAAATCAGCAAACAAATGTATTAGCATTTGGGGTTCATTCATCTCATACCTTGAAGATAATAGATTGTACTGCTATGTCGTAATCATCTACTGTGTGTTTAGCATCTTCCATAAGTTCTTCTGTGTGTTCGGCAGCTTTGTGTCTATGTGTTTATTTGGGATTATGATAAAGTGTACATTATGTTCCTGTGTATATAAGACAAAACCGGAAAATAAAATATAAATAAAAAGAAAACACATTTTCCATAACATAAAATGCACAAAAGTAGTAGTAAATAGTAGTAATAAAAGTAATATGCATCTTCGCTGTCCTGCCTTGTGGTGTCTGGGGACCTTTTCCCCTTTGGCCTCTTGACTTGGGTAGAACTGGACACGGGGTATGGCCACAGTTTGTGAAAGACCCCTGAGCTGTCCAGCACCGTGGAAAATGAGACGCGTGACTCATCAGACCAAACAGGGGATTAACTGGTAATGATCTGGCAAATGGTTTTGAAATTATAATTATCTCGCCAGTCCTACTATGCCTGAATCCAAAATTAGAGTGTGTGTGTGTGTGTGTTGGGGGGAGGGGAGAGAGAGAGAGAGAGAGAGAGAGAGAGAGAGAGAGAGAGAGAGAGAGAGAGAGAGAGAGAGAGAGAGAGAGAGAGAGAGAGAAAGCCTTTTGACTTACTTGACAGCTATGACAGGAGTTTCTCTTTCACTAGGGATACCACTTATTTAATTGACACTCCTGACATTTGGTCTAAAAATTCTGGTACAGCTCCTGGTGTTTCAATCAATAACCAACTAATGCTACTAACTACACCCAGGAAATCTGTGAGGAGGTTAGTGGTAGCAAAACTCCATATTATCTAGTATAGTTAATGCACGTAAAAAATATTTATGAAACCCAAACTGTAACTGTAATAATTACTTTCAAACGTGAAATGTCACACAGGCCAAACACAAATTACAGGTCAACTCATACATTAATTTGAGGTACTTGAAACATTAAATGTATTACACAGCCTTACACACCAAGAGAAAATAAATCTTTTCAAGCAAACTTCTCTCACATCGTGTGTTTACTGCCATCTACAGCCACCTGCAGGGTGATGAAAAGCAGTTATCAGTTGCTGTCAAGACAAATGTGTTACTATTGCCACCCCATGGACTAAAAATACCACCTTTCCATAGAGGTGAAGCGATGCATTACATTTCTAAATATGAGTCTACTTCGTGTTTTTGTTACCATAAAATAATCCATCCCCTGCTGTGTCCAGGTGTTGCCCTCGTCAGCAAACGTTCCCCTTTAATGCTGGCAAACGGGACTTTCAGAAACTCTGTGTGAGCACCTATGTATACACACAAGCCTGTGTTTTCAAATATTTGTATACATTATAAGAATTAGGGAAAGAGAGCAAGAGTGATTCTTAATCTTTACTTCCGCAAGCTGTATAGAAATATCTGTGAAGAAACAAATACATGTGTTTATGTGCACACAGGTAAAGGAGTCACTACAAAACTTCTATTTAAAGCACGCTAAAATCTGTATGAGCTTGTCTTAGCTAGGTTTGTCGCAAGAATCCTCTTAGTTAAGTGGATTAGCCCACATGGGAAATCCAGGGGATGCTATGGTTGTTAACGGTAGACCATTAAAATGCTAAAGTCTGTGTCTCCTGTTTTGAAGTAAACCTTGAAAAAACAACTGCAATGTCAGATGAAGAGGATGAGAATTCTGATGATGAGGAAGACGAGGACGTGTCTGAAGGAAAAGGACAATCTCGTATATCATTATTTTTAAGTGGTATCATTTCAGGTATGTCATCATTATTAAGGCAACTTAAAAACTTGAAAAATATTTGTGAATACACTTAATAACTAAAAGTATAGCCGTATGGCAGTTGCTAATATGTTTTTTACGTACTTGTAAGCTTTTTTTCAAGTTTTACTTTTATTTTGAAAAGTTCCTTTTTGTAGGCTATCAGTAGAGGGCGGTGTTTGCATAAAGCTCACATCGTCGGCTTTTGATGACGATTAGTTAAGGCAAGCGATCCTGCGTCGTCATGTTGCGCGACATTACGTGTAGTTTGCGCTGTAGTCAGATTTTGTACAAAATCAAATAGCAGTAGCTATTACCGTTAGCTGACAGTATGTTTAGTTAAATGTGTTTACTTTCAAGTTTGACATATACGGGTATTCAGCCTTGTTGGTGTAAAGCTATCAAGAAGAGGACTGATGACACAAGCATATTTGCGTAACCTGTGTCTCTTGAGGAAATGTGTCACTTGTGTTGTGTCATACAGACGGAACGCAGCCCATTGCATACACTTGTTTCGTTATTGGTGTAATAGCTAGTAAACTGAACATTGGTCACGTAGGATTTTTCCGAAATTGGGGTTGTTTCCGAAGAATAGACATGCTGAACGTCCCAACTCAGTCGTTCCCTGCGGCCAGCTCGCAGCAGCGAGTGGCCACAGGAGCCGGGGAATCCGGAAGGACCAAGGTATAGTACCTAACGTTATTCATCATTCATAAATTGTACACCGACCGCATTCTAATGTCTTTCCTAAACATACTTCAGTCACGATAAACTGTCCTAATACAAATGATGAATTTTGATCTTTTGTTTGTGAATTATTCGATTATTGTCATCACATTTATAGCCAAGATATTTTAGAACAATAAGGACAACTCCATAATAATCTCCATCTCAAGTTCGCAAACTTTGAGGCCATACTTAGGTGATATGGACAATAACCTTCTTCCTCTATGTGGCCAACATACTGTAGAAGCGACCCTATACTAGGCCTCTGCTTGTTGTAGAATCTAAACTGCACATTTCTGTTTAGGTGGCGTTGAAGCCAGGCCGGAGTCTAATGGACTGGATCCGGTTTGCCAAGAGTGGTCGTGATCTCACTGGGCTGCGAGGGCGTCTGATCGATGTGACAGAAGAGGAGCTTCAGAAACACAAAACACGCGATGACTGCTGGACATGTATACGAGGTGACAGACAGGGCCTTTTCTGTATGTTGATTACATTGTGGATGATCAAGGCTTAAATGATGAAGACCGGGTTTGTCTAATATGCAAGTAGATTAGCAAGTTTATTTTGGTTCATTCAATCTGACACAGACCTCTCTTTTCCTTAATGCTTTAAATCCTTCTAATTTTGATTCCTTTTAAATGAAAGAACAGTTGTACATTGGTAGTCATGCGCACGCTCACAGGTTTTTAGGGTTTCAAAAGAAATCAAAGTTAAACTAATTCAGGGAGATTAATTGGCGTGAGCTGTGTAACCACCAGGTCTCCATTTAGTGGTCTTTCTCAGCAGGACTCTTATTCTTCTAATTTTAGATCAGTGGTGGCAGTTTCTATTAGGATTCACCAATGTGAATGGGCTGTTATGAATAAACGGTCGTTATTTTACTTGGTAACTGGTTGGTTGTCACGTTAATCGGAGAGTAATCAGTATTTTTCAGCTTTCTAATAATACAAGTTATACAAATTGTTTAAATCTTAAATCTATCTATAAATATAAGTAATATTTATTTCTATTTGTTACATATACATTTATATTTACGTGCCCTCTGCTGACAGAAAGTAAGACAACCGTGGTCTGATTTCTCGGGTTGGGGACAGAGTGAATAGGCGGGCCACAAATTAACTGTCCGATATCCACAATTTAATAATGGCGTTGTTTTTCAGCTGTTGTTCAGGCACCGTTTGTTTGTTCTGGTTGATTTGCCCCCTCATTTTGCTGTGCATTTAGATATCATAAGTATCATATAAATATAACAAAATGTAAATATACTGTATATACAAACACAACCCTAGAAATCAGACCACGGTTGTCTTACTGTCTGTCAGTAGAGGGCACTAATCTTCTGCATTGATTTCAGCTAGGGCTATTCCAAATCAGATCCAGTCACAACGTTACCAAGGGAGCCACTGCCATTTGTTTAATACTTCTCCACACAAATGACTGGCAAAAAATTTACTCTTTGTGGGCTTTTTGAAAACAATATGATGTGAGCTTATGTGATATCCATTGGATGGTGTGGTGTGGGCCTAGTTCTGTGTAATGACTTGACGCCATAGTTCTGATCTTGTTTGTGTGTGTGTTAAAGGCATGGTCTATAATGTTAGCCACTACATGGAGTACCACCCTGGAGGAGAGGAGGAGCTGATGAAAGCGGCAGGGATAGATGGCACCGAACTGTTTGACCAGGTGAGCTTGGATTTAGGATGACTAGTCGCCCCGGCAATTATTATGTAGAGGCCTAATTTATACTGCACAGCAGTGTTCATGTTTGCTCTTTTTTTTTTCATCAGTAAAGAGCCGTTTTATTTGATCTTTTACATTGATAATTGATTTGGCAATAGCAGCATAGAATCTGAATAACCTTAATGATATGATATTTTCATGGTAATCTATAACGACCTATCACTGACTGTACAGCCCCTTTTTGGTGCAGCAATATGGATATTGAAAACATGGAGAAACCCAGGCCTTTTAGAAACCCTTGCTCCATGCTTGTTTTAATCTGTTAACACTCCCTTTGTATCACGTCTTCCCTCTCTCTATGTTGTGTGTGTACGTGCAGGTCCATCGGTGGGTGAACTACGAGTCTATGCTGAAGGACTGTCTAGTGGGTAGGATGGCTGTGAAGGCCATCACAGCTAAGAGAGGTACACGGTCATGCATGGCTGCCTGGATGAATGTGTGAAAGGGACTCTTAATACCAAGCAACTTGTTTTCCATATATTTAGCTTTATTTTTGCCTCTGTCTTGGCAGCTCCCTCTCAGAAGAAGGATTCCATCTCTCAAATGAACGGTAAATAACCAACTTAGGCTTCACTGCAGAAATGCAAACACGTTCTCTTAATTTTTTTTTCTCTGTGAGCCTTATGTGTAGTCTGACTCTTCTACTCATATCAGGTCTGGCTCCTCCACCATCGTCTCTGACAATGGCCCCTCCAACTGTACGGCCCCCTCCTTCCTCTTTATCGCTGCTGCCCTCAGCTGCCCCACCCCCGACCAAAGATGCTCGACCAAGGTATCCCAGTCAAACGGCAACGGGCAAAACATTTTTTTTTGCAAAGTGTAAACGGTTACATCATGCTAGCTGTTGTTAACAGGTACGACTGGTTCCAAACTGATGTGACTGTCAACCTGGTAGTTTACACCAAACGAAAGGTAAACAATGTGCTCGGGATGCAACTACTCTTTTGGTATTCTACCCTGTATATTATCAACTGTGCTAGCACTCCTGTCTTTTCCATTAGATCCCCAGCTCGGGCTGTACCATCGCTGACCTGCAGGGGGGTGTACTACGGCTGGAGGTTCTTCTGGGGAAAATGTCTTACATGCTCCATTTGCGTGAGTAATATTTAAACTAGCTTAAAGTTTTGAATGATCCATAACTGTACAACTCTTTGGTAGAATGTCCAAAGCTGTTTGCAGTTTAAGTTTGGTACTTTGTTGGTCATTGTAAACGCAGTATGGTATAGAAATGACTTTGAAGTAAACACTTGTGGTCAACGCAATCATAAATACATTCTCAAAGTGAATGCATAGTCAAACATGCACACATACTTTAGCTCTTTGTCAAACTGTTCCTCTATCATCTTACCATATTCAAAACACTGCATCAAGAATACTCTTGCTGCTTATTTCCCATCTGTTAGCAAGGAAACAACACCATTAGTGTAGAGGCTTCAACTTTAGTACTCCCATCATAAACTCTGTCTTTTTGTCCTGGCACTGGTCATAATAATTTGGACATTGTTGCTTCATCTGTTAAGCATGGCCTCGTGGAGCTATTTGCCGCTTTCATCACTATGCCAACCATTTTTATTTTCCTCAGGTCTATCTCATGAAATAGAAGAAGGCATTGCTGGTAAGGTTAACTTTAGGTTATGAACCTTACAGCTAATTTCCTGCTTAGAAACTCCCTTTGGAAAGAAATAAAGCAATGTAGTGCAGTATTACGGTGGCAATCGGTTAATTCCGTTGTCGTTTGGATGTGCCAGTTCAGACAGCGTCTGCCGTGGGGAAGGTCCAAGTCAGCATCCGCAAACAGGACAAAGGGAAGTGGACCGAGCTGGGTCAACCACTAGAGTTTCACGATTCTCTTCTGAGGAGAACGGATCGAGGTGATTGGCAGAAGTCTTTCTTCCATGCTAAAACTTGTAGTTCTGTTTCTTTATTTTGTAATCTTGTGTTCATGAATGTAATTGTTATCTTTGTCCCCGTAGCGCTCTTCTACAGAGAGTGTGCCGTGGTCTCTAAAACAGAGGTGAACTACAATACCCATGTGTTCCGGTTGCAGCTGCCACGGGGGACCATGATGCACGTGCCTGTTGGGAAACATATCTACCTCAAGGCCTTCGTCCAAGGTAAAGACACACTCTGGAACTAGAGGGCAAACATGCTTGTCTTATGGCCCTGTGTACTGCAGTATCACCCCACACCTGGCTGGGCTTCAGACGTCTGCTCAAACCCACGGGTCAACTCGTATTACTCGTTGAGAATAGCCCTATCATTAATCAACCAATCTATGACCTGGTAACACTAAGTCATGAAAGGTATGAGCCTAAACAAGCTAAAGTTTGATTTATGGTTTCCTATTTAGATTTGAACAAGCATTATGACTGTACTCCATGAACGCCTATGAAAGTAAAAAATGGCGTCTCAAAAAAGATAGGTCCAATTCAGTGCCTGCGGTTATTCAGCAGAGATTTCCGATGGAGTGGCAATTGGAAAACAGTTTCTGACCCTTTCAGTTAACGTCGACCAAAGAAATCACCAGGGACTACAGTACAATGGGGAAAATGTACTATCCCAGCATCATTGCATCCATGGTCTTGGCCTTGGATAAAACCAAAGCCCATGGTTTTGTGAATTATGTAGGTAAGGGCTTACTTGGATTAGGGTTTATATTTGGCCTATTGTTAATAGCAATAATACAAAATGATAATACTCATTATATGACAGTTTTTTTCGATCGCTAACATGCATTGGTCGAAACTGAAGTCACAGTGTGAAAACTCTTCACACCGTAAGCGAAACAGAAGTCTACGTGGACCAAACTGTGAATCATTTTTCATTGCTTTAACTCAAAATGCATTTCTGATTAATTCTTGTTACATATATTTTAGTACAGTCAGTAAAGTGAAATGGTGTTATTCTCTTTCTATAAATGACATACTGATTTATGTGGAAAATCATTCAAACTTCAAGAGAAGTGTGCCGTGGTCTCTAAAACAGAGGTGAACTACAATACCCATGTGTTCCGGTTGCAGCTGCCACGGGGGACCTTTATTGTGCGCCTATGCAATTCATAGTGTAAAACATGTGCGACAATGAGCACATTTTGAAGTGTACATTTCATATATCATGTATGCGTCAAACCTGACGAACGCATCCTAACACTCCTGTTCATAAATGATGCTCTTGGCGCGTTACTAAAGTAATGTTGGCTCATGTGATGTGTGCTTCTGGTGTCTAGACAGTGAGATGGTAAAGCCCTACACCCCCGTGGAGCACTCCCTAATCCCTGGCACACAGGACCCCCCAGAGGGCACCGACCTCTTCCTCATGGTCAAAATCTATC